>JAQMCX010000011.1:19447964-19482494 GCA_029814765.1 Acanthurus leucopareius | reverse complement strand
ATTTATATTTATATTTTGGTGTCTAGATATATTCTATCTTACATTAGTACTTATGTTTTAATTTTATTGATATATTTCTTTAAGACTTCTGAATGGGAGCATCTGTAACAAAAGGCAATTTCCCCTCGGGGATCAATGAAGTATTTCTGATTCTGATTCTGATTCTGAAAATTACAAATCACCTTAAAAAAACATTTATCACACTTTTAAAGTTCAGCAAAACCAATAAGAAGTAACAGAATTGGATGGATGGGTTTTAAGATACAGCATTTCCTGGTTTAAGGCCTCCAGTACCTCGTATTGTTTTTGCTTTTTGTTTCTCCCACATACAAAGATATGACGTCATCTTCAACTTCAAAACTCATCTTACTTTCAGGCAACTAAGAGTAAATTTATGTCTAAGTTGAGAAATGCTTCCATTTTCTGCCTCCATATGGTTTTAATTGTGGGTCAAAGTTGAACTGACTGTACTGCACAGCCTGCACGGATTTAAACAACAACAACAACTAAAACTCATTTAAGGAACAGAGTCTTTTTTTTTTTTTTTTTTTTTTACAAAACCTGTTTTCATGTGTGTGTCTGCTTGATTGTACTGACCTACAAGTGTTTGTTTTATAACTTCTGATGTGCAATCACTCAGTTATCAAACAATAATACAGTCATAAAAGAGAGAATGTATTTTTTTTTAAATTAGTACTCACATTTCTTGTTGGGTTTATCAGATGAAACTTCCTGTAATGTAAAAATATGTAATTTAATCATCTTTATGCTTAACACTGTGGCACCTCATGCAAACAGTTTCACATAACATAAACCAATCATCTGGATTGAAAGGTGATTGAGTGACTATTGATTTTAGTTGACACTTCTGTGATATCAAAAACTATGACTGGGTTATAAATAACAGAATGAGTTAAATATTATTCAGATGGAGGGTGTAACCGAAAGAGACAACTTTCCAGCTTATATTTTTATACTTTTCATAGCTTATCTTCCACTGACAAAACCTAAAGTTGAGTTTAAATTTAAGATTGGATTTCAAGATTTCCTAACAAATGAGATATAGCTTACAATCATTTACTTCAGTTAGTTTACTTTAGGTTGCACAGAAAGTGAAAGTTACAGAGCTAAATGTCCTATTTCTTCAATGTGACCCCTTCCCCCCTCTCAAAAATGGCCCTGACACACCCTTTCTTGTGATTAAAAGGGTCAAAACATGAGAAAAATCACATCTGCTGACACTTTTTGCTAAGTTTGACTAACTTTTATCTATATAATACTAACTTTTTTTCACCCACTCACCGGCGTTGTTGTGACATCTGTCGGTAGACGAACTGTCATCTTCAGGACGCCTTTGTCCAGAGTGATTTGATGCGTTTCTTTCGCCAAAACATTTTTCTGGTCTATGATAAGCACAAAAAAACAAAAAAAAAAAACCACACACATTATAGAAGACGTTTGTGGGTCACAATAACAAAGTAACTACTTCATCCGGTCAAACTCACCCTCCTCGTTGCGGAAGCGCAGCACCGCCGTACCGCTGCCGCTTTCATATTCAACTTCACAGTCGCCGCCGTTGGATTTCTTACTTTGAAAATACTTCACTAATTTGATTTTTAATCTCGGTACGTCGTGTTTTTCGAGCTCCACGAGCAGAGCGTGCGAGTACGCGTCCGCCATCATAGCCGGTCCGACACTCTCTGCCCGACTTTACTTTCGCTTTTGATTCTAGGGAAATGCGTTTCTTTACGACGTTTATTGTCCACATTACCGACAAGAAGTGCTGACGCATAGACGGATGTAGCTAATACAAGGTCACAGATGGTCATAAAAAGAAGAAAAAAAAATACAGTTCAACGACATAAAGGTTAGTTTACATCTCGAGAGGCAGCTTTAAGAGGTCGTCAACGTAGCTCGCTCATCCACTTTCGGTTTTTTCCTCGGTACTTTCCTGGGTGGAAGGTGAGTACAAAAAATCTCTGTACACTCTGCGTATTCCTACAAATATAAAGTTTTCTTTGCGTGGAACGAATATAATCGTCGAAAAACATGTAAGACTGCTTTCCTCACTAAAGTAGCATTGTAGTTATTTAGTTGTCTCGCGCGTCACGTTGACGTGCACGCACTGATACATGTTTTATAACCGATATTTTTTAAAATATGGCGGTTCAATTTATCAGCAGTCATTTTAACTGTAGGTTATTCAAACATATATGCTATGACTCAAAGTGCAGTGAAAGTACTGCACAAAATGTTAACATGGTGTCTTCTACCACTTTTTTCTTATACATCGTCACATTTTAAGTGGCCATGTGTTTTTAAGAACAAAATTAAGTACACTTAAATACGTCAGCAGCCTTTGCCAATGCACAAAATTGACAACTTTGAAAAGAGGTGACTAGTTACAGCTCTAACTTTTGAGAAAAAAATACTTTTACTTTCTCTTTTCTAAGTTTCATGCACATTTGTGCACTTAAAAAAAAGGAAGGCGTAGTAGTGTTCTTGTGTGCAAACTAACCGTAAAGTCTGATAAATTTAGCACACTTGTGAGTTAATTCTTTAATATACTGTTATGGCACAGAAGCAAATTCAGTTTATCTCAAATATGGAAAGTAATTGACAGTTGAGTCACTGACCTTGTTTACTTAATACGGTCTCTGTCTCCCTCTACTGGGGTGAAGGGAAAACAGCACAATCTAGTAAAGAGAAAAGTATATCTAGATATACAGATCTCATGCTCAGTGGGATTAAAGTAAAGCCAAAATTCTTAATAATAATAATAATAATAATAATAATAATAATGATAATAATAATAATGCTTTAACTGTGTTTTTATATTCACAGTATTATACTGTTTCATCGTTTTATTGCTGAAAAAAAATTAAGTATATTACTAAACTTACTGTGTGTTTATATAATTTACTCAAACAATATTTCTCCACAGCTCTGTTAAGGAACCATAATGAATAACCGGGAAATTCCCCTTAATGGGCGTGCAATCCACATAGTTGGAAAATGTGGAGCTTCCCTCACTGACATCCTTGAGAGCAAATTTGGATGTGTGGCCACCATCGATGGTGTGGATTTTGAAAAAGATCAGTGGACGGCAAAAAGGCCACACATTGACCCAGAGAAAAGGTTTGAAGTTAAGCTTCCCTCAGGTGTCAATGTGTCCGTGTGTAAGGCTGATCTCACCAATCTGAAGGTGGATGCTGTCGTGAATGCTGCCAATGAAGGTCTACAGCATTATGGTGGCCTTGCTCAAGCTCTGTCTGAAGCTGGTGGTCTTCAAATACAGAAAGATTGTGATGATTACATCAGCAAATATGGTGACTTAAACACAGGAGATGCAATCGTCACTGATGCTGGGTTACTACAATGCGGAAAGATAATCCATGCTGTTGGCCCAAAACTAACAAAACACCCTAGTCCAAACGAAGTATTTGATGCTAAACCGCTGTTGAAGAGGGCCATCAGGAACATTCTTGACAAAGCTGAGAAACTCAACTTGAAGACTGTTGCCATTCCTGCTATAAGCTCTGGACTGTTCAACTACCCCCTGCATCATTGTGCAGATACCATAGTGGAAACTATAGATCAATGGTACAGAACATATTCAAGACGATATCCTGAAGAGATCATGCTTGTGAACAATGATGAGCCTACAGTGATGGCAATGGAGAGGGCCTGCCGTCATATCTTAGCCCCACACCTTCCACACCTTCCCCCTACATACGGTCAGGCAACAGCAAGCAAAAGTAGAGGTGATGGCAAAACACTTACTGTCCAGATGGGAAACATTCAACTGACACTGAAGAAGGGTAATATTGAGGAACAGAAAGTAAGAATCTTATCTTTTTTTTAATCTTATCAATCACCTCTTTGACATATTTTTTAGGGTTGAGGTCCAAAAAATACAAATAAGCTTTATTCTTAATCTGATATCCTCTTACTTAACACTTGTGTTCTTGTTTCCCTCCAGGCAGATGTCATCGTAAACTCAACTTCCAACCGATATCTCACCACAGGTAATGTCTCTAAGGCTTTATTGATGACAGCTGGTCAAAGAATGCAGGACGAAATGCATAAAGCTCCTTTGAATGGATGCGTTGTCATCACAAAGGGCTACAAGCTACGCTGCAAAGAGGTGTATCACACTTGCTTTACTACAAAGGGAGAGAACATAACTTTGCAGGTACAGTATGAGTTTAACTGCTATGGGGGGTTTCTGTAAAATGATATAGTACTCTGATATCAAAATGTAATTCAATCAAATTTGGATTTAATAGTCACAATTCAAAAACATATCACAAATTTGATTTATTGAAATTGGTCTTGGTGATATAAAGACATTACATATGTATCATTAAATGCACTTGAGATGATTATAAAATTTAACACAGCTGAAAGCCTAAAATGCATATTGCTAAGAAAATAAATACTACATGTATTTACAGTCTTTTTGTCTGTCTGATTGTTAATTCACCACAGGTTCTCTTCAAATCAGTGAGTGAATGCTTATCACTGGCGGCATCAAAAGGCCACAAGACAATCACTTTTCCTGCCATCGGCACCGGAGGCCTGGGGTTCAGTAAAAGAGATGCAGCCCGTACCATGTTACAGGCAGTGGCCGACTTTGTCAAAAACAAACCCAAGAAGATGGAAATTAATTTTGTCATATTTCCTTCTGACAACGACACATTTCAGGTTCGATTTTGAAAATGGCCTCATTATATAAGATTAGAATTATTCTACCAGCCATGTTTGTCTGTAGCGTGTGGCTCAAATAAAGAGTTGTGTGTCAGTAATGACAGTAGTACACAACAATCAAAATGCTGTATAACAAAAAATAGACAGAAGATCAAATGATTAGTAAGTAAAAGATTGTAAATTGTGTTATCTAATGAGGCATTGGTTTCTTTGACGTCTAAACTGAAAATTATTGTAATATCTAGCTCCACGGTGTAACATAGTTTTGTGTTCAATGTGGTGTGAGACACATGTTCTTGGACATTATGTATATCTCTATCTTTTGACCTTCTCCTCCTAGGCTTTTGAGGAACGGTTTAGGAATCTCAAGCAAAATGAAACTGATTTCAGCTCAAAACATGGTAAGAATATATATGTTTTAATTAATATGAATTTAAAGGTGGCCTTTAATTGAAGTACTTATGGGAATCTATGTGATGGAAACCTCATAACAGCTAAAACACTGTAGTGCAAATCAATTGCAGAATCTTGTAAGTACATTGTGTAGTAATACTTTCACAGGTAGGAATCGTTCTAAACAAAGGCTGCAGATCTATTGTTAGATTCAAGAAACCTTTTTTTTATTGTCCTTGTTGTGATTTGCATGTCTGCATATAATTTGTCTACCTGATCAGATTTCTCTGCAATTAACTATGTATTGTAGACATTGCAACAGAAATCCCCAAAGCCAATTATCAGCATAGTAGGGATGCATGCTTGCGATCATGTAACTGTTTTATTTAGGATAACACTAATAGTGATCCTGAATCACAGCACTGATGTTGCATTTAATGTCTTCCCAAGAAGCAGTCGAGCCCAGAGAGGATTTTGAAGGCAGCAGGGCCCCCAGTCCTCAGATCATCCTGATGGGCCCCTCTGTTGCAGCAATATTCGAGGCTCAAAAATGGCTTGACAACCTCCTCTTCAAAAACCTAACGGATGTTGTTATCCGCAACAACTTCATCTTGCACTTTTGCATGAAAGAACATCAGCAGCTATCCCATCTGATGGAAAACAATGTTTCCATCGAGGAGCGTTTTGATCGAGGTCGTGCTAGCATAGCTATAAGAGGCCGTCCAGACGATGTTGCACTTGCTTGGATGAAGGTGGAGGCCATGCTCTACAAAATACGGAAGGAGTTTGTCAAAGAGGAAGAGCAGGCCATGTCCCAGATGTTCTCTATGGATGTGTCCTTTGAAAGGGGGATACTTAAACCTCCCAGCCTAGAATTTGAAGACAGAATATTTCCCTTTAAAAGACATTCGACGCTGAAGATAGTGAAGGTACAATATGTGCAAACACAACATATGCTAGACATTATTTGAAACTATATAGCATTAAAATTTAGGTAATGTTACAGTTACACTCAGTATTTATTTGAATGATTTAATGAATCCAAATTAATTGTGCTACACTTGAAGGAGCAGTTTCAAAATGATCCTATCACTTCCAGAAATGGCAGAGTGTCTTTGCTAATTTGTTCAAAACAATGTGCCTTAGTTGGCTGCAGTTGTTCACTTGAACTGTTGCTTGACCAGTGAAATTTTGTATTATTAGGTGGACAAAGTGGAGAACGCTACACTACTTAAGCTCTTTGAGAGCAAAAAAAAACAGCTCAACTGCTCCAAGTCTGAGCGAATGTTTCAGTGCATTCCTTTAGAGTTCTGTGAGATGGTTTGCCGCACTGGATTCCAAGCAGAGTACGCACCACCGGATGGTAAGGTTATACCTCTACAAATAACAAAAAAACAAAACTAATCTTGATAATTGATAATTTTCTAAGGTCTAAGAATCACAAACCTAAAGGTACAGATGGATTGTAATAAAGACAAACAATCATTTCTAAAAAGTGTCCTTTCTTTGCATACAGACCCGGAATTTGGAGAGGGCATCTACTTTACCGGCACAGTGAGAAAAGCCTTGGAAGTGTGGCATGATCCAAAAAAGGAGTACCTGCACTTTGTGGAAGCTGAGGTGGTGATGGGAGACTCCGCCAGGGGTAAACGAGGTCTCATTTTGCCACCTGTGGATGATGATCTAAACTTTCAGTACCACAGTGTGAGAGAGCGTGATATGGCCGTCATATTCAGTGGTTATCAAGCTCTGCCCAAGTATATTATCACATGTGAGAATCATAGGGGAGGGGTGAGTGATTTCTTTTAACTGCTCTTTCTGATTGTGTTATATGATGCAAATGTAAGAATCTGTCAGTGGTAAAGATAACCAAACAACTGAAACTAATAATCCTCTAAATCAAGCCGCACTAAAAGGTTTTTCGTTTTTAAATGTGCTTGCCAGCAGAAAGATAAAGTTGTTTTTCTGACTGTAAACAATAGAAACCATATTACAGAGGAATCATATGTTTTTGTTAAAAGCTGAACATTTATTGCACCAGCTTAATTGATTTCAAATTGATTTTTTATTTCTTATTTTAAATTTTTTTTCTAACAAGTTGTTGTTTCTTTATGGGTGATTAACAAAATTTTACATAGCTTCCCAATCTTTTGTGTATGGGCTTGTTTTCTTTTGTGTTTTGTCAATCAGAAATGCTCCTTTAAAAATGCAATCAAACTGTTCTCAAAAGTAAAAATAAAATTGTATAAACGCATGAAGTGTCATCTTCTTTCTTTTGTTTGAAGAATCAGGACAGTTTCTTTTGTAATCCACCGCTTTTTAATACTTCTGTTGCCTTGTTCACTAAAAAAATTATATTCAAAGATCATATTACAAAGCTCAACAAAAAACTGGACTATTAAATTAGTTTTATGTGCATGTACCACAAAAATAAAGAAGATGAAGTAGACGTATTTACATAAACCTTTTAAACAGGACATATGAAAGACGGTTTTAAAGGTGCAATTATACAAATGTTTGACATTTTAACTGAAGGTCCATTAGTGTTTGTTGGAGCTGCCTCTCAGTCATTAGTGGCTGAAGTTTGATCTGTTGTCATGGAGACCTTGAAAATGAGTACACCTTAACTTTTTATTTAAATTCATTGATCAAAAGCCCAAAACTATGGAGCCCCCTGGTGTCAGCTGAGAGGAAAAACAGGTACATGAAAACCAAACTGGGCATATCAATCTGGGCTCTTGTTTTATCAATAGTGGCTTAAAGGTTCAACAATCCATATGCATGTTTTAAAATATGTGTATGTGGATTTGTAAAGCGAGAGTATGGATCTACAATTGACAGGAAATATCCCTCTGTGCAAAACGTAAGCAAACATCTGAGATACTTTTGACAAACTTTCAATCTTTAATTTCTGACAAAGACTTTATAAAACAGTTTATCTTCAACTCTGCATACCACAACATCTTTAAAAAACAAGAACAGAATTCCACACATGTATCAAGGACAACAACAATTACTCAAAATAAATTTTTATATCAGCAGGTGATGATCTTCAGCTGTGCGCACCAGTTGTTTCTATTACTAATGTCACATCTGAAGGACTGTCAATGAGTTTTTTTTTACAGCCATTAAATTGTAGACAAGGATGTTTTGTCAAAACGACAGCAGTTTGCTAAAAGCTTCTTACATATTACAGTAAAGTGAACAGGCTTAAACAGTCATACAAAGACCATTAATCATGTAAATAAGGACTAAAAACAGGTTACTTGTACTCTGGTATTTGATCCTCCACTGCCACTATTGAAAAATACAAAAAGTTAGCAAGAAGAACCGGGACGACAGGTAAAGTCTGCGGTTTGTTGGGCCAGGTTTTTTTTTTTTGTTAAGTTGTTGATTGTTTTCTACAATGACAACATGTAAAGAGCATCTCTCAGAGATCACCAGTAGCAGCAAAGCCAGGCTGAGTTAGATTAATATGGCACATCTGGCCCACGATATTGATAACGGAATGAAATTTACATTATTTATATAAATATCTACTACAAATTTATGACTCAAGAGAGGTTTTTAGAGTGAGGTTACCTTTAGAGAACGTAAATCCATTTTTTTTAACATTTATAGCTGCATCCTTTCTTAAAAACTGCCTAGACTGAAGGTAATTACATTACTATCTTTACAGTACTTACATATGGCTAGTAAACCCTCAAGGGGTTGGCCATCCAAACAAAGGAGGCCATTTATATTTCAGTAATTTGGTCCCAGACTCCAGTAGCTTTAAATGATATTCTACTTTTCACAGATACCACGAGTCACATAAACAAACCAAATCTCTGCTGCCACATACATGTAAACACATAAAAAGTCACTCTGTGCATTCAGCTATCTCTGTGCCATCCACCAGCAGCGTGTGGATGATCCCGTCTCGTCTCTTCCCGCTGCTCACAGCCTTCACACAACAGTTGTGGTCTCCGAGTGTGAAGTGAGTTTCCGTGCCATCATCCACAAACTCCCCCTGCAGGTGAAAATTAGACAAGAGTGTGGATAAAGAAGGTTTCATACTGCTGAACACTGTGGATGCACAAGGTGATAGAAGCTTTAAAGTATAGGTGTTTACAGCGCTGACCTTAGGAGACATATATTTATAATTTCCATTGACACTAGAACAGACATTTAACTTGTTAAATTCAGTAATGTATCCTTTTTTTTACACAACAAACCAGTATCAGTTACTTTTGTACTTACTGCAGTCTCAATATTTTGTCCATTACACCAAACATCCATGGTGTCTTTCTCTAAAAGAAAGTAAACAGACACTGAATCACTGAAACACATAACTGTGGAACAATAAAAAAGTGTGATGTGACTGCAAGGCAACAGTTTCTAAACAAGTCTCGGTATGTGCTCTGCCAGGTCTGAGCTGTGGTTTGTGTCAACCAGTGTCTGATGCTGTTGTGACAATGGTTACGTTTATCTGATCATTTTGTCTTGAATCACATGCAGGCTGTCCTCAACCAACAGATCACTTAAAAATTGAAAATCAATACAGAATATGTGTCTTGTTTAAAATACATTATGGTAGTTATAGAGGTAAAGAATTAAATGCACAAGATACTTTAAGTTGGAACATGAAAATACAAATAGCAGCAAACAAAGTTGGAGGCTCTAAATATGAAGACATTTTTTGAGGCTCCTAGAATAAATGAGTCTTTGACTTGAAGAGAATTTGCTATTTATGTCTTAACCTCAGAATTTTTCATAAAAAAGAGCATTGAATTCTTAGTGAAGAAGAAACTGTGTTAAAAGTAAATCGAAAAAATTCACCTCCCTTATTTTGCGTAAATCTGTAAATGAGGTTCAGATCTAGTATTTTAATTAGAAAGACCGCTGGATTTGAAAGCAAATTATATTTTGACCAGAAAACATCCAACTGATCAAACACAAGATTATTTCTGATCCTTCAAATCACAGGAATTAAATAATCATAAAAAAAGACACGACTCCCCCCACATAACAATTTCAATCCAATTTTTATAGGGCCCAATAAAAATGCCAATCACAAATCTTCAAACCACAGGAGGGCGATATTAAGCTGATTTGAGGGTTGTAGTAACATGGTGACCCTTACTTTATTACCAACAAACCAACTTGCCACAAAGTTTTATCTGTTAGACTCCTATTGCAATCAACATCCATGTATGTCTGTCAAATCTGTGCATATGTTTGATTATTTACTACTAATTATTATATACAACTATTGCACACACTAATGTGCAACAGTGCCTCTGTGTTGCACGTGCTTCAGGTGGTTTGCCACCTGATCAGCTGTAAGCAGTGTAATTGTAAGAAGGATTAACTTGCTAGATAACAGAGGTGGCTGAAGATGCCGCTGAGCTGTTTAAGAGCTCAGCCTCAGCCCTGATATAATATTAGCGGCTTGTTCTGAAGAGACAGAAATCACCCTATGTTAAATGTCAATTCAATATCTCTCTTGACTGATTACAAAAATGAACAAATAAGCCACTAATAGACACTAATTTGTATATTTATGTTGGATGCTTTCATCCAACACAACCCACCGTTATTTATATCTGGAATTTTGAGAGTGTAATATCTGGTACGGTTTAATTTATAAAAAGAAAGAAAAAAAAGCAACATAATCAATGACAAACTAGCTCAATGGTCAGGACGCTGGGTAAATGATGTACAATCACAGAGAGGCTCACCCAGGACCACCCTGCAGTCCGTGCCGTCCAAGTTGAGAACCCAGGTGCTGGTGACCTTTGATCTGTTCTCCATGTACTTCTTCAGGCTCTTCCCATTGATCTCCAAGGTGTACTCATAGGCAAAACCACTGACTGCATCGATGTTGATGGTCGCTTTGGTGTTTGATTTGCCCACACTGAATGTCTCCTTCCCCACAAGTTTGAACATCCAGTCCCGTCTCAGGATCTCCTACAGTAAGATATGACATTAGAAATTCCCCGTTGCTGCTGAAGTTGACCTTGAAATGAGAAGCTGTGATTCATAAATGCATTTCATCTCTTTCTAGATTAACATCTAATGTACTTAAGATGATGATCATGATTACCTTTCCATCAATGTAAATGACTCTTTTCCCAGTAGTCGTGCCATGTTCAAACTCTATTCTGTGGACTCCATCACTTAGTGCCACCTCCCACACACCAGCAAGATCATTTGACATCCTGCTGTCTTCAGACCCCGCTGGAGACGAACAACCAAACAACTAGATGGATAAATGTCGAAGCAAATAACATATATACCGTTGAACGAGGTTACTTAACCGGCTAATAAACTGGACTGACGTTAGCTAGCTGATAATAAAGACATGAAACCCAATCACACTTTTCTATGCACGCTTAAGCGTATCTTTAGGTAAAGACACTGCTACCTAATTGCGGTAATTAAACTTACTGTAAAAACATAAACATTGAGTTAACTCGTGAGTAAAACATAGCCGGCTAAGACAGAGTGGAAAGTTATCGCTGTTTGCTTCATTCTGACTTCCGGTGTCGAGTGTCCGCTTTCAAAATTAAGGCAGACGGTGTGTGGAAAAGAAAAATAACCCGGAAAAACAAAACAAAACAAAAAAAAACAAAAAACAAAAAAAAACTGGATAAACAATTAAAGTAGCTCTAACTTGCAGTTTCTGACATGTTCCTAATTCTCGGTTAACAATTTGTGAATGAGACGGAGTTTAAACAGAGTCTATGTTGTTGAAAATATTTATGTAATATCATTAAAATACATTTATTTGAAAAATTCTTGTACATATAACTTCTACATGAATGTTTTTGCCTTCATATTTGCATCCTTGCATTCCAGAAAAAGCACATATTCATGTCCAGGTTTCATTAGTGTCTGACGTGCTCTTTGGCAGTTAAGTTACAAACAAGCTCAAAAACAATACAAATACTTTAAAAAATGTAGATGGACATAACAAGGTGGATATTGATTCTGTTTGCGATCAAACTGTCGAAATAGCTGTTTTAATAAACTTGCGTCTTAGTTTGAAAGGAAAACGGAAGCAGCACTGCGTCAGATTCGTATGATATATTTATCTTTTCAGTTGCTCTAACCACCGACATTACCCTCTTAGCTATAGCAGGATAACAGTAGACATTAGCCGATTAATATTTCATCTTCATTATACATCTAAATTACCTTTATAGTCCTGAAGGAAGCGCTCTTTGCCAGTGGTTAACAAAGGATCGGCAGGTCACTTTAGCAAAGTTTATTTGCGGGTAGTTAGCTACAGCAGAGCGTCAACAGACGAGCCGTGACTATGCTGTTGCTATAGTAACATAATATCCGCCTACGCACATGCGTAGCCACGCCCACTCTGAAAAATCAGTTTCTTTAAACAATCTTAAAATCTCGTTTTAAATAAATCTCGTGATACTCTTATCACGAGTATTTTAAAAACGTAGAAATAAGACGAACGCATTTATGAAACCAAAACGAGTGCAAGCAGGTGTTAACAGAAAAGCTAGAGTTAGATCTTCTGTTGATATTTAGTAATAATTGATAATAATTAAATTGAATCGATAAACAGAGTGCAAAATAAAAAGCACTCTAGTAAAAAGAGCTAGTTTAGTTTCAGCCCAAAAGTGCCATGTCATCCAAGAGACTCACTGACAAATTAGTCTTTTTTTTCTTTTTTTCTTTTTTTTTACAAAATACTTTATTTCCTCTATTTGTTTCTTCTTTTTATCTTGACCTTTTGTAGGTTGTTTTTGTTGTTTCTTCTTTTTTAGACCTCAACTTTTTTGCAAATGGAGGTTGTCACTTCTCACTAATCAGTATGCAGAACAAAGACTGTCTTCATTGCTTAAGTTGTTCAATCTTGTTAACAATATCCTGGCCTGAGTGTTTTTTGCAATTTAGTGTACATGCTTAGTTTCCAAAAATGCATATGAGATCAGCCATCCCCAGTATTTCCAGTTATTTTAAACTATAAAACGCTTCTTATGCCTTTTTAAGTAACACTTTTTTTTAATATTTTTCATATTTGTGAGTTATATTGCAACTGTATATGTAGGAATTAAATGATCACTTTATGGTTAATATTAATTTTCATAGACACTATGGTAATTAGCAGAGCAGTGTTAAGGTTAGCGACCATAAACATAATGGAAATGCAACATATTGGATGCAAAATGGTACTAAAATGGAAGAAGACTGTCTTTAGTTTGGTTAGAGACCTGTTTCTGTTACTGTACCCATTGATAGACTATTTTAGACTATTTTTAGACTATTTTTAGAAACCAGCAATTTTGGATGTTCAGGAAGTGTTTGCTAATGCTAATTTTTAAAGCTATTTATCTGCTACTTGGAGAGACGGCTGTTAAACATTTTAACTTTACATGTGACATCTGGCCTACAGTCTCGTTAGACTAATGTAATCCTAAAAATAGAAGCACGTGTTCAAATGAGTGAAACAGTTATGAGTTACACTATACCAAGGAAAGAAAGACACAGTGTTTGGGGATCAAAGATTTATTAAAACATAAGTATAAATCATAAAAAGTACAGATATATACAGCAGTTTTAAGTGAATAATTGTGATAAAGATGTGAAGCATTGAACTGTGTGTGTGTGTGTGTGTGTGTGTGTGTGACAAATGAAGCAAACATCAAATCCCAGAACCCAGAACCTTCAAGAAACTCCAAAACATGAACTATTAGCAAATTATATTAAATCTGCTTTTCCAACTAATACCATTTCTGCCACTATTTAGCCATTGATTCTTCATATTGTATGGTAGTTAATTTGAATTTGTATTGTACATTATACAAAAAAGGGATATAGTATCTTAAACATGTTTAGGCAAAGGTTCAAAGTAACTGAACATATGGGCCGAGTATATCAGGCTGTATCACGCTTAGTTTAAAAATGAGTTTTTGTAGAAAAAGCGAAGGACGATACTGTGCAAATTCATATGCTCAGACTACGTATAAACATTCTTGCCATGTTATGTTTTGCAACAATGGCTGCTGCAAAATTTCTTATGAAGTGACTTTCTTCCCTTTTCTGTTTTATGTCAGCAACAGAGCCACCAACGCAGGTGAGCGCATGCCCACGCAGCGTATCTGCAGGTGCCACTTGCTCATGCACTCACAAAATCAAGATACAGATTATACAAAAGGATAAAGTATATTATCTGAATTGTAGCCAACTGTCGACTGTTCAACTGTTATACAGCATTTTAATAGTATAGCATTAAATGCAAAAAAGCAATGTCAGGCTTAACACATGTACAGACCCTCAAGGTGTACTCTACAACAACATCTAATAACAAAACATCTTGTTTTCAAAAACAGAGAGCTTGAGAGATCTCACTACTTCTTCCTGTTTGACAGATTGAGAAATTTGATAATGAAAAGGATGTGTTTTTTTTCACTACTGTGTGGTGTAATTCAAAAAAAAGAGCAAAGAAAAAAAGTTTTTCTGATGAAAAGGCTCACAGAATTCTTGTTAATAGATTAGAAAATAAAAAAATGGTACCCCAGACATGTCGAAAATATCCAGATTTTTTTTAAAAAGGGAAATTAAATTATCAAAGATGTTATGTGACTTCTTCTTTTATGAAAGTCTGCACAAGCTTTGTTAAATGTTCATCAACAGTGATAGAATCTCGAGAACTAATCAGTTCTCAAATTGAAAAAGGACGCATATCATCAAGGTCATCAGCGCATAATGTACTAGACTCTGAAGCTTTCTTACTAACTACTGTAACAGTGAGCAGCTTCTTCCTCCAAACACAGCTGATTTAAATTTTCATGGTTGAGCACCCAGTTTTTCTTTCTCAGGAGTGCAAATCTGTTGCACTCAATAATTGCTCTCCAACAAGGTTAAATCGATCAGCAGCAAAATGCATTAAGGCAAGAATTATTACCCATCTGGGTTATGACCAAGCTGCAAACTCTGGAGCTGAGAAATGAGACAAACATGGAAGTGCCAAAACACTCAGTGCCTCAAATGATCCCTTACTAAAGGCTCTGACAGAGAGCTGATTCCCAATAGAGCCCATCTCTTAAAAAGTCCAATTTTACAGCAGAAATAGACATGCTTACAGGCACAAAAGCAGTTTTGGTCTCTATAGCTAAATTCCCAATTCATGACTAAACATTGAGATCCTTTATATGCAGACATTGTAGAAATATTATGTAGGTTTAACAAGTAGGAACCTTAATTCAGATTATTAAATTTCAGCCTTCAACTCCTGCATATTTTATTTTCCTAGGATTTCTCATTTTTCTTCAGATAATTTTGTATATGTGCTATGATGTCAAATTTAATCACTTGTTTGTTGGGTTTTTAAAACTGTTTCCTGCTTCCCTCATTTGGCCAATAACTGAGAGCATGAAAATGGCCATCACCTAATCCTGTAAATGAACAATCCCTCCGGAGTTATTCACATAGTTGCAGAGGTGATTCGGGATCTTGTGCTCCCGATGCTGTTGCTAGAGCCTTTCCTGTAAGACATCTGGATCCTTTTGCTGATGAGGCCATGTTTGTACAGAGCTGAGAGCAGCTGGTTACGGAACTTCTGCCCAATGAAGGCGTACAGCACTGGATTCACCGCACAGTGCGAGAAGGCCAACACTTGGGTCACATACAGCGCCACTTCCACTCTGTAGCGAGTCTCACATGACAATACTTCAATTGATCCGCCTTTTATGAGCGTGTCAATCAGTACAATTATGTTGTAAGGCAACCAGCAGAGAACGAAAGCAAACACCACTGCCAGGATGACACGTATGGCCTTGTGCTTTTGTTGGTTTCGTGTGTGAAACAGCGTCAGCACAGTCCAGCTGTAACACACAGCCATCACCACCAGTGGCAGGAAAAAGCCCATTGTGTGACGCAGGACACGCACGCTAACACGCCAGCGGTCGATGCTTTCGCCGGTTAGGTTTTCATAGCAAATGTACTGGCCCAGGTCCTCAGCTTGTATGCTCTGCTTCTTAATGGCCACAGGTAAGGAGAGCAATGCAGCCACCACCCACACCACACCACAGACCACTTTCACCAACAAGTGATGGGAAGTCAGGGCGCGCGTAGCTCTCACAATGGCAAAGCAGCGGTCCACACTGATGCAAGCCAGCAGGAAGACACCACTGTACACTGATGCCTCCTGAAAGCCTGATAGGACTTTGCACAGGAAGGTGCCAAAAATCCAACCGGAGTGCTCAGAGATGGCCCAGAACGGGAGGGTCAGACTGAAGAGAAGGTCCGCCAACGCCAGGTGCATCAAGTAGATATCTGTGCTGGCTCTCCCTTTCTTCATGTAACATACCACATAGACAACTACACTGTTGCCTACCATGCTGAAGACAAACACAATGATAAAGGTGATCAAAAGGCCCAAGCTATTAAATCCAGGAACAGTTTCACTGCAGGGAGACGATGATTCAGGCCCGTTCTCATACTCAGGATATGTATAATTGAGTAGGTCAGCAAAGGAAGCCCCATCAAAGTAGGGGGATTCTGTTATCAGCAGCTGAAAAAAACAAAATAATTTTAGTTTGTAAAGACAGAGGAAGTACAAACCTAAAATTTGCAGCTTAGCTCATTTACTATGTAAATAGACAGTAAAATCTTGCAAACAGCACTTCCAAAGCTCACTAAGACTAGGACTTCTTGCAGCCACTGTGTCTGGCCAAGAAATAGTCTCACATGCCTCCATTAAATCCAGGTGGGAAAATGTTGTTTTGAACAGTAGCACACTAGCTGTGTCCCCTTGTTTACAGTCTTTGTGCTAAGCTACACTAACTGGATGCGGATTATCATAAAGTGACACACAAATTAAATTCATCTTCTGGTTTAAATTTGCATGTTATCACCATTTTAGACAACAGAATTCTGCAGAATATTGCACATATCATGATAACATATTCACGGTTCAGTTATACAGACAATAACATTTATCTGTTTCTTAATCTAACTTGCATAGCTCTTTCAGCATTTATTCACATTTATCACACAAATTGATTACGTTTTTAATAAATTAAATACCCAAACTGCAATTTGATATAAAAAAAAAAATTAAAAATGACATATTTCATTATTTACCTGATATCCTCCTTCTTGACTGGCTAGAACGAAATAGTTCCAAACACTTAAGATAAAAAATTGCAACTTCATCTCTCCTTTCCTAAAGTTCACAGGTTAGAAAGAATGAAACTCTCGGGCAGGAGAGCCGTCTTTACTCAGACATGAGCAGAAGTCATTGTGTAACATGTGTGCATGTCAGTTAGTATATTAGCAAACTGTGAACCACGGGTATTATCTACTCAACCAATCTAAGAGGTCACCTCCAGGTTGTCCTATTTCTTAATGTTAGCTCTCACAGTCAAAATTTGAATTTCACAGGATATTTGAAAATTATTTTGCTTACTTGTGTGGTTTTTACTGAAACAGCTCTTATCAGATACATCAGTGAACTCAAAACTAGAGTGATTCACAAAAAGTCCCTTTTTCTAGGATTGCATTTCTTACCGCTGCCTTTAAAGCAACTAAGTCTTCATTTGGCCCATGAGGTCCTGTTTTTCACAGTTTTTTCCTCCTTCAAGAACAGGTGCTTCAATATGTTTGCAGTTGTATTTTCAAAAAGACTCATGTTGTTTGTGTCTGTGGGGTTTTCCACTCTCTTTTGATCGTTATATCCTGTTTGTTTTTGTTATTGTCACATTCTCTTTTATTTTATCATTAACTTCTTGCACACCTGTTACCTGTTGCTGCATGCTAAATGCATTAGAAAAATAAAATAATAATAATAATAATAAGATAAATCTAACATAGAGCAAGACAAAGTTTACAGTACTTGTAATGAAGTACTGTAAAGATAATATTGTTTTTCCTTGCCTTTGCTTTCTACATCATCTGTATTTTTACATAAAAAGTACTGTAATCACTTCTTGTAAGAACATTACACAAAACTAACAGCACTGTGCTGTTTATTGTATGTTAATTTAAGGATTTTCTCAGATATGGAAAAAAATGTATTGAAAATTTATGGTATGTATTCAGTGATCTTTCTTTTTCGCAGGTAAATGCATCAGAGAATTCATTTTCCAAGAAGAACAAGAATGTATCTAAAATATTTGAATAAACTTGCTCCACGAAAAAAATTTTATAGCTCAGGCTGAGGCTCGCCTGCAGTACCCTTAAGGCCCACTAGAGGGGATACAACCCACACTTTTGGAAACATTGCTCTACAGCAATTTCAAACTGGTTGAAAAAAAAAAGATCTTCAGGTAACTTATGCTTTGTGTGTTTGCAGTTACTGAAAAGATAAATATGTTCTTCATTCACCAAGAGTATCTGTTTTACTCACACTTTTTGTTTAGCAACTAATTTTTCATGGACGCTCAAATTTCACACCTCATCTTTAAGGCTCTGCTGGCTGGTACAGCCATGATACAATGACATCTGATAAACTATGTTAAACAACTTTCTCAGTAATTTTCTTTTGAGTGGTAAACACAAATAAAATGTAAAGAGCCAGCAGGAAACAAGTAGATTGCAAAAACCCCCGAAAAATTCATTTTAGAGAGAAATCAGGCTGACAGGAAATTAAAGACACAATGACAAAATTATAAAACAACCGATATTGCTGCTGTTCAGTCACGGTTTTGACAGACTTCATAAAGTAGAACAATAAAGATTTGACATTTTAGATTTGTTGCTGCACATCTCCTGAGTGATACCAAACATTTATTCATTCAAAAAAAATGCCCAGAAAGTTGCATTCTTTGTGTCTGAAGTCATCTACGACCACAAAACCCACCAAACACCTTCAGAGCTTGAGCATATTTATAAGCAGATTTATAAGAAAGGGGATTTTACATTTTTACTCTTAAATTTGTGAACACCAATAAAGGTGAGGGGTCATCCTTCACTTCATCTTCGCTTCAATCCAAAATGTCAACAGATCACACAACAGGAGACTCTGGATCCAACAAATGGCCAAATACCTGACAGCAGACTTTAGGCAAAAGCCTTGAAGAGATTTAACAAAGGACGTATGCAGCACAATGCAGGCATACCTGACTTTTGGTGTTAAGATTGAGTTCATAAAACAACCCATTTGTTTGAGTTAATGTTGGTATGGCACACTTCTGCAGACCACAGATGTGTTAAAATGAAATATTTCTTTATTGTTATTGTATTAAGACTTCATATTTCTGTGAATAAGGTCTGGTTAGGCACAAAAAGCACTTGGTAACAGTTAGGTGATAACAATGCTTTTTATTAGCATTACTGAGAATGATAGATGAGAAACCTAACCTGTTACGTAAATACGTAGACAAAATAAAGTTATTACGTACGGAAGCCCTAAGCAGACATGGTTTGATTTTTTTTTTTACAAGCAGTTTTCTCGAGATATTATCTCGTTATCTCGAGAAAACGGTAAACGTAATTACGACATATTAACACACACAAAAAATTTCCATCATCTTATCCAACAATCAGCATAAAAGCAAACCCACTTCCTAAAATACCAGTGATTGAGTGATGCTGATATCTGTAATTGAAATGTGAAGATTTTAAGTTTCTTCTGACTTCTGATCAAATTTTCACAGTGTGTTTTAAAAGGTATCGAGTATTTCTAGGTTCACTGTGCTCCCTTGAATCTGCAACACTGACACTGAGAAGATGTTACTGTTGAAGTCTTAACTATTTCACACTTTACAGAAAGATCTCAGCATGATCTGCAGCTGGCAAGTTATCCATTTAAAAGTAATTTATCAATTCATTTATTAAACTAAAGCTAACTAAAGCAGATTTAAAGTGTTAGAGGGTTAAAATGTCATCTGAAAAACTGCTCAGGAATATCAAGGCTTTGACTTGTTTACATAATCTTGATCTAACTTAAAAAAGTCTGTGTCAAAGGAAAGCTGGAGTGTCATCGAGGTTTTCACTATGCACCTCCCACCACAGATGCACACATGGCTCCCACATGGCTCCTTCACAAGTGACTGCTGATCCTGATCCTACATCTCCTTCACCTCTTTCAGCGCCAACTAAAATAAAAAAGTTTCCAAATATAACTTTGCCACGTCCATTTAAAAAAGCCTGTTGTCTTTGCTGCTCCTCTAATCAGCACATTTTACCCTGAAGAACTGCACAGAGGTCGAATGTCACGCCTCGTCCTGCAGGCTTTCTGTGTACTCTCGCGAATCAGTACATACAGCAGCAGTAAAATTAGAGAAGGAGAGCAGTGAAAGTCCCTTTGCACATATAGCAAAGCATATTTGATTTGTTTCTGGAGTAAACAAAGTGATAAATCCTTGGTGATGAAATAGTTAAACCTCTACGACACTTTCTTAAGCAACAAACCTCCAGGTCTGATGATGTTTTTCTCTTCTGTGGATACATACCTCTATAGAGTTTAATTACCTCTGCAAGACTCGTGACTGTGCAAGCCAACAATCAGTTAATGCTTCACACATTCCTTGTTTTAATAACTGTATTTATAGCTCATGGTTTAGAACCAACAGAAGTGACATTTCAATTGTTTGGATTGTATAACACAGGCGCAGACCAGCTGAGCAGCCGCCGCCCTGTGCAGACTGACTGACGGCTGCTTTCTTCTCTCTGACAGCAGCAGTGCTTTGACCAAAGACCCCCTATTGATTAAAGATGGAAAACAGACTGAACTCGATCACTTCTGCAGCTTTAAAAGTGAGAGCGTGAGCTTGAACTCACTATTGATCTCCGGATGGAAGAAGCTCCAGCTGACGGCTCAACGCTGCCATCTGTTGTCAAGATGGTGAAGGTGTATTGAGATCTGTACACAAAATAAATTCGGTTTTCTTCCAGCTTCATCTACAAACTGCCTCACAAAGAAGCACACAACCACAAAATGATGTCCTTGCACAACTAATATACTAAGAAAGTACTCCGGTGTTTAAAACTCATAATGTTTTGGGGAATTTTTATCCTAATAGAGGTCACAAACAAGTCAGCCGTAAATATTTGATGGATGCTTGGATGAAAAAAAATAGGAGGGTTTGCTTTTTCTGGTAAAGAGTGTCACTAATATGAATCTAAAGAGTTGTGAGCTTTCTTTCCTACTGAACATGAGTGGGAGAAACAATTTCTGATAATAAATCATCTTCTGTCTGAATGCTGTCTTCTCTCTGTCATGAGGATGATGATATCACAAAGATAAAAACCTAAAAATCTGATGATTTTGACTAAGATTGTCTGAGTTTAGCTTCTCAGTGAAAAACACTGCAAACTGCTGGCCTGAGTTCAGACTTCTGTTTAGGTTTAATCTGATTTTAAACATGTTTTAAAGTAAGGAAATCAGTGATTTCTTTAGCAGTTTGAGACTAATGTTAATGTTAGATCATTTAGGGGAAAGCTCTAACTTTAATACATAAATGAGTGTTTTTCTGTAGGGAACCTTTAATACAAATGTGATACTATTTAAAGCTCTGACTAAAAAATATGTCATTATGTCAAGAGCGATAATCTCAGGTGTGTGTGGTCTGTTTTATGTACATGTTGGTGATAAGAAGTGCAACCTTAAAGTTCATATGATGTGGCAGCTTTTACAAAACTCCTCTCTCTTCAAGCCTCCATTCAAGTGCTCATTTCAGAGTTTCTTACCACTTAAACACGTCAGTCTACAGTTGCATTAAGCAGAAAATCCAGCACAGAAACCAGCCTGTTTGCCTTGTGAGCTGTTCGTTTAAAAACTGGGAGCACCCAGACAATCCTCCCATTGACCCGACCTGCTGTGTTTGCTTTAGTTTTTGTCTGCTTGATGACCAGAGATTATGTTGTGGACACACCACTGAGAGGTCCCGTCTGTTTCAACAGGTTTTAAGTCGGATGGGAAAACAGTAGCCTCCTACTTGTCAGTTGAGACCTTTATTGTTGTTTCTGCCTGTCGTTTCTTGCAAGTCTTCAATATTTTACGAATCCAAGTCTTAAAAAAATGACTCACCTCCTCAAAAATGACTCCTTTCTTTTACCTTTACTTTCACATATTTTTATTTGACGTTGGAATGCAGGTAGACTTTTAAATGTGCTTCATAGTTTATGAACTATTCTTCACATTTTATTGCACTGAACAGTTTAGGCCCAAGGACAGCTGCTACCTACATTTTGAAAAACGATCTTTGAGTCCTTGGAAGTATAAAACTCTGACTAAGCACTTGTATTAATGTCTCTGCTCTGCAAAAAGTCAGTCACATTCCTCTTTCTCTTCTATTTTATTGAACAGGAACCAGCAATAAACTGCAACAGACTGACTTTACTGTATCAAAGAGGACAAGTTCGGAAAAGGAATCACACTTGGTGCCAGAGACAGCAACCCCACGAACATGTGATGAATCTAAGGACGATGAAACTACAAAACAGGATCTAAAGCAATTAAGTAAGCCCAACCTGAAGCATCTGCTGCAGTTAAATGCAACATATGCACAATTCAGCTGTAATTTTAACCCAAAAACATCATATTTAAGAGAAATTTGAGTGTCTGATCTTTGCTGATCTTCTCAGTAATGGTCTAGTTTGCTTGCAAAAGTCAAACTGAATTGAGACTGCTCCATAACCAGTTTAAAGTTCTTTGCAGTAGTTAAATAAAGTTTTGAATGCAGGACTTGTACTTGTAGTGAAGCTTTTTTTTCAGTGTAGCATTGATGCTTTTCTTATGGAAAAGATCTGGAATCAGAATCTGTCTTTTTTGACCAAGTATATTAACATTTACAAAGAATTTGACTCCTTGTGATTTAAAAGACACAGTCACAGTGAGTCAGCACGTGCACCATTTCGTTCTCATCTTCATCTCGTGCCTGATCAGTTATTTTTTCCGGTTTTACCAGTCAAAGATGAGCAGAGCCCTGTCTTGACTTGATTTTGGCAGCAGCATATAATTAAAGGCTGCTTTCATGTCTACAAGTTTGAAACGCTTTGCCAAGCTGCTTTTGTTTTTGACTATAGTGAGGCTCAAGTACAGCAAATTGCACAAATGAGTTAGCTTAAATACTCACTAAGTTTTGTGAGAGCAAAAGCATAAACCGCATGAAACTGAGGATCTATTTTATACTCAGGATGACATCAAATGGTCTTCAGATGGTTTTATTTTAAAATCCCAAACTCTTTTTCATTGAATTGAAGTGCCAGAGGCTTTGGGTTGGATTTCCAGGTTTATATTACTCCCAGCATGAGTCAAATCAACAGGAACCACAGCATATATATCCCAAACCCAAGTCATAATCAAGATCGACCGCTGTGCCATTTAGGATATTTTGAAGCATTCAAGTAAAGCCTAAAATAACACGCCTGTGCTCTCACACAGCAGAAAGGAGCTGTGGAAATGTTATGCCAACCCACACACTGGTTGTGTGTTGTTTGCCTGAGACAGGAGGAAGTCTGTGTGTTTAAGAGGCTGAGAAAGGCTTAAGCTATCTGGGTTTTTTTCTCACAAAGTGCCTCTTTTGCCAACATGTAAACTCCCCTTGAGATTTTGGCCGCATTACCCCTGAAAGCATCCTTTCAACGTCTTTGTTTTGTTAACGGTTAAACCAGTTGGGAAAAGAAAAAAAAAAATCTGAACCTGGTGTAGTTTTGTAATGATGAGATTGTCCTCTTCTGCTTCCTTCTTATTAAATGGGTGTATCTCTTACCTTAGGAGTTCGCTAACAGCCATAAACGGCGTGTCAAGTCGCTATATAACAGCTGTACTTTCCATGTGACACACGCCAAATTAATTCGAAACAAACGAGCAGGATTATTGTAAAGGGAGGAGTGTCATTATTTAAAGAGAGTGTTTGCTGTGCAAGTGATTCAGGATGAGTTTGGGTGTGAAAAAAATGTGTTAATCCACCCAAAGGAGAACAATTAAGGGACTGCATGCAGCTAAGGATTATCATACTAGGTGGGTCTATTTGAGAAGCCAGTAAACTGAGTGCACAAGTCACATCAACGTGACAGACCACAAGATATGTTTGTTTTCTCAACGAGCTGAAAATGTTGCGTATGTCTGTGGGCAAGTTCATATGATCAACAATGTGTGTGATATTGACAGAGCACCGAAGTCGGCCCAGTGCTGGTTTTTGTTTCTCAGAGAACAGCAAATACTGTAAAATCCCATAAGGCAACAAAGAAAAGCGGAGACACGGGAGAAAGAAAAGGCTCGTCGGACAAAGGCCAAGATTCATTCAATGACCTGGAGCTTTATTCTTCTTTATTCAGAGGAAACCAGTTCAACCTTTCTCCCGCACTGAACCACATACTGACCTATAAGAAGAATGAGCAGCACATTAAACATCAGACATATTATATGCATGACTGATTGCGACACAATATTTACTGTTTTCACTGTGACCGGTTATGCAGCGTCAGAGTGACAGGAGCTTTAACACACAAAGTATAGTATTGCATGTGTTCACCATTCAATCATCGGGAGCTCTGAGTGAATGCATTCAGCGAATAAAATGTCAGTTTTCTTCGTGACTCAACAACAGCTTTTGTTTGCAGAGCTCATGTGCCTCCTGCTTCTTGGCACAGAATACCTGTTTAACAGGGGGGTGTTGATGAGACATGTATTTTCAGTTTACTGCCACCTCTGCATTGTTCGGGTAATGCTGCAAGAGCTGCTGCGCATGAGTACAACACCGATATCTTTGTCCCTCTATAATAGCTTAACTTGGGCTCTGAATGCAACTCTGCAAAACACGAGACAACAACACTGCCCTTCCCTCTCACACACACACACACATGCTCACAGAAAGTCGAGAGGCAACACATACAAGCTGCTCACCTCAGAAACAACAAACTGTTTGCTTTGTTATAGCTTCTGGCTTTTTCTTATGCAACTCACCATTATTTCTGCATCAAATCTGGGTTACAAAAGCGGCCAAGCTCATTCCTTAACAAAAGGAGCTGTGGTGTCATTTCTACATAACACTATTGGGAAATGTGTTCATATTACAGTACTAAAGCCATCCAGTATTCAAAATGCATCATTTTTCCACACACGTTGGGACAGTTCAGTCTCCACCCATGATGACAGGGTCTCTGTGAGATACTTGCATTGGCAGACAGAGAGCAAACCAGAATGAATGAGGGCTTAACATGAGTCTTAAACCACATGAGTGGATAAAGAAATGGGTGGAACTAGTTCGACTTCCCATGTGGGAAAACTCCCTGTTAGTCCAAAGAGGATAATTTGCTATTTGCTTGTAGCCATCTGGTGAGAGCCACAGATTTCAGCAATGTGTTGGATTTATTTTACACAGACACTGATGAGAAGGAAACACCCTTTTTTTAAGAACCAGTTCAGACTGTTACTTTATTTTAATGACGGCTTAATTCGTGCTTAAAATGTTTGACCAGAGATCATCTAAAAACATACTTTAACCTTAATAATCCTCCTTTCCTAACTGTCACAAAGGTGTGTGTCTAATTATTAGCAAACCTTATAACATATAGATCAGGTCAGATCATCAAAAGGATAAAATGGTTTCCAGCACTGATTAGACTGGAAGGCAAAGACTGATTATGTCCTTTGGCTTATTTGGAAAACAGTTAAGAAATGTCCTTGAGGATATTTGTTAAAGTTATTTAGTTTAAATCAAAAGGCTTCTTGTTTGTTAGGTCTTCAGTTAACGTGGGGACTTCTGTTTTAATGAGGGAAGTGCCTTCAGAGTCCTCGCTAACCAGGCTGATTTCAAGTGTCTGAAGGGGCTCACTGCTCATAACTGTGCAGCATGTTTTTATTTCAACGCCCTCGCAGGGATATTTTGTCTTCATCTTTGCACAGTGGCAGGAAGTAGTGCAGCACAGCCCATCTATATATATACATTTACATGTCACTGGGTAAGTCTAATTTTACATAAAAAGCAAACAGTAAACAGTATAGGCTTCTTCACCCCATGCTTCATTAAAAACCCGCAAAATTTTGACTTTCTGTTTGACTTGTACTTTATAAACTTTGTAAAATGCTCATGATAACAAATTCTTTGGGTCTTCTTCTAAGCATGTGAGCAGCATGTTGATCTTTGCAAATGGAAAGTGGAAAGTATTTGCATATAAAGTGGGAAAGTGAGATCTGATAAGAAGTGGCCCCTCCTGACGTGTGAGGGGGCGCATTTTAAAGCCATGTGTGAACTGACACACTTAGCCGTCCACTTGTGATGGAATCACTCCCAAACACATGTTAATACCACGTACGCACAGTTGTTTTGACCCCTTGTTGAAGTGGCTTATCAGGGTTGTCCTTCACGTTTTGGTCCTTGAGCCAAACCGAGTGGACCTGCCTCTAGTTGGAGACCAAAAGTGACATGAGAGAGGAACGAGTCTGCTCACACGGCTGGCTGTTCATGTTGTTTTTGTGTTGTTTGGGCTCTGCACAGGAACCTCAGCTCACTAATATCCCCTAGGAGAACATGGGTACCAACTAAAAAGGCCGTAGACCCTGATGGTTTTTGCTTTGACTAATTTGACCTTATCGAATTGTTTCTGAGCATGAAACTGTGAAAGTTACCCCTCTAGAAACATTTGGGAAGGAAAAGTAAAAATTTCAAACAATGGTGAGAACAACACTGGTGCATTGTACAGGGTTCTTAGAGGAAATTGCACATGAATGACTTTCAGAAATATGCTGACTTGTTGGATTAATTTCATCACACAATGGGCTCAGAGCAGGCTTGACATGTTGTGAGGAAACCCTGACCCTGCAGACAAATCCCATCGCCATGTCACGTCACCCTTGCTTGTATGGTCATGAAGTGTTGGCTCAGTCAAACCGAATCAAAAGTTACCATGAAAATAAAAGTTTTCTTATTGATTTCAATATGAGTTGTCCAGTCAGGCTGCGTGTAGATTGCAGGGAGCTCAGAAAAAGAGGGATCTCATGCTGTGATTGCCAACCAGCTGTTTAGTTTGTGTAGAGCTAAACAACCCTGCTATGAGGAAATATAAAGACTTCAGTGTCTGTGAACACCTGATCTGAAACAGTGTTACTTTGTTTTCTGTATCTCATCGCAAAAATATTTCCGCTTGACAAGGAAATATCACGTAAACTTGAGTTTTTTGAACATCTACTTTTCACAAAGACTCAGAATGAATGTTCATGCTTGTTTTTTTCCGTTTGGTTTTGTATTTTAAGCTTGAGAACCTTTGTGAACTGTAACCTCAGGCTGTTAAGTCAATGACCATTATCCCACAAACACATCTCAATGCCCTCATTCACTCCTTCACCTTCAGGATTTTAATCTCAATGAGATAAGTACACTTGCACAGGCTTGCTCATTTGCACTCTGTTCTCTTTTTTTCCATGTGTGAAAGACCGATGAGGGTGATAATGGGAAGATTCCAGACACATTACAAATTTTAACCTTGCGCAATTTCTTAAATCCCAGCTGTGACTGAAGGCGACCAGTGTGCTGATTCAAATCTGTCCACGTAGATTCACTGACCAGCAGCCAGTCATATCCTCCCACAGCTGGTAACACTGTTTTTACATAAATGACAAACAGGGGGTGTAAGTTTTAAAATAAAGCATCATGGTAAGTCTGCGGCTCACATTTGCAGTCATGGTTTTCCGGCAGAAGATGTTTTTAAAAAGTGTTTCACATATCTTATCCAGCCCACATGGACTCAAAAAGTCTCCCAAAAATCCATCTTTGACCCAATGTGCACAAACTGTGGTGTAACAAGAAGCTGTGAGACCCGAAAACCCTCTCATTTCATGACATCACCACTCAGACATGAGAGGGCAGGGCCTGATGGAATAAACACATGTCCAAGACAGCAGCCATGTCCAAGTTACTCGCACAAGTGCAAAGGACATACCAGTCCTCACCCAAAACTCATGTTGGGTCACATAATACTTCTTGTCAGCCATCAGATATCTGGACTGAAAACAAAACTGAGGTAAATCTGCTGTGAACATTAGATAAGTGAAGGTTAAAAATGTCACAAATGACTCAGAAGGTGATTAAGGCTTTTCTAATGAAGTAAATTCTGATTTAAATTCCAGTAACTCCACTTCATCCTTACACGAGAACCATGGAGTGATACCAAAGTCTCCACCTTCGCTCTTAAATCATCTTTTCCTCTGCAGTTTCTCTCTGCTCCTTTGATAAATTATCTCATTTTTCCCTTTTCACCCAGAGGAGAGGTGCTGCTCATGCTGAATCAATGGTGATCTTAGCAGTTTTTCTCAGCCCATAATTCCTCTCTGTCTGACTTTACTCGAAGCCTCGGCAATATGGCTGCCAAGTCTTTTACGCATTTATGTGTCTTTGGCCCAGTCATGCTGACATCACCAGAGTAGCTGTTTATGACGAAAAGCCTCAGAAGTTTTACAGCCTGAATGAAGGACAGTTACTTTAACAGTTGGCATCCATGCTCGCTTCTTTAATAAGTATTAGTACGAGGAATTTGTGAAAGAAAGAGAAGTCTGTGAAGAGATAAAACATAGTCAGACTGTTTTTTTGACACAATGCTGGGTGACCCTGTAAGTGGAAAGAGGAAAACAAGTTTGGGTGAGCGCAGTTTCAAAACCCCTCGACCAGATGTGGGCAGCTGGAGAGTTAAGTTACACGTGGACTGTTAAGTGAGAGTGTCTACGTGAACACACACACACCCACATGCAGGAGTAAGTGTGTGGGAGTCCAGACACCCGTGAAGAAATTGGACACTAATGTTAAAAATATTTCCTTCAATGACTTAAAATAATAATGTTTTAAATTATCTTATTACTTAAGAACATGTCAAGATAGTTGCACACACTCCCGATCTGATGTGCCAGTAACAGGATGAAAAATTACACAGATAAAGTTACTGAGACTTACAAAACTCCAATAAAAACATTTAAAAAAAGTAATTTTCGGAGTGTAAAAGTAAAAAGGAGTCTGTCATCCAGGGATGTGTTGTAAGCAGCAGGGGCAGAGGGGCAACGGGGCACAAAAGCCATCCTATATAACCACATTTCCTGTGCCTTGAAGTGTTTCTTTTCTCCGTTTTTTAAAGAACTGCTTTGCTCTCCAGCCTCAAGCGTCTTTGCTCCGAGGCGTCAAAGATATTTCCTTTTATCTTGTGTGAAACTCTGTTGTAATGTGTTGATGTAACACTGTGAGGATCAACCTCTGAGGACTAAAGAGAGCTGGAAACTCACTCACTCACCCCTGTGACTGTGAGAACTTGGACTTTCAAAAGAAATATTCACACAAAGTGCAGAGAAACAGAGTAAAACACAGCAGTGAATGAATCAGGATATAGAGACAAAAACAACAGATCTGCATGGAGCAATGAAGACGCTCTAAAAATCTCAAGCTTTAACATATTAAGCAACAACGACAACAAATCATATTTCATCATCGTGTTGTTTACATGTTTCTTGATTACTTGCAGTGACTAGTTCTTTTTTTAAGCATTACGTCATCTTCTTTTGCTGTGTTTTAATGGTGCGGCGTTAGTTTTACAAAAAAAAAAAATGGAGCAAAAAGCAAAACACCAACTCAAGGAGCAAAAGGATCAAAAAGGAAAAAGAAAAGAATGAAAAACATACAAAATTGCAGGTAACAAAACAAAGCACACAAAGTGAGTTGATCTCAAAAAAACGAAACAAAAACTAGTAAAGCACAAGAAAGAGAGACAGAAAAACTGAGGAAGCCACAACAAGCAAACACAACAAAGGGAACAGACACAAACACACCGACAACTAAACACAGAAGAAACACAGACTTATTTATACACAGCGAGCACAAATGAGGAACAGGTGGAACTACTGAGCTTTGATAAAGGGAGGGAAAGGAAATAAAGACAAAAAGAGGGAAGTAAACAAGAGAGATACTATAAAACAGAAAATAACTGAACTTTTTATCTTGATGTACCAAATTCATGATTTTCAAAAGTCAGTTTTAATGCAAGTGTATTCTTATTGCATATTTTCTTTTTCTGATTTGCTAAAAGTTGCACTTCAACTAAAAAAAAAGAACTGTAAACGTAAAACCTGTTGTTACCTGTGAATATTAGACCAACTTGTTGAAAAAAAACCCTAAATTATAGATTTATATCAAAGCTACAAATTCATTAATAGGCAATTAAAGTCTTTATTGCAAATCCACAAAAGCTCTTAATCTGATCTGAGAGATAATTTATATTTTCTTACTCCTCCTCCTCGCAGAACAAAGCTTGACTCCGCCGTGAACAAACGGTTGAACACAAACCAAAGCCACCTGTTTTACTGCCGAGACGCACAGAAGCTGCTCAGGACGGTAACCCGGGACAGATAATCATCTCTGGATCCCGCCATCTCTGCACCCAGCCCCCGATACCCTCACCACCCACCATCTGCTACGGGGGTAGGGCTGTCTGTTTCCATGGTAACCCTGTACCCCTCCTCCCCAACAGACACCGAGGTTTTCTTTTGTGTGTCCCACGTGCAGTGCGCTCCAACTGTACCCCATCCGTGCTGCTGAGGGGGTGCTGCTGTTGACTGCATGACAGAAACAAGAGGCTTGGTAATAGGATCTGTAGCCATGGATGCTCCCCTGCTCTGTTTTTCTCTGCTGTGATACACTGAAACAAAGATGGTGAAACAGATTAAAGGCTTTTGGTATTGAACACACTGGAGAGACAACTATTAAACGCTGAAAAGGGAAAAAAAAAGGAGCCTCACTTAAGACAACCTCAGTCACCCTCCCCCATGCAAAACAAGGTGACCTTGCACATTTAGCCCACCCATCCCCTTTTTACCCCTTGCCTAGTCACCCTGTCCCCCTCTTCCGAGTGTCCCAAAAGTGAAGAGATAGGCAGGAATAGGAAGGAAGAGCAGGCAGTAAACCAGCAAGGGAGGAGCAGTAAAGCAGACGGAAAAATTCAGAGACTGCACAGAAGAATGTCCTCTCCCACCACAGAGCCACTGTCTGGAAATGCAGAAAAAATAAAATTAAAAAAACCCACATCAGCCTAATAAGATAATCTTGACTTTTATGGTGGCAATTATTTGATTTAATATGATCCTGATTATCTCATTTTAAACTGACGCTCCATTATATCTTTTAATTGCAGACTTACTCTGGTTAAATACAGCTGAGTTGTGAACTGACGCCTATAGTGTTTGTAACACGTCATAAATGTCAGACCAGCGTTTAAAATAATACAGGCTTTATTTCACAAGCAGTTTGTGGTTATAGTAATTATACTGACGAGCCTTGGCTTGCATGCAGAAACACCTCTGCATATTTGATGCATATGGGACTATAGGCGTGAGAAGATCATTAAATGTTACACATTTTAAAGCCTGTAAGCATTTCTTATTGTTCACTGTTTTAGTCTCTAATGTTATAGACATTTGTGACATCATATATCATTCAAAACTCTTCTCAATACCAGCAAGTCCAATCCTTCTGTATCTGAGTCATTCTGATCGAAGTCAGAACCTTATTAGGTATTATTTGGGATTCACAGACTCCTAAACAACACACAGATGGAAAGCATTAGTACTGCTGGCAGGAAACACAACTTCCCCTCTGTACCATGAATATAAATGTAACAATGTGGGCCAGGTTCACTGCATTTGATTACTCTGTGTCCTACCAGCAGCTGCCAAAAACCTTACAGGTGCAACTTTGCTATCTGAACGCTGAGACGCTGTACTCTTGACAAAGGGTCACATTTATGATTAAAAATGGGGAAGATAATAATAAAAGATAACAAGTAGGAGTAGGAATATATTTAAAAAATCACAATGGACAGCAGGCTTGAGGAGAGAGGAATTCCTATCCGGACCACAGCGAAGACACGACTGGTCATTTTCCTTAAGTCATTTTGGGCGGTTGCCACGTTAACCTTGTGCAAATGCCAACGCAAAATAAAACGAGCAGCACCCTCGTGCATTTTCCTGGGTCTGTTGGCAAGGAGACTGCCTCAAGAATGGAAGTTAAAAGATTAAAGACCAGCATGAGCATGCAGCAAGCATTTCTGCCGACTCAAAGCCCCTCACATGGCTGCAGCCTGGGATTTATGTTACTACATGCTTAACGTGCTCAGCAAAGATGGTGTTAATAATGACAGGAAGTGAATCCCATCACAATATGTACTACAATTATGATGAATCATCTCCTGCAAAGGGTAGTTGAGGAAACAGAAGCACATTTGTCAGGGACTGAGATTGGCACAGTAAGCCATATTTTTTCCATCTTCATTGCCCTCTCAAGCATTTCAGCTCCTTCTGCTGACAAAGGAGCTGAACATGACTGTTTCAAGGGGGAACGACGGGGCTTAGACGAACTTGCACAAGAATTCAGGCACAAAACCAGTTTAGGGCTCTTTCTTTCATCAAAGTGTGTGTGTGTGAGTGTGTGTGTGCGTGCGTACGTGTGGCAGGAAAGCAAATATCACAAGGGGATGATTCACAGCGGGTCAGGTTCTGGAGCAAACAAGAAGGGCAATGCTTCAGCAAAGCCCTTTCACCTCTTTGGAAATGTTGCAACATCATATCTATGGAGCTGTCACCACCAAGAAAAACATGTCTGTTAGCAGAGGAGGCAGCCCAGACAAATTTGTTGCACTAAAGAAGAGGAGGCCAAAGTTGTATAGAGAAGAATGAAGGAGTTACCAGCTAATAAAGCTAAATGGCATCCACACACACACACATGTTAAATCTCCACAGTTGGGTAACAAGCAGCTTTATGGCAGATTGCACGTATATTTACAAAAGAGGATGGAAACAAAAAGCAGCCTCGGGTTCAAGAGGCTAAACTGTTCATGATCATCCTCACATGAACTCAAAATATCAACGAATCGAGTTCATTATTAAGAATAATTGTGTGTATGTTTATTCTGTGTCAGTAACAAAGGAGCTGACTGCAACCTCGTGGTGTGAGGAAGCCATAAGGCTTGGCTTTTCAGTCTCCAGATCATCCCTCTCAGTCATTTGGACCGCGGTTTACCAGGGCACCCCACATCGCACCCTATGAATAAAAGCATGCTTGTGGTTCACAATAGAGCGTCGCTGCTCCCTGAGAAGGGGGAAGGGCATTGCATTCCTCCACTAACCCCCTTTTTGCTGCAGATATTAAACAATAACTGCTGCTTGCAATTATGTCCTTTCTCTGAGACTGTTTTTTTTTTTTAATTAACGAGACAAAGCACAGCATCTTAGCAGCCAATCAACAAACAAAAAGGTGGTGGGCAGAGTTTAAATTTGCTTTATCTGCATTTTTGTTGGAGAATCGGGGTAAACAACAAGGACTGGTATTTCAGGAGATCCGGGCAGCACAGTGTGATCATTCAGTTTGAGTGACTACCTCAGGCGCCTAATGCTGACTGGATGCCTCCAATATTTAATCTGGGTAACCGCACATATCTCATTATAGTCACTTGAGGGGGGAAAGTGCAGCGTAAGCATACTGGAAATTCAGCAGCTTTAAGGACACCTCACCTTGACTGACTCTCGAGCCAATATACAAAACGGCCCCCGTCGTCAGCCGAAAAGGCGAAAAAAAAAGCAAGTCTGTGCTCTACAAGTCCACGTGCACGTTTCATAAATCTTGACTGTAGCCAAGGTTTAGCAATTCACATTAAAAATTGCAAAACTGAGAGCACGGATGGCTAACTGTTGGCACATATTTCAAATCTGAAAGGACAGTTTATAAAGAAATGTGCTCAGACTTGAAAACCGAGAGCACAGATTCAAACCAGGGGGGCCATCAGCAGCCATTTATTTACAATACAGATGGACGAACTCTTATTCTCAGATGACACCAGGGACATCATACTAATACCATACTGTGGATGGTAGATTTTTTTTCAGAATAGCTGAGTCAACACTACTCAGACAGCTGACTATTTCCTTTGTGACATTACTGCTCAAGTCTCCTTTGAAAGCCATAACGAAGCCAACAAAAAAATAGAGTTAACCCTACTTTATCTGGTGTTGACCTTTATTTAAGTGTTGGATGTAGTGTTGGCTTTGCAGGGATGAGGAAAAGGCACGTGCGGCCCTGAGCAGTCACAATTGTGTCATGCAGGAAGCAGCCTCACGATGGCAACAACTTCCGAATGTCTGCATCAGCAGGAAGAGGTGAACTCTATCGGTCGACTGTATGTTATTCCACATCCCCCCCTCAACTGATAAAAGACTATCCTGCCTGAGAGACCACACAGACTCCTGTGTGACTGTTGTTATCTACATCTGCTGCACTGAGCAATGCAGGCAGATGACACACCTACAAGTTGTAACATGAAGCATAATTAGGTCTTGTTTGTTCTGTTGGCAAAAGATGAATTACATTGTTTCTTGAACTGTCGCAAGCTCCCTCCTCAAAGTATCAGGCGCTTTTTTTTTGTATTTTCAATCAATCAATCAATCAATCAATCTTTATTAAGGACACAAGTGCAGAGACATGATCCATAGTTAGAGAGAAAGAA
>JAQMCX010000011.1:19425700-19447864 GCA_029814765.1 Acanthurus leucopareius | reverse complement strand
GATATTCAGAAGCTGTTGAAGTCCTGCACTGTACGGACAGAACACAACCAGGTCATCTGCATACATGAGGTGATTAACCACAGATCCTCCAGCAGCACATCCTGTTTTACAGTTATTGAGCTGTACAGTGAGATTGTCCATGTAGATATTAAAACAGCAGGGGGGACAATATCCCACCCTGCCGGACCCCATTGCTTTTTTAATTTTGTATCATTTAAATCTTGACATCTGCATTGAAGATATGATTGTTTTCTGCCTTTATGCGTCCCTCTGGAGTCACAGATTGCAGTGCGCTTCAAGTTATTCTCAGTCTCTGAAATCAGGGCAAAGTTAAAGGGTGAAGACGAAGCGAGGATTGCATCAGGAATGCTGGCAGTGGCTCGTTTTCCTCCGCTCTGCGCAGACGGGGGGCGGGGGTGCCCGGCTGGAACTGGGAGGAGAAAGAGGGGGGGATTTGGGAATTTATTCTTTGTCCTCACCCCGCAGTAGGTTTCAGCACACAACCGGAGAAGGACTCCTCGCGGGAAGGAAAAACTGGATGGCTTGAGATCAGAGCGAGAGGGTTTTCTTTTAATTTGGAGAAAACGGAGGAAACGCTCTCTTTAATTGGCGAGAAGTTTTAAGGAGCCGTCGATCAAACGAAGAGGAGCTTAAAAAATCACCACTGAAGGTAAAAAATAACCACGCAAACAAACAAACAAACAACGAAAAGCAACGCAACATCACCTCATGCCTTTTTTTCCCCTCTTTCCTACCATTTGTGCGTAAATGGCTCAATTTGATTTTAAACTTTTGTTTTAGAGGGACAAATGTATTTTTTTTTCAAACCGGTTAATGTGTTCTAAGCGTTTCTAATGACCCGTGATATTTAAACCATGGTCCGTGAATGCAGCTCAGGTTTTTTTTGTTTAAGGCATTATTTAAGTTTTCGCGCATATGTAGGCGCCAATAAAAGCATTAAGTTCAGTTTTGCGGACTTTTATTGAGACTCACGACAGGGGGGTTCACATTAGTTGTCTTTCGCACTGAATACCTTCACAATTCAGCTGGTTTGTAGGAGATTTCGGTATTTTTTTCATCAGGCGTCTTGACTGTGTCGACTGGAGTTGGTGATGGAGGAACGCGCAGGGATCGCGTCTTGTTTTTTCCCCCTTCCCCTAGTTGCCCCCACCCGTCTACAAAACCACATTTTTGGGGGGTTTCTTTATCAATTAAAGTGTATCATTGCAAGTTACTTTTTTTCCAAACGGTGTACCTTTACCGTTTTCCATATTATCTCAATATCCCCCGTGAATTTGCGGTTGTTGAAGCATGTGTAGTAACGTTGACGCGGTGACGTCGCCCCATTAGGCGAACACACGAGGAGGGTTTTTTCCCCCTTATGCTCCGCGTGCTTAATTGATTAACTTTTTTCTTATGTTTCAAATTGCTTCGCAAATACGTCATTTTTGGGGACATGAGTGTACTTTACGAAGGAACGACCTGCGCCTTGGGTTTGTGTGGCAATAGGCGGATGAGGGATTATTCATATTTTGCGCCAATTGCACACTTAAAAACTCGTGTGTCCAGTTTTTCTTTTTAAAAAACTGGCGTATGAATCACGATGACAAAATAGGCGGATGAGTAAATTTGTTCTTCTGTTTCACCACAACAAGTCCTTGGAAATTAATCCCTCATTTTTTTAAATAAAACCCCAGTCATGCTTGTGTCTTCCCTCCCGGAGCTCAGGTCCTCTTGGCGGTGGGGCTTTGGGGTAAAGGAGGGGGAACCGTGACTCGCCTCCCAGATGTGAGCCACAAAAGCCCTTCTGTTCTGCAGAACTCGGTCAGAGCTGAAACCCAGCTGCCTGACTTTGCTTCCTGGTTGCAGGCCGTTTTTTTTTTTTATTAAGTGTCACAGAAATGAGGGACGGGACCACCTTTTGTAAATATGACATGAAATTGACATGCAAAATAGGGTGGTTTTTGCAAAGTAAACTGATTATCAGTATATATTTGCAGGTGATATCAGGTTTTTACATATGTTTGATCACACTAGTGAGGCAGGATTTTAATTTGAAAACACACAAAAGATTCAAGATGTTATACGCTCTTCAAAATTTAGATCTGAATTATTATTTATACTCATTTGATAGTGTAGAGAGATCACAGTTGCAGGGAAAAAAGCTGCAGAGAAGAATTCAGAATTAGTAGTAGTAGTATGCTTGTTTACAGTTTTAAATGAAAATTCAGAAGACTTTCACTAAGAATTTGACAAAAAAAATCAAAGAGTACGGAAAGTGAAAACTAAACAATATTAATACCGTTTCTACTTAAAAAAAGAATTGTTTAAGCAGTAGTTCTCTTGATTTTATTTAATATACATTAGTTTTGGGTGGCTCTATCTGTACTGTTAGCAAACGAAAACACAGATGTTCAGTTAGGAGTCAAATTGCAGATTGTTTTTCTGAGTGTCTGATAAGCTGTCTCTGTGCAAGTTGTTAGACCCCCCCCCCCAAGAGGTACAACATTGGTTTTCTGTGGATGTGGCTGTCAGCTCTGACAGTAGCTTGAGGCAAATCCTAACCGTTAGCCTAGATAACAAGCTGCAATGTGTGCAGTCGACTTCTGGTCCTTGCATGTGTCTTTCGGCCTACCAGAACAGCAGAACAGAGCCAAACACTAGCTGATATTAGCTTACAGGCTTCGATTCTTTGTGTATAGTTTTTGAGTCTGCGTTGAATAATCTCCTGTATACATTTTTGTTTTAAAAATTGAAAAAAATAAGATAAAAAAAACCCCAAACACCACACCAGTACAGGCTTTTGTCAGTTGTCTTGATGTGAAAATCTTTGCCTCGGAGTCGGCGCACTATTGTTCAGGTGTAGCTGCAGGATGCAGGAGCATGCAAGCAGCACTGCAGAAAGCCACAGATGCAGGTTGAAGACAACGGCAACCACTGTGAGCAATAATCAAGCAAACATCATTGAACAAGTGAATAAACATGACAAACATGACGGTGCCTCGAGAAGAAAGTTTCACAGGACAGGGACAGTGTGGTCAAAGACAGCAGGAGAACAGAGTCCATAGATTATCAGACATTATAAGGCTACTACACTCTTAACTCTTTATCATCACTGCCTAAAAAATCAATGATCTCTTCAAAGAGTCTGATGACAGAGCCACCGGATCAGTCTTGAAGTGAGCTCTTAATTAAGTCTTTGGTGAAGGTGATCATTCTTCAGATTCCTCAGATACAAACAGTGCGTAGGATCTGTAGTGGGGCGCTTCGGGGTGGTGGGTCATGTGCAAAGCTTTCCTTGTGCTAGTTAACTGTGGAATTATTGGACACATTCACTCCCTTTATTTGATTTGTACCTTTTTTGCCTTTAAACTGAAAAATGTCTAATTACAGTTGAGGCAGGTTTTTGATATACAGTGTCTGATCCATTGTTTGAATGCCATATTTTCAAAGACTGAAACAACCCATTTTAAAAAGGAACCCACTGTTTTTGTTGATGTCAAAGCCTCATTGACAAGAGTGGGATTTCTAGTTTATTATGCTGTATTCTGATAATGAAACTATTGCTGACAAAATAAGCCACACAAAGCCATGTTGCCCCATTGACTGAACAAGAGCAGGATCCACACACTACCGTTGATGGCACTATTCACCTTTTTTAAGGTTGGTATGTGATTTGCCATTAAGTGTAGAAGAAGAGGGGCTGATTTCCAGTCTTAATACCAACACTGCTGATAGCCTTGCATAGCCAGCCTCGTCTCTGCAGAACGATCTTACTGAGTTTTGTTTATGTTACAGGGCAAAAACCTCTCTTCCTTTTTTGTGTCTCTTCATAACAAACACTGTTGTCTTTGGAAGCACTGAGCTCAGGATGCAGAGATGGTGCCCTTGCAAAATAGTAACTTGCAGATAGTGGAAGTGGAAGAGAGTGACGACTGAAATAGTCGCCCAATGGCAGCCTTGTGGTCCAGTGAGTCATGCTACAACTAAATATGACTCTGCTTCCTGCTTGGGAATGATGAAAGAAGTTCAGCTTTTCCAGAACTACTCTGAAATTTGCTTTCATGCGCATAACTGAACACAGCCTTATGTTTTCAGTCCTGCTGCTGATTCAGTGCTGACGGCGAAATTAAAATGAAAAACGTTATTTCCTCCGTTGATAAAAATGTCTGTCACTTTAAAACAGACTACTTTTGTTAAATTCCACACTGCTTCAATGGGTTTAGCTTGTGTTACAGTCACTAAAAGTCCTCAGAGGAAAACCAAAAGTTGTTTTATGTTTTAATTTCTCGTCTTTAGTTTTATAATATGGGTCCTTTCCTAGACTTTTAATTCATTAATATTTTAATTAGTAGCATTTTACACCCAAAAACAATCTGTATCATTGCAACATTTTTGTAACTGTCCTAAGTCTGCTTTTAGTGAACTAGATTAGGCTTTGTCAGATATGGCTAAGACCCATCTCTTTATTTAAGGTGTTGGTCAGTCAGGAAGATAAAGAGGTTTAAAGATAGTATAACACTCCTTACTTAGAAAACAATGAATTGTTGATTATCTGATTGATTCCTGCTTAATCTGATGATATTCTGTCAGATCTTCAGCTGCAGATTTTTGCTGGAAGGCATCTGCAATTCCAAGACTTGTTATTTTACATACTTATTATTGCCTTTAACCCTGTTTGAGAGCAGCCAAATATTAATTTTTAAACACTCCTGAGAGCAAATAGTTGTTCTACAGCAGCACTTGCCTTGTAATTTTTAAAAGACAGTCCCACAGGTAGAAGTATTGTAATAGCTGGAGTACAATTTGTTCCAAGTCACAATAAACACCTCGTTGAAGCTCACACACTCGGTACAAACCTGGTAGTTTATAGTCTTAGATAATTACTCTGCAGAAGTTTGTTACGAGGTTGGCCACAGATGTTGTTAAACCACATGAGATCTTTGTTGCCTGTTAAGGGTTTTTCACTATCAGATGTTAAGCTTTGTTTTGAGGCAGTCATACTCTGTTAGACCAAAGCTAGCAGGAGTTTAATGCGACCTGGGTTTACAGCACTCTGACATTAGGGAAAAGGATTATCATATAAAGTTGTAGACCGCAGTGGCATTTTTCATTTTACATTTTACATTCAGCTGATCATATTTTAAATAGTTTCAATCAATAAAGAAACTATTGCAACTTTTTAATGTTGGAAAAACTTTTTTTGATTCTTGTTTGGAGTCATGAGGTCACTAGCTTACATTTTTTAGGGTACAGGTTTAAATATTCACTGGTTCTTTCAAACATTTGTTTCTCAGTAAACTCTAGACTTACATTTTTTTAATGTTTATTTTTTTCCGTGATTATGTATTTCAAGCACCATGTTTACTGTCCTTGATTTACATGAATAACCTCAGGCTCAAGATAACAGTCTGTTTGTTGGCATACTTTGGTGATAATATCTGTTGAAACCCTCAGAGGGATCTTTGCCTGAGCATGGCCTTTACCATAGTTGTGAAGGCTGATTTTGGATGACTCAGCTCTGTAATAGTCATACAATAGCATCACCCTGTGGTCATTTGGTGCAATAACATCGGTGGCTCAGTGGAGAAATGTGATGTACAGAGTAAATCTAAAGTAAAGGTGTTTATCTCAAACTATAGTAACTAATTATTATGCTTTTCAGAAGAAGAATCAGAATCAGAATTCCTTTTATTGTCATTGTACCAAAAGGCGCAACAAAATTAAAAAAATTTTTTTATCGTGAAATGCATGTAATTTAAACTTTTTTCTCCAGTTTACTGCATACTAGGCAACCTTTGTCTTGTTTTACACAATTTCTTCATGACAACGTTATTCTTTTATCTACATTTTGTCACATCACTTTGTTTGCTAATAATTCTATCATTGCAAACTGTTGCCCTTCTTCAAGCTTTTGCACAACAATTTTTATTCATGATAAAATGCACAGTTAATGAGATTAAATGTTTTTCTGTTAGTTATCAGTATCTTTGTAAAGTTATCAAACTAACATCCATATAACATATCCTTCTTTTTTCCTCTGCACAGGTTTGAGAAGTTTCCTCCTCCATCGTCAAAATGAGTTGGAGCTTCCTCACACGTCTGCTGGATGAGATTTCCAACCACTCTACCTTTGTGGGCAAAATCTGGCTCACCCTCCTCATCGTCTTTCGCATCGTGCTGACAGCTGTCGGGGGCGAGTCAATCTACTATGATGAACAGAGTAAATTTGTGTGTAACACACAGCAGCCTGGTTGTGAGAATGTGTGTTATGATGCATTTGCGCCGCTATCACACATTCGCTTCTGGGTGTTTCAGGTGATTTTAATCACCACGCCCACTATCATGTACCTTGGCTTTGCCATGCATAAGATTGCACGCATGGAGGACGATGACTACCGGCCGCGAGGCAGAAAGAGGATGCCAATAGTGAGCCGCGGTGCCAACCGAGATTACGAGGAAGCAGAGGACAACGGGGAGGAAGACCCCATGATCTTAGAAGAGATTGAGCCAGAAAAAGAAAAGGAAGCAGTGGAGAAGCCCAGCAAAAAACACGATGGACGCCGTCGCATTAAGCGAGACGGATTGATGAAGGTCTACGTGTTTCAGCTGCTGTCTCGAGCCATTTTTGAGGCCTCCTTCCTGTTCGGACAGTACATCCTTTATGGGCTGGAAGTTGTCCCATCATATGTGTGCACTCGCTCTCCTTGCCCACACACAGTGGACTGCTTTGTGTCACGTCCCACAGAGAAAACCATCTTCCTGCTCATCATGTATGCTGTCAGCGCCTTATGTCTGCTCTTCACCATACTGGAGATCCTTCATCTTGGTTTCAGTGGAATTCGGGACTGCTTCTGTGCACCTCGACCTCGGCCTCCAACCCCCCGTCACCCAGCTCTGGCAAGCCAGAGGTCCTCCATCTGCCGCCAACCCTCTGCACCTCCAGGCTACCACACAGCTCTGAAGAAGGACCCAAATGGAAAATTGGGCTTCAGGGATAACCTGGGAGACTCGGGTCGAGAGTCATTTGGGGATGAGGCTTCATCACGGGAGTTGGAGAGGCTGCGTAGACACCTAAAACTGGCCCAGCAGCATCTGGATATGGCTTACCAGAACGAGGAGAACAGCCCGTCACGCAGCAGCAGCCCAGAGTCCAACGGCACCGCAGTTGAACAGAACAGATTAAACTTTGCCCAGGAGAAGCAGAGCAGTACATGTGAGAAAGGTGAGACTTCTAACCTTTTTATCCCTTCATTAGTCTTCACCTTTATTGTTTTAATCTCTATTTTGTAGCAGTGATCGCCACCGATGTCTTACTGATATTGGCACTCTTTCCGTTCTCAGGTCTCCGTGCATAGGTCCTCAACAGCCCAGCTGACACTATAGACATGAATTTACATCAGGATCAGTGGATGGATATAAGGGAATCTTAGTAAGAGTGAGTGAGTGTGTGTGTGAGTGACGGGAAATTGCTTGAGGTGGATGAAGTCAGCCCAAGCCTTCCAGTGTTACGGACAGCCGAGCATAGAGACAAACGAGGAGGAGAGTGGTCGTCTCAACACAGCAATACTTGAGACATGAGCCTGTCTGAAGATCCAAAGTGCTTACAAACTACCGTCGTCAGCAAGAACGGTTAAGAAAAATATGTACTTCTCCCTCAGGGCAGCTATTCTTTTTTTAATATTTTTTATTACGAGACTTCTAGCTATTAGTCATTTTTAAGAGTTTGTCCTCCGTTGGAAGTTCACAGTGAGTGCATCTCAAGTTTGCCTTAGACCTAAACTGGAACTGTGTTTTGTGGCATTTTGTAAAGGTGAGGCCAAGCCAGTTGTAGTACAAGAAAAAAAAAAAGTGTTTAAACTGTAAGAATTTCGTGCTTTGTGAGGAAGTGAATCAGTGAGTGAGTGCTTGTAGATGCGAACGAAAGGCTGACAGACAAGGCATCACTCATAAAAGAAAGGTACAGGAGTTGTTGTCATGCTGATGAAGACTTTTTGAGGTGTCATTTTTTTTTAAATACAAAAGCTTCTTTCCATTGTTTTGACAATGTTGGCACTGCACCAGTCAACATTCCCAAGCCTGGTGCCTCGATGGTAACTGGAACACTCTTGGGGTGCCTTTGTCCAAAGGAATAAACAAACCTGGGTAATGCTTGAAAAAAAACATGTAACTCTTGATATTGTCTTGTAATGTCTAAATGTGTTTTTGATACTGTTCTTTATTTTTGTATTCCTTATGAGTATTGTGGTGTTGAAAAGAGGCTGTGTCACTGTGGCTTAATAGAATGACATTCACTGCTGTCTTAGACCCCCAAAGCTCAAAAAAATCCACAGACTTTCACATTTGGAAAACAGTTTGGTATAATTTGAGCTCATATGTGACATTTATTTTTTTAAAAAACAACTTTACAGTGCCCAGTAACCTACAGCTCAGTTTGTTACATACATATTGTCTTAAACCAGAGAAAGTTTCTTTTTGTCCATATGGACCTAAATTTAATTATCTGTCAATTAATAAGGGAAAATACTGTTATGTTTCATGTCTGAAAGTGCTGATTTTTATGGATGAGTGCTATCACCGCTGCAGTGATGGTTATAAACCAAGTGATCATTTCAATGTGAATTCAATGCCTTGAATCTGCTCTTCATCAAGATGCCACCTTTTGTATTCTGAATCATACCCACAGTGCCATTAGTGCCAACTCAAATATCGTCATCTCAAGTTATTTTTGAGCAATGCTTTTTGTACTTTGTACTTTTTATACTTTTTGTATTGATAGTACTTTGTGGTTAGTTTTTAAAATATTTTTTTTCCAAATAAAAAAAAAAAAAGAGGACACAACCTGCATCAAAGTGTTTTCAGTCTGCCTATAACACATATTTGAATCAGGAAACTTTTCCTGTTTATAATCCAGATCTAGAAAGCACATTTAGTTTTAAACTCTGTATTATTTATGGATTTGGAGAGAGGAATAATCACATTGGATTTTTATATAGTTTATACTTAAAGACCAGTGTGGAAATCATCACCTAAATAATATTTGACTGACCCCAAACTTTTTGAGTACATCCTGTCTCACCTGAGTATATTGTAGGTGCATTTTGAAACTAGTCAACAACAAACTTAATGAATATTAAAACTATGATGTTTTAGTTAATCTTCCTCAGAGAGTTGAAAATTAGCTACAAGATTTATTGTCTTTGCTCTTTAGTCACCATAACACTAACAGCTTAAGGAATATTCAGAAATTCCACAGAAAATATGTTGTCAGACACAAACATTGTTTTTCAAATCTGTTTATTTTTTATACAAATATATATATCATATTTACCCATTACTAAAAAAATTGCCAAAATTTTATGAACAAGTTTTGGAGGATCTGAATGTCGGCTTCAACCACTTGTGAAGAAAGATGAGTGAACCTACAGTGACCTCTGCTGGCATCAGAGGGTTTTTACAGTGTTCATGCAAAACCACAGCTGTAGTTTGCCGTCAGATACTAAAAACACAGCAATAGGTTGAAAAAAAAGTGATATATTTAGGCACCATATTTTAGATTGCAGCTAACTTATGGTGGCTGCAGCCTTTAACATGTGGAAACAAGATTTGACTTTCTTTAACATGAGTAAATCATTACTTTTAGACAAAACTGATCACATAGTATAATTTCTATTATAGAACAGGTATAACTTCTGCAAGTCACTACATTATGTGAGTTTAAAAGGTTAATTTTTTGGCTTGGACAAAGTAGAAGGTAATGCCACAGGTTTGAGTGTGAATCTGAACTTATAACTGGGAAAAGTGAGCTTTTCTTACTTCATAAGAATTAAGAATAGCTTGTAATCCAGTTAGAAGCTGTTTGTTAATTTTATTTGAGGTTTGAAAAGAGGACTGCTACCACAAATAAAGCAGAAGATCTAAAGGGATTTTCTGTGGTTCACATAGCAGGACACAGTTACAGACGATCAGTCTTAGCAGTAATTAAAATGCAATACATCATGAGCAATCTGCAAATGTTTTAAAAGTAAATGTTGACATGCAAACAGCAGTAAAAATATTGTAATTCAATAAATGAAAAGAAGGACTTGTTTAATCAGCTCAGCACAACAGTTTAGATTTTTACAGCTTGTAATAAATGTATATTTTATATTTTATCTTCAATATTAGCATGTATGAAGTTGTATGAGATGGTCAATCAATATGCCGCTCAGATGTTTACTGAAACCATTCAGTGAAAGTTGAACTTGCATTTAAACTAAAAATACTTAAAATTAGAATCTCCTCTCCATGTTTATAGGTTGATCATACTTTTCTCTGTGTTTTCTTGCTTTTTTTGCCCTAAAGAAGCAAAAGGATGAACAAATCGCCACAAATACCGCAACAATCAGAAGAGCAAATGTGGTGTTTAGACCTGTCTCAGCATCACCGATAGAGAGCTTCATGCCCAGGAAGTACACACTATGGTCAGCGGGAGGCGCGGTCGTTGCTGTAGGAAAGAAATCAAAGGTTGTTGACAGAAGTTGTAAATCTAAACCTCTTTCAGAGCAGGTATCAGGTATCTGAGCTTCTCTCCATTAACTTACCTTCAGGGATGGGATCCAAGCAGTCATCAGGTCCTAAAGCAGGGTCGGGGAATCCATTGCATTTGATGATGGAGGTGTAGCGGGCGACAGAATTCTTGGCTACTCGTGGCAGATCAGGGTCTGATCGATTGACATAGAAAAGGCCAAATCTCTCTTCAAAGCCAGTGGCCCACTCTAGATTGTCCATCAGCGACCAAGCAGTGTAACCACGGATGTCCACTTTATCTATCAAGTAAGCTGGGAGGAGAAAATCAACACTTTCAACAATGCAAATGCAGATCAAAATATTGTTTCAAGTAATAAAACTGAGAGTATTCATTTAAACAGCAGAATTTTCATGGAGCCCTCATTCAATATTTAGATACCCTCCATAATATTTAATCAAATTACTGTTATGGCTAAATAAAGGTTAAAAAAAATAGAACAAAAGTTCTTGTTTGATACCTTTCAGCACCTGGTTGATGTATTTTTCATAGTAGTAGCTCCTATGAATATCATTCAAGTCAACAGGCCCCCGCTCTGATATGCCATTTTCAGTGATGATAATAGGTGGATTTCCATACTCCTCCTTAATGAAGTTTAATATCCTCCGGAACCCAAATGGTGAGACCTTAAGCCATGATGATCCTGAATCCAGCCAGGTACGATCAGCGATTGTTCCTGCCGCTCTGGGTAGATCAAAATCAGTGAAATAATTTAATTTTACTAAAATTTAGTTTCAGTTAAAGGACATAGTTAAGCATTATTTTCTATTAAATCACATTCTGTTCAAGTAAGATTTGCTTTTTCCACTTGATTACTTTAAATTTGTGCCTACCTATCGGCATCATAGTGCTGGAGATTTTTATAATCCAAAGGGTATGCCAGGACAGTGGTGTAATGGTTGAACCCAAAATAATCATGGGTACCCTTAATCCTTACAATCTCATCAGGAGTGAACTCTGGAAGTCTGGAGAATTTGTATTGAGTTAAATTTTACCTGAAAAATGTAAACAATTTTTACTACTTTTCTCTCTAATATTAATTTTTATACCGGGATTTTGTAAGACCAGCAGCTAAGCTTCGTTCTCGAATTATTGTCTTCATGATGTTGCTGTAGTCTCCATTAAATATGGGGTGGGCAAACCAGCCAATGTAGAACTGCAAAAGAAGAGACATTACAATTTATACAGACCTAAATCCCAACTATTGCCTTTTTTTTCTTTTGAAAAAAAACAGTGAGTACAAAGAAAAAAATATTGAGAAAATTCAACATGTAAAAGTTTGTCTTTTTTTTTTCTTAATAAGGTACCTCCACCACTCGTCTTGCAGCATCAATGTCCTCCTGCTTATATGGATTCCTGGGTTCTGACCAATCAGAATTGATGGTGATGGATACAAATCCATTCTGCGTGGCCCGGTACTTGTCATTGTAAATATGCCAGGCCTCAGCATGAGCTTTAATCAGGTGGTGAGCCACAATGTAGGGCAGCGTGCCTGGCCGGAAACTGATTCCTGGACACACAGAAGGGGTAATACTGTAGATATTTGCCAGCTTTTTTTTTAATTTAATGCTTTTATTCATTGTGGTCTAGAAGTTTCAAGATTAAGGACCAATTTATAGAAAACAGTTTCTAAATTTTACACTAATTTTCAGATTCCCTTGTGATCTTATTTCTACTACTACTTTTAATAATAAAAATAATAAAAATGAGGTAGAGGTTAAAAGCATACCCGGGGCAGCTGCTCCATAGCCGTGCCCAACATTGGCTACATTGTATGGCTCATTAATGGTAATCCAATATTTCACTTTGTTGCCAAGTTGACCAAACATGAAGTCAGCATAATCCCTGAATCTATCAACAATAGTCTCATTCTCCCAGCCACCAATATCCTGCAGAGCTTGTGGAAGGTCCCAGTGGTAGAGAGTAATCTGACAGCAAAGGAAAACCAGTTAAAGATTACTGAAAATACCAAATTTTCCTTTCTGAGATGCTGAAAATAATTACACTTACATGAGGTTGAATGTTCGCAGCAAGCAGTGCATCTACAAGTCTATGGTAGTAGTTGAGTCCAGGCTCATTTACGTGCTCGGTGGTACCATCAGGAAGAACCCTCGACCAGGATATGGAGAAACGATAATGAGTCACCTTAAGTTGCTTCAATATAGCAACATCCTCTTCCACTTTATGGTAACTGTCGCAGGCTATATCCCCATTGTCATCATTGAAAATCCGGAGAGGAGTGTGAGCGAATGTGTCCCATATGCTGAGACCTTTGCCATCTGCTCTCCATCCTCCTTCAATCTAGAAAAAAACAATGTAAAAAAAGACAACTGAATAAAAATAGAGGCATAGAAAGAATAGAAGAATATTTACGATTTCCAAAACCAACTATAATTAAGTGGCTTCTTCTAAACAGTTACCTGGTATGATGCTGTTGCAGTGCTCCAGATAAAACCTTCTGGGAAATGTCCATAAACCATCTCCTCATCATCTGGCAAAGGGAATCCATTGTCTTTAATGACTTGGTAGTAGAAATGAGCTGAGTACTTAGGCGTTCTTGGCCGGTTCGGATTAGTAAAATCTACATGGTGTAACCCAAATCCAAGTCCGTACCCATTAAGCCACTCAAAAGAATCCATGAGAGAAGTTGCTATGTACCCTTTCACCTTTACACCATCGAGGTCATTGGCTATTAATGAATCAAAAACACAAGTATTAGATCAAGACCAAAAACAACCACAGAAATTAATCTTTATTTTAATAAATCTGTTTGTGTCGTTGCACCTTTTAAAGCCTCATCAATATAAGTCTTGTAATAGAATACTCTGGTGGCGTCATCCCAAGTAGTTGTCGTTACTGTAGCTACTCCATTTTCACTTATGTAAATTTCTGGGTCTCCATACTCCTCCTTGATCCAATTGAGAAGTCTTCTCAAGCCCCAAGCAACAGCTCTCTGCTCACTGATTGCAGTGGTTGGTGAATCTCCTTCTTCTGCCTCTGACAAATCCTGGTCATATTGATAGGACTGAGGGCTAAGCCGAGCTGTACTATGATTAATTACCATTGTTGTGTAATGATTTACACAAAACATGTCAGCGGTTCCCTTGATAAAGTTCTTTTCTTCATCAGTGAAGGTAGGTAGTCTTGACTCTGGGAGACCTTGGAGTTCACTCTTGTTTCCAACATGAAACTTCATTGCATCAGGATAATCACCGGTCTTGAAAATGGGGTGTGCAAACCAACCCAGCTTGAACTGCAGAGCACGGTCAGCAGCAACCACTTCACGGGCAACATTTACATCTACAGGTTCAACCCAATCAGCATTGAGAGCAATGGATACTAGACCACCTTGGGATTTGCGGTACTTGTCATCATATGTATGGTAAGCCGTAGCATGTGCTTTTATGAGGTTGTGTGCAACTTTGTATGGTGCAATGCCTGGATTTTTTACATTTGGTGGGATCTGTCCAAGTCCATAACCTGACCATGCAATTGTCTGAGGCTGGTTGAAGGTCATCCAAAATTTCACTCTGTCTCCAAAGGTGTCAAAACAAAAGTCACTGTATTCATTAAAAATATCGATCATCTCCACATTTTCCCAGCCACCAATGTCTTGCAAAGCTTGAGGGACGTCCCAGTGGTAGAGAGTCACCATGGGAGTGATATTGTGTGCTACAAGGCCATCAATAAGCCTATTATAGTAGTCAACACCTTTCTGGTTCATGGATGTATTTCGCCCATCAGGAAAGATCCTGGACCAAGACAGAGAGAATCTGTAGGACTTTACACTTAAAGCTCGCAGCATGTAGAGGTCTTCTTCAACTCTGTTGTAGCTGTCACAGGCCACATTTCCATTGGCATTATCAGGAATACTGGTAGATTTGTTGGTGAATGTATCCCAGACACTGGGCATCTTGCCATCAGCATCCCAGCCACCTTCAATTTGGTACGCAGAAGATGATACGCCCCAACTGAAGCCTTGTGGGAATGTGCCATAGTGGTACACTTTTCTCTGGAATTCTGACTGATGTGAGTATTTCTCCCAGACAACCTTTGATTTTGATGGAACCTCCGATGGTGATAAAGTAGTCAGACGGCTGGCAGGTTGCATTTCTGTTACTTTGAAGACTTTGCCTTTAAGTGAACCAAATCCATTTTGCTTAATAACCTGAGAGTAGAAATACGCAGATTGCTTAGGGGTTCTTGGTCTGTCTGCATCTTCAAAGTTAACATGGTGTAGACCAAATCTTTGACTGTATCCTTGTTTTCCTTCAAAGCCATCAATGAGGGACTGCACTGTGAATCGTTGCACGTCGACTCTATCTAAATTTATTGCTGCAAAATAGAGACACACAATAGAGGATTAAATTTGAAATTCTTTCAACAAAGATACTTGATATATATATTAGAATTTCCAGAAGCTAACCTTTCAGGGCCTCATTGATATAACTCTTCATGTACTGTATTCGATGGGTGTCACCAAGTGTGTCTCCGCTGTACTCACTAGGCATACCATTCCCAGTTATATGGATAGGCACTTTGGTAACATTCAAGTATTCTGTGGAAATATAGTTCAAAAGCCTTCGGAGACCCCAAGGTGCAGAATAGATCCAGTTAGAAGCTGTTGATGGCCATGAAGGGTCCACGTGTGGCTCATAATCACCCACACTCTCGGGTCCTGGGCTGCAGCCACCAGCAGTGTAGTTGACCAAACGGGAGGTGTAGTGGTTTACCCCAAAAAAGTCAGCTGTTCCACGTATCCGCTGCTTCTCTTCAGTAGTGAAAACTGGGAGTGTTGCTGGCACAGAGAGAGGGCAGTCATTTTTTTTCTGTTCTATCTGAGTCTTGAGTGCTGGAGGATAATCACCATCTACAAATATGGGATGCGCAAACCAGCCCAGCATGAACTGCATGTAACGCTCTGCAGCTGCTACGTCTTCGGGTTTGGACGGGTCCACAGGCTCAGCCCAGTCAGAGTTCAATGCAATGCCTACTTTGCCTCCTTGTGTCTCCCTGTACTCATCATTGTAGACATGCCAGGCCTCAGCATGGGCTTTGAGCATATTGTGAGAGACCTGCAAATCCAAAATACATGGTCAGGCAAATTAATAAGACCATTAATGAGATTAATAAGACTATTACTCTCACCTCATAGGCAGCAACCACATAGTCCTTTACTCCAGGGGCATGCTCACCAGTGCCATGTCCAGCATGGCTCACCACCCAGGGGCTACCGAATGTGTTCCAAGTCTTGACCCTGTCCCCATACCTGGAGAAGCAGAAGTCTGCATAGTCCTTGAAGTTGCTAACAATAGAGAGGTTGTTCCATCCACCTTGATCCTGGAGTTGCTGGGGAAGATCCCAGTGGTACAGTGTGACAACAGGCTCAATACCAGACTCAACCAGAGCATTGATCAGCTTGTCATAGTAGAGAGCCCCTTTTTCTGATTTACTCTCTATGTGACCTGAGGGGAAAATACGGGCCCAGGAGATGGAAAACTGGTAGGTGTCAACCTGAAGACCTCGCAGCAGGTATACATCATAATCCACCTTGTTGTAACTGTCACAAGCCAAATCAGCTGTTTGATTCTCAAAGGCTAGGCCATCATGACCGAAACGGTCCCAGATGGTCTCTCCTTTCCCACCTTCTAACCAGCCTCCCTCAACCTTGAAGGACTCACTGGAGACGGCCCATTGGAAGCCATCAGGAAAGGATTCATCCAGGAAGGAATCTCGATCTGTTGGTGTCTGAGCTGCAAACTTGTCCCACACACTCTGATAACTGTTTCTGAGTGGAACATCCTGCATGCTCAGTTTACCCAAGAGATTCATTGTGTCAGATCCAACAAAATTCAGATCACTGTTGTAAATAACTGTAATGAGTGAAAGACAAAGTTACTGTCACATATATGATTATTGTTGTTAAAATATGCAGGTTTAAAAATATACTATCATTTTGTTATGTAACAAGACTGAGGGTCTGATTCACTAAGACTGAACTGCGCCCGTTTTTAGCATTGAATATTATTTATTTGCTCCATCTCAGCATCTGAGAAAACATGTTCATCAAGGATAGCAGCTGTGAGCAATTTTCGCCTTTTTTTACTTCAGATTGCTTTGTCCAGGTAGCAAAATGATAGCAATCTTTACTTGTGGAGGATTGTCACCAAAATCACCACCAACTCTGGGGAGATGCTAAATATTTCCTGCTATCTGCTTGTTGCCAACAGCGCAAATCTTAAAGAATTGGATACTTTTTGTCCTGGCATGAGTTTACATTAATATGGGCTGTTTTTACTCTTAATATATGCATAAAACTTTATTTAAATGTGGGCAAACTGCACTGGGGCCGAGAGACACTGCGCACTTTGAGGCACATATAACCATAATCGATGGATGCACAATCTCTGCTTTGCGTCTGTTTAGCGGCTGCAAAAGCAAAAAGGCTGCAATCCTTTAATGAATCAGGCCCTGAAAGTCAACAGCCAAGATTACAGCTCTGTGAGGCTGCACTTTAGCACACAAGTGGTTCGATCCAAAAGCAAACATCAACATTTTAACATGGTGACAATGACAAAGTTAACAATTTGATGCTGAGAAGATATAATATTATCCATCTTAGCTTTGCATATTAGCACATTATCATTTAGAACAATTAAATGCAAATAAACTTAGGTGATCTAAGTCTCTCCATTTTTTTAGGGTATTTACTTTTAACCACAACATTAGACAAAATGAAAATTTGACCTCATGGTGACACTAGTTTAAAAGGTAAGTAATCACCATGAATATTAAAATTCAGTCTGAACTGAAAAAAATAAATAAATAACCAAATGAAAAACAAACCTCTGTCCTAACTGTGTTTAACTTGGTTGGATCACAGCATAGTAAGGAGAGTTTTGTACTGATCACTGCTATAAAGTAACACACATGATTATTGTGCTATAAAAGTTTGTGAAGTTTATTTTACAGTGTACAACAGACTAACCTTGATGCCAAGTCAGAATCTGCTTACTCATTAAAAGCAAATTGTAAAATCAGCTTTATTGACATGTACCTTTTAGGAAATTGCTAAGGAGTTGTTGTTGAGTGTTGGAACAGCCGTAAGTAGTCATCTCGTATATCAGGATTGGTATTTCACCACTGGACATCTACAACATAACACGACATGGAGTGGCTCCAGTGTAATAGCAATACAAATATATTAAATGAAAGGTGATAAATAATGATCATGGTACCTGTAAGTTGCTCAGCGCTTTTGCAAAATTTTCCTCAGAGCCACAGTCATATTCAATGTGAACTGACAAGAAATCCATCTGTTTAAATTAGGAGATGAGCAGAGAATATTATCACAACCATGTCTCTTAATCACAAATAAACTTTTTTTTTTTCAATGATATAGGTCTACATTTTTTAAATTTTGATCACTATAAAATTAGATGAAACATATTGACGCTCTAAAATATCACAGTAGTGTCTGATAAAATGTAACAGCGCTAATTTGAGTCAGAGCAAGAGGCAGTTTGGACCACTGAACAGTCTTTAATCAAGTACAAATTTAAATGAAATCTTTTGGTAGTAGAGAGTTTTAAAAGAACCTTTATTGATTGCTTTGATATTTTAAGAAGAAAACCTCTACAACACTAAAAGCATACACATTCTACACAGGAAAGGACCAAATCACACTTTAATCTACTTTTTGCACACATCTACTCATATCTATGATATCTCACATCTATGTGTATGCAGATTTTTATCAAATGTTGTGTTTTGCAATGATGTGTGAGGGTGGAGACAAACAAGGACAAGTTTCTGACATGTTATCTTTGAACACTAATTAACACGTAGTCAAGATAAGGAGAGGCATAAAACAATTTTAAACATTTATTATATGCTTTAGAGTATTTTAAAGAGAATAGAGGAGATAAGACCCCACCGTGACTTTACCTTTAATGATCATTACCTCTGAGTGGACATTTATGTAAAGAGAGAACTTGGAATGGTCAAACTTGGCAGCTAACGAAAGGTCGACTACATGAGCTAAAAACAAATGCAAGACTTATGCTGTTGTCTGACCAATCATACACTAAACAACCAATGTACTAGAATATGCTGTATACGCAGTTGTGGTTTGCTAGGAGATGTGGCAAGATGGAACTTTTACATTAACAAATTCTGTGCTTTCTTTTTAATTCTATGAGATCCGACCAAAGTTGAAATTACCTACACCTATTAAAAGAAAATAAAAAGTCTTTCGTGAATTGAGAATTTCTCATAGAGTCAATGTAGAGGCATAAGTTACAAAAATACTCATATATATATGTGCTTACTACCAAGAAAATGTATTGCTCAGTGACAAATTTTGTATTTTAACATTAGAAATAGGATTTTAGGTTCTAAGTAGAATATTATATATATATAACGATGACAATGAGCCTAATAAAAACAAATAAACAATCAGCAGAAATAATAAGATGTTAAGGACATTGAAGATGCAGCTTACTTGAGTAGATGCTTTGATCAGGGGAAGATTAGCAATATCACTAGCTCTCAACCCAATTGACAGATGTCTCCCTGTGAATGTGGAAGCATAAAAACACTTTGAACACAGTGAGAACTGATTTAATTTCTTTCCATGCATGTTGAATTTTCTACTCACTGGGAAATATATTCAACACTTTAGTTTGTTTTCAGCTAAGTATGAATCATTTAATTTAGGACATTTTGACATAGCAGTTGTGAATGACAGAATTAATAATAGCCAGATTTAATTCAGCTGCTTTGGCTTCAGGGTCTTTAAATGACACACAAGCTTTTGCAAATGGAAAAAAAGTTTTTAGGCGAAATGTGCACTGAGATCACTTTATTAATTTCACCTGCAGGGGCGTCAGAGGGGCAAAGTGGACTTCGTTTTATGGGGACTTACATGACTATGGACCTCAAAGGTGGAATGAATGACCACAGATTTTGGAAGGTGCCCATAAAAAAATGCACCTGTACAGCAACTTGAATATTGGGTTACATCCTTGCACTCCTTGATTAATTACGGAGATAATAGTAATATTGGCCATAAAACAAAGGGTGAAGGATTCAGTTAAAATCTGCTGGTTGTTAAGTAATCATTTATACAGCAATTTCAATGATGCAATTGAAAAAAAAAGTATGACTTTACATAATTCATTATCTAATAGTGATTACACAATGAAAATACTAAATCAGGCTTTCTCACCCCTATCAGGAAAGCGTTGATGGTAGAGCTGATGAATGTTCTTGTTGAGTTGGAATATATTCTGCAGAGCACTGGGAGCACCTGCAAGCTTCCCATCGGGCTGAACATTGTCCAAGTCACTCAGAGTCACCCATGAGTGTGACAGTGGCCCAAACTCCTGGAAGGCAAACTCAGCATATTGCTCGAACATCTTTACCAGCTCCTGGCTCTCCCAGCCTCCATACCTTGATTTTATAGCATCTGGCACCGTGGATCCATGAAGTACAACCAGGGGCTGAAGGCCCACGTCCAGCAGCTGTTTCAGCAGGCTCTGGTAACAGGCAACCACAGCCTGCTCAGGCTGGCTGGAGAGGCCTGCTGGCAGGAGTTGAGCCCATGACAGTGGCACTTTGAAGTGGGTCACCCCTCTACTCTGGAGGTATTCAAAGTACTGTCTAGAGCCTGGAGGTATGGGATGACTGCAGTCAAAGACATCATTCACCTGCTCTGTCAGAGGGCCTGCAAGAAGCATGAAGTCCTCCTGTCCATTCACCAACCTGCCCTGACAACACTGCAGACAAAAAGCATACAGAAACACAAACCACAATAGATGTTTCATTGTGGCTAAAAAGAAAGAACTGATCTTTTTTACTAAGCTCTTTAAAGCAACTATGTTTCCTTCTTAGCACATCACTGCATAGTTAAGATCCATATCACATCCAAACAGTGTACGTTTCAGTCTTTTATTGCCGATGTTAGATATGATCAGAAAGACTCTGGACTCACACATGTCCAGTGATAACTGCATCCACCTCTTGTGCTCACGTTTGAACAACATGAAATATGAACTTACAACATTCTTTTTTAAAAAATGCTGTAAGTTTCCCCAAAACCGAAGCAATCGTATGTAAAAACCTATATTTCAACTTTAAGTGTGACAAATATATCTTACGGACCTCAAAAGGACACTAAGGGGAAACCAGCCAACATAACTGCGTGACTCATTATTATTATTATTTTATCATTTGTTATTATTATTATTATTATTATTATTATTATTATTATAATTATTATTATTATTATTATTATTATTAGTAGTAGTAGTAGTAGTAATAGTAATAGTAGTAGTGGTGGTGGTGGTGGTGGTATAAACCTTAATTGTAAATCAATTTCTTAAAGGGTTAAAAAAACTTCAAAAAAAATAACACCGGACTAAAAAACCAAAACAACAATAGAAACAAACATCAATAGGCTCAAACAACAATAATCAATATCATCCAGACAACATATTAATTATTCAAAAATACTTTTTTTAAACAAGAACATTTTACAAAGAGATTTAATTGATGCCACAGATGTAGATTTTCCGATATTAGCAGACAAAGTTAGACAGCAAAAGTTATTCACCCCTAGTCACAAACTGACATCTATAAACAACCAGAAGAGCTCTATCCACTGATCTTAGAGTACACCTGGGGACTTAGGCAGTCAATAAATCGTTATATAATTTTAAATGAGGACATTTAATGCTTTACAGTATCCATCATAAACTATTATCAACAGACCCTCTCTCAGGTTATCAACTTTAACATCTCCTGGGGCAAAATATGGCAATCAAGTCCCTTGAAGATTAAATATCAACACCTTTTAATTCAGGAGACTTTTGGGTTACCTAAGGTTGGGATAAATTATGTTTTTCTTGCATTTTCTGCAGTTTTTATTAATGTAATTAAATGGACACATGCTACTGTAATGTAATTCTGACTAAAAAAGACTTTGCATGGATGGCTACATGATCGACTGTTGAGAAAGACGCACTAATGAAATATATAGTTGTAAGAAATCTATTCTCACAGAGGCCAGTGACATCAAAAGTGACAGTAAAATCCAAGACCACAGCCTCACCTGCGTTAACCATTAATCAGTCTTGTTTACTTATGATGTGCTAGTTAGTAAATAGTCAGTAATGTGTCTATGTCACTGATCCTAATCAGATAGTATATAAAAAACTATTTGCCAGCCTCATCCTTGACCCGTACACATAATTTTGTTTTACCTTGCATAACAAATCTCTGCCTCCTGATTGACCTCTTGTATTTTTTTATCAGAGACATTCAAGGCTGTGATGGCTCTTACCAAACGTATCATAAAGTTTCAGAGCAGTGTCGACCCAAACTAAGATTTGAGAAAAAGTGCAAGCTTGTAAAACTACTACTATAAAAAGGCTAACTGTCCCGTGGCTCATTCAGTTTCCCTCAGACAGTCAAAATGTCGTTACTGGGGAAACTGCTCTCTCTGTATTTGTTCACTGTTTATGGGTGCATGTGCCTGAAACATGATGAACAACATCAGGCTGTGTTTCTTGCCGGTCCCATGACCAACCAACAGG
>JAQMCX010000011.1:19388066-19414119 GCA_029814765.1 Acanthurus leucopareius | reverse complement strand
TGAAACTTTGCTTTGTAGAAAGATTTACACTGATTTTAAGCAACACAGTTGCTTTTATTTTTATACAATTTGCTCTTTTTCAATTTTGATTGACTGGGCTGTTTTCAAGAGCCTGATAAAGATGAAATATTTGATTGAATGGTTTAATGAGCTTTGAAACTGGAATCTATAATGCTTATAGAATTTCCTCAAAGGGCTAACACAGTAGTTTATTTATTCATTTTGTAGCTGTCAGGTGTGTCATCAGACTTCAGTTGCTGAATAATCAATGTTAGTGACTGTCAGATCTGCTTAAGTGCACCTCACCGGAAGTTCTTAGGAGGGTAAAGGGTATTTTCTACCTTAATTTTTTTTTAGTACTATGCAATAGGGTCTTGGAATTCGAACCCTAAACTCTCAGGGCACAATCCCTCACCTTTCACTTCAATTGCCAGTGCTTCATTAAAGACCCCTGACTTGAAAAGCCATCACAGCCCAGAGAAGGCAGTCAGACATGCCCCTGCATGTTTACTCAGTAACATGATCCACACAAACAGCTCTTCCCTGACACAGGGCTCATAGGACAAATAGGCATCATCTCTGCACTCTTGCTAGGATACCTACATCTGGTCTCCAGGGCGACCTGCCATCTCAACAGGATGTGCAGATTAACAAACCGTGGGTGTCTGTTCTGCATGCCCCCCCCTCCGCTTGCTCCTGAATAGCTTCGATCAACAAGGGGTCTGTTCAATATCTGAAACCACAAAGTCTGTCAGGATGGGGAATGAGTCAGACTGGAAGAAAACACATTTGCTCATAGTTTCATGGAATGTTTTCAGGTCAGCTTAATTAGCTTGCATGAAAGTTTGATGACTTGCACATGTATGAGTGTCTGCCAATTTGAGAGTTGTACACACTCATATGAAATACAGTGAAGACTGAGGAAGTCCAACTGTTAGAATAAATTGAAGTAATTTCTTACATTAACTGAAGTGAACAAAAAATAACAGGCTGCACGCAGAGTATCAACATCAACTTGGCAGTTCAGTCATTAAAATCTAGTGTCAGCAGCAGCAGCAGTTGATCAATTTATATGTTTGGGTGTGTTGGTGTGCACCTAAACCAAAATACATGACAGCTAAATAACAATAGTCTGGCAATGCAGGATATCCTCTATTCCACAATATGTTGCAACACGATCTTAAAAAAAGGGCAAAATGTTGAAATGGCAAAAAATAAATAGCTAACTGGTGCTATCAATGTATTCATATAGTTAACTATCGAGTGTTATCATCCTCAAAGGTCCCATACTATGCCCCTCTTTGACAGTGTTAAAAGGTCTCAGAGGTCCCTAAAACAAGCCTCATGCCTAGGCATGACTGTATACCCCTCTTTCCAGCCTTTTTTTGAAGGCGCTGTTTGCATGCATGTAGCTTTAAATGCAAATGAGCTGTGGTTGGTCACGTCCCTCTCAGGAGGTGGATATAGCTTAAACCAAGACAAGATACCCTTGGTGTAGATATCCTGCCTGTAACAGACTCAGTGTGTATTGATATCAACACATAAGAGTCATCATTATGCACGAGTCTTTCCCCCTCTGCTGCATGCTAAGCTTATAAATATGAACACACATATTGTTTAATGTTATCTATGTAAATTTAACAGATGGTTTGTAATTATATTTTTCATCACAGACGCAATGCTAACGTCGATTAACACTAGAAAAGGGAATTCCCATCGTGTTTTAGCATTAAGCTAACAGGCTAAGTGAATAATACTTCCTTGTATTTAGTGTGCAGTTCTACGACTGTTGGTTTCATTCCAAGATTTAGGACATTAAAGCAAACTAAACAGCATGTCAGTGAGAAATTTCACACAGCTAGGGCCTGAGTTCTGGGTAGATGTCTCTCTTTCTGTCTTTCTCTCTTTAGTGCATGCTCCGCTGTACCAAAATGTAGTACCATTTGCTTTATGTGAATAGATACTTGGGTGTACTGATGTAATTTGGCCGGTACCCCTGAAAGCACCGAGTTTGGTACCCAACTCTAGTGACTGGCCCTCATTAACCTGAGCCCACAATAGATGCTATCTGTAATAGCTACGGAGGTTACGTCAGGTTGAACTGGCTAAATATAGCGTAAAGCAACTTAGACATAGCAATACTCACCCCTCCCGAGACTCGAGTTGGGTCACTGTCAGATGGTACTGATCCAACCTTGAGCTTCAGTTTTGAAGCTGATCCTGTTTTACTGCTGCCCCAAAATGACAAAGCTGTCTGAAGTGAAATGGTTAGAGCACGCATTCAACCCTTCACTATGGGTTAGGTCTGGCTCCCCACTGGTTCTTCACTGGGGTCAGATGTTGGGATTAGATGAAGACTTTTTGTGCTTTTTCCTACAGCCAACAATATAGCAATTAGTGTACTTTGCCTGTACCTTTAACATCTCTACTGCAGCCTGTTAGCTGGTTACTGTGGGGTAGACACACTGGGATTTAATTTCCACCCTAGTTTGTTTCTTTACCTGAATTATTTTTTAGTGATTTCTGAATTTACTCAAGGGTGCACTCATAATCAATGCAGATCAATGATGGTACACTCAAGGCCTCAAACAGAAAACAACTAATTTACATTACATTTAAATTTTATCACAGTGGATATCATTATATGCCTCTGGCCACTTGAAGACACTTGTTCTTCATCCGTGTCCATGACAACCACCTATGTACGAACAAACAAAACAAACATATGCTATGTATTACACACCTGCTGCTCGCACAACCTCTCCATGCTGCATCGACACAAAGATGAGATTTGATGTTCCACTTTTAATCAAAGGCTTGCTGGGTGGAGCTCTCCCCTTTGTGTCATGGAAGCAGAGTGATGGTGATTGCAAACTGCTGCATGCCATCTTTGCTCCCTGGTAGGCCCTCTGCTTTATGGGCACAAGATGGAACATTTGCTCTCATCAAGAGTTTTTCAAAGCAAAGAAAATAGAACTTTGCTCTGACGTGTCACTTTGTTATTGCTATGTTGCATGTGACTGCTATTTATATTATAAATTTAGATATTTAGATCCTTTTCATTCTAATCTAGTCTGACATATGATTAATGCTTACAATGCGTTTTACAAAAGCCATACTCGTTTTTTGAGATTAGAGGGCATTTTTTTTTCACTCTTGCTCTCTTTCCAGGAAAGAGGCTGAGATCTTCCTAGTTGAAATATAAGACCAGGAAAACATTATTGTTAAAGAATCATGTGGGATGAAACGCTGGAATTGGAGCCTCCCAAAATGGAGGGGGAGTATTTTCATTCCAGTAATAGCAATGTGATACTTCAAGAATGTTTCCAGCTGAGCCAAGGCTGCTGGAGCCAGCACCTTCTGCAACACAAATCTAAAGGTTAGACCTGGTGTCATTCTTTTTAAGTCCATTTTAGAAAATTATCACAAACTTTCTACTGCACATCATGCCAAAAGCTCTTTCAATCATGTATAGTTGAATTCTCTGAATCCGAACTTGAACAGTTTGAAAGTCAGTAATTTAAACTACTGTAATGTCTGATATGAATAATTTCAGCTATGTACCAAGGTGTCACTGTGAGCATGACTCCCATTTTTGAATTACATTGGAAAAATTTCAGTTGTGACCATAAAACAAACTATTCACTTGTATTTCATCTGTAAAGAATTAAAGTAATAAATAGTTGTTGGGTGTTGTTGTGTCTGCTTCCCGTGGCAACCTTACATGTGGAAATCCAGGTTGGTGAACATGATGCTGTGTGTTACTTTTATGAGTCTTTTTAGTGAAGCACATACTCTCTCTCTAAATCCCTCTTTCCTCTATCTATCTTTCACACAATCACACACACACACACACACACACACACACACTTGCTTACACTGCTCACATGCAGGGCTTTAATGTATGAGTTTGGGAAGCTTGATTTGAAACTGCAGCTGTTGATTATTTTCATTATGTATCAATTTACTGATTAGTCCCTTGATTCAAATGATGATTGTTTGGTATGTAACAATTATTTCAATTGTGAGAAGTGTTTTTTAGAAGAGTCACCAAAAGTCCAAACTGACACGTTTACAACTCCTGTTATGACCTCAAAATTACTGAAAAAAACAAAATCACAAAAAACAAAAATAAAAATAAAAATAAAAAGATTAAAAGAATAAAAAAGAAAAGCATCAATTCCTTGCCTTAATTAATATGAAACTATGAGATCGCTTTGCCAAACAAAAACAATTATCAAAATAGTTTGTCAAATCAATTAAACTGCTGAGCAGCTTAGTTTCGGAAAGATCAGATTTCATAAGCTGGGTGTTTATATTGTATATAAATTTGTAAAGTAATTAGAAACTAAAAGTGTAAGTCCCAAGAGTTAATTCAAAACATTATATTACCTTTGAAATCATATTTTCGGTTTCCTGCTGAATGTTATCCCAATATTCAGTCATTTATAGGTCTGTTTTTGGTCTCCACTGAGTCCAGGAGGAAACAAGTCTCTTTAGCTGCAAAATCAGCTGTCAGCTTACTGCGTTTGTCTGTCCTTTGGTTGTTTAACGTAATAAACAATGAACTGAAACTCCCTCTAAAGCTCTGGAAAGCTAAAAGGAGAGCTGCAGATTCAAATAATAACTCTGTTTAGGTTCATTCCTAAAAGCAACATTTTAACATTCTTCTCAGGCTGTCATTTCATGAAAACATGAATTATTATTATTATTATTATTATTATTATAATTATGAATTTTTATTCAAAAGAAATATTTGCTGCTATATTTTAAATCTTGTCATACTAAATTGATGTAAAACAACATGTTAGTCTAGAAAAGAGCCTCACTGACAGCACAGACACAACTGAACACCATCAGCTCAGGATGTGAAGACATCTGCCACCCAGACGGGAGCCGTTCGGCTACTAAATCAAACTGAAAAAAGTTTGCACATCAACACTTCTTACACCAAGTCTAATGTCAAACTACAAAAGACAAGTTTTAGTTTGTTTAAGGAAATAAAATACACATCAGGTAACCAGCTGGTATAACACTTTAGCTGTACAGCATTCGTTTTAAAGCCAGTTAGAGACCACTGCTGTTTTAGACTTAAAATCTCCTGTGGTAATGCTGCTAACCCTGTTTGAAATCAGCCTATGTTTTTATTGAGATCATTATCACTAATATTGCCTTTGACAGAATCAATTTCCTTGTTTGGTGCTCTGTGGTGCCATATCGGCTAAATGCTGCATTCTTGCTTTGTGATTCCCACTTCATAGGTCCCTGCACGAAATAAAGCGGGAATGGAAACTGGAGCAGGAAATTGAAAAGAGGGGTCCTGTTGTGTTGTGGAGACCGCTGTGCCTACTGCTATTTCCTCTGAACATGCCAGTCTTGTACGCTCACCAGACGTGTGTGTGTGTGTGTGTTTGTGTGTGCGTGTGTGTGCCCTTTCTAATAGTCACAGTCCTTGAGAAAGAAAAAAAAAATTGTGGTCAGACATGTGATGCAATATATCCCCCTGTGTCAGAGATAAATTAATGTTTATTGTTGGGGCACTGACGTGATGGTAGTATTCCATTTTGGCATCCTCGGTCTGTCTTGGCTCATTCTTCGTGTAGCCTGGTTGGCTTTAGCACTTCAAAGGACATGCTGCAGGATGGCACACAACAGCTGGCATACGGCTTGCTGTGTATCTGTGGCTTACAGGCTGCTCGTCAGTGTTTCCTGAGTGCCAAAGTCAGTTAAGAGTCAGAGTAAAACACTTAATATTTAGAGGTGAAAATAGTAATATGAGAATTATATTTATTTATTCTACAGTTGCATGAATTTCCATTATTGAGTATGCAGAGGGAGACATAATATGAGGTCAGATTGAAGCAGAACAGGCAAAAGAGACAAAAAAAAGATATTCTATATAATCCACTTCAAACAAGTAAAATATTTGTTACATCTCTTTAAAGACAAAAAATATTTCTATTAAATAAACCAGTTATTACCTAAATCTTCATGCAGTCCACCATCAGATCGTTACGTAACATCATTTGACATTTATACAAGTGTATGACTCTGCATGTCTGATAAGATCATTTCAAAGTCATCGTGTGCCTCCGCTCACAGAATGGGTCGGAACAATCTGGCAGGTTGAATTGTCTGAAAAGTCCTAATTAGGTCTGGCTGTCTGGTGTGCCACTGTTCTCCGGGAAACAATTAGCAAACAGCCTCACCATGACAGGATGTAGTTCGCCATTCTTCTGCTGGGCTCATTCACCCTGCTGAGGAGAACCTGTGTTCATGACTCCTCACTCTGAACAACAAACAAACAAACAAACAAACAAACAAACAGACAAGCAGTGAGCGACTTTCAGGATCATCACGTAGAAGAGCAGTTTAATTATCTCTATGAGAGAAGCGCTATCAAAATATGTACTTTGGAAAATTCTGTGTGTTTATTTTATTGTTATAGCTTTTGTGATTCTGCACTGCAGTAATTGCAGAGACATGCTTTTGGAATGAAGTTATCGTAATGAAAATGTGGTTTAAGAGTCTTATTTCAAGAAGTTCTCTTCATAGAAGCAAAATTTTGAAGAATTTATGATGATTGTTAAATAAAACAATGTCTACATTTGTGTCAGCACTTTTTCTCTTGTTTTCTCTGCAGTGGCCAATCTCACACTCATACCATCAAACCACCACATCCAAAGTTTTGGTCTGTGTCACATGCCATCTCCCTCTTTCTCTCTCTGTTTTCCTGTCAGTGCATATAAAAGACATACAAATGAGTGGGATTAGCACTATTCCTCTCTCTCTCTCTTTCTTGTTCTCGACATGTTTTCTTGGACTTTTACTGTGCAAGTAAAACAAAAATGTAAAATACGAAAAGTGGAAAAAGTGAAACTGAATTTCACAGAGTTTTTTATTTTAGGGCTGCCAGTTGAATCCAAAGTGAGTCACTGGCTGACTCATATGCCATTCACTGCCTCCACTGCTGCACATGAGAGAGACAGAGTCAAATGTAGTCAAACTGAACTGATGTTGAATTAAAGCATTAGACAGGAAGTGTTTTTATTTTAAGTATCTCACCAAAGCCAGCATTGTTCCCTAAACTCAGCTAAAGGTGTCTGAGTGATCTGAACTTAGTGGGGCGTTGGTTTCCAGTGTCATCTCCCTGCAGTATAATGTAGATGTCACACTTCCTTGATTTGAAAAAAAAAAAAAAGAAAAAAGGGGGCAGTAATCATTACCCTGGCAACAGTTCTGCTTCCTCAAAACAGTCCACCGCTGTATTTGGCAAAGAATTATTTATGGTTATGTATTCTGTGTGAGATAAGGCTGCGAGATGAGCTGCAGTGGTGAATGGCAGTGATGGCCCCAGGGTGCGACGGACCACTGCTCTGCTCAGGTCCATTTCTGCAAATTCAAATATAGGACAATATGTCTGAATGGAAATATAGGAATCAGACAACCACAACTTTTTGTCACTAAGGATGAATCCCACTGACTTTGTGATCCCTGCTTTTTTTTGTATACCCATCATTATTGTTAAAAGGAAGTTTTTCCTCGCCATTGTCGCCAAGTGCTTGCTCATGTGAGAATTGCTTTCAATTGCTGGGTTCCTGTAAATTTAAAATATAAATGTGTTTATAGAGTGTGGTCTTGACATGCTCTATATGTAAAGTGTCTTGAGAAAACTTTGTTGTGATCTGACGCTATATAAATAAAATTGAATTGAATTGAATTGAATTGAATTGTGATTAAGATTTTGGCTTTAAGTGAGATAGATTAACAGCTATTAGTTCAATTGCCATAAATAAATCAGAGACATTCATGTCCCTCAGGATGAACTGTAATAACTTGGTTTATAACAAAATACCTGCAAAAGAAAGAAAGAAAGTAAGAAAGAAAGAAAGAAAGAAAGAAAGAAAGAAATTCCCACCAGCCTCAGATGTGCTTTATGTTTACTACTAAAACTGCTAATTAGTCATGTTAGCATGCTAACACACAAGTGAAGGTAGTGGCCTTGGCAAACATTTTCTGCAACGCATCACACGTTAGCTTTTTAGCATGTTAGTATTAGCAGTCAGCTGTGTACCTTAGTTTAGCCTCACAGAGCTGCCTTGTCTTGTTTTAGATATGAATAATTGGAAACAGTGGGATGTGCAATGAGCAGTGAAAAAACACACTTTTTTAACACACTTGTGCAATCAAAGAAACCTTTTTACAGTTAATTGAAAAACAGGGGAAATGTTGGGAAAGTAAGACTGACAGTGAACTAACTCCTCACTTATGTTAATGAGAACAGGGAACTAACAATATCAGCTGGACATCTTTGACAAAACAGGTTGCTCAAATTAAACCACCTGTCGCTGCACAAAGTACAGCTGTGCTTCAAATACCAGTCTTCTACTTTATTGCTGTTCCTGATTTAAAAAGCACAATCAAAATGTTTCTCAGGGCTCCCCATTAACAATTCTTTCATGGAACAAAAGGAATAAATGAGTTTAAATTTCACCAGGGAACATAGTAATTAGAAGCAAGAGGTACATGTACCCTGGTGAATTTCACTGTTGACTGGAGCGCGTGCTTCAATTCCCTGTAGGTGTTTAACTCCTTCTGTGTACTGAGATGAGCACAATGTAATTTACAGAGAGGGCTATGGATTTATTTGTCCTGTAAATTTACATCTGTAAAAGCTGATGCATGACTGGTTTAACTTATCAGGTTCCAGCTCCTGGTTGGTTCACATTAGTAACAGATGCACGTACAATAATTCAGTGGTGCTATGATGTTCATTTAACAGCTTTATTTGTTTTCAGCTTTCAGCTTTAAAATCACTTTATTGTCCATAAATTCTGTCATTCATTTATAGCATCTCTGCTGCTCTGATGAGACAAGTCTAATTGCAGTGTTCCTCTCTCCCACATGCTACTACGCCCTGACTCTTGTATTTAGCTTGTGTTACTGTAATGTTATTTCTCGGTTGTGTTTAAAGGAATAGCCTCTAAAAGTGGAATAGTACATGTGTGTAGAAACCAAGTGTGTGGCATTTAGCAGTGAAGTTACTGATCACAGGCAGCCGAATATCCCTCTGCTCACCCTCTGCTCAGAACCTGCAAAAAAAGTGTGACAGGTCCTCTTTAGAGCAGGTGTTTGGTTTGTCTTTATTTCCAGACGATTGTAGAAACATAAAGGTGCAACATGGTGGAGTCTACAGAAGAGGACCCTCCCTCTTTAGATATGAAGGGCTCATTCTAAGGTAATGAAAACACAGTGATGCTTATTTTCAGGAAATTATATGAGCATGAAAATATCCTTATAAATGTTATACATCATTTTTTCCAAATTCTAAATGCTTCACATTTAAGTCTGTGCCTGTGTTTGTTACTTGGTTAATCAGCTGCGGAGCTAAATCATGTCGGTTGAATGGCTCTTATTTTCAAAGATGCCCAAATGAAACAATAGGACACCAGTTTGCAGGGTTGCAGGGTTTTGTGCATGTATGTGAGAGATTATTTTGACTTTCAGCAAAAGGTTTTAGCTATATCTATAATGAGAAAACATTCATAACCATACATGTTCGTCATCAATTGACTAAGACATCATGTTGTCTATAGTCCAGTGCAGTAATTACAAAGCAATGCATTCTATTTTTTTAATCCATTATACTGGGGTTGTAGTCAATAGTCTGAATTTGCAAATTTTGGTTTAAAAACAATGAGATTTGAAGGCTAAATCAACATTTGATTGCTACATCAATAATGTATAACATGATGGCAGATGATTGAAGCTGTAGTCATAAGGATTTTATTTTATCACTCTTATCTCTAAAACCAGTCAAACTATTGTTTTGCAAAGCTCAGGCAAGAGGTGTGTTTTTAATACTCACTAATATGTTTGTTTTTCCATTCATACATCAGTGAACTCATACAGTGTTCTCTGTGCTGTCATTACTAAACAAGCCAGCAACAAAAAACCTGCACAATGTGACTCTGTATCCAGTGGGTTTAAGTGCACAGCCCGAGTTATGTAATAGATGATAATCCGCTGTTACCATAGCAATGCTGCTTACAACTGGCATGGAGATTGCACTGTGGTGAAAGTAAGAATCAAAGCCTTTCCCACCGTCGCTGTCATGCCTCGAGCTTTCTTTCTGTGCACAAATGTGTTGGTGTTGTTTCAGAGCTGCATTCTGTTTATCACACTGTCACAGGACTTTGACTCCGCTGAAAGTGTTTCCACACCTCTTAGTCCCTTTCGGATGCTCCTGAGCGGCATCATTGTGCAGGCTCGCGAACAAGCACTATGGAGCTCAGACATACAAAACAAACTGCATCACTTATTTCAGGTTCTGCATAAAGGATGGGGAGGGGGGCATTTCCTGTAACAAAACAAGGGATTGTTTTGACTCCAGTAACAAGTCTTCACCTAATCCACTGAAATAACACATTTCATCTTATGTTGGACTCTTAAGCCAAATCTAATGAAAAACACAAGATAAAGAAGGGACTGAAAAGTGAGAAGCAAATAGTTCCGGCTTTTCCTGTAAATCTAGGAAGGATTATTTTGCTTTATAGACGTGCTATGAATCGAGCATCTGTGCAAGCAACAAAGCTGAATGGATGTAACAGTCCAATGTCATTATCACAGGCAGTCGGCATTAGTGGTCTGTAAAGGGAAGATGATAGCTAACTTCCCTTATTTTGTCACATTCAGGAGAAAAAGTTCTATTTAAAACCATCAATAAATCTATATAAACAGATTGAAAAAAAAATTCCAAAATATACAATGACACAGATTAAATGGTAGCTACAGCAAAACTTGTGGTGTAGGAACAAAGAGTAAAGCAAGGAGGAGAAAACAAAAAATATGCAGGTCTCCATGGTCATGCACTGAGACGAAGAGGAGGAGTAAGACGAAGAATAAAAGACAGGGCGAGAGAATCACAGGAGGAACAAACAATGGGGAGATGGCACTTACACATGCAGGCGTGATAACAGTCATCTGAGAGATCCTTAGTGTCAGGAGACCCACGAGGGATCACTGAAGCCATATACATCTGAACTACTGCCACCGCGCCTGGCTTGGTTTAACAGGATTGGCTGGTGTGTTGTGGCTCGGATACCATTAATCCCTCTTATCCACTTACTGCACCTTAAACTGTGGAGGAAGGATTGTTGCTATCTCCCATTGGTTAAACCTTCAACGGAGGAAAAGCTTCATTGTGCATCCAAAACCACTGATGTGCATTCTTTTAGAGCACTGAATTACATTCCCTGTGTCACGAAATTTGTGTTGGTTGACGTATATTTTGCATTGAATTGCATTTTTTATAATATTCTTCTTTCAAAAAGCATTTCTGAAACCTGAAATCTCTGAATCCACCTGTTCCTTGTTCTTGTTTCCTTTTCATCATGCTTTTAATCTTTTCTTTTCTCAGATCAGTTCCTTTGAAATGAACTGTCTACTTAGATTTTCAGTACTATGAGCCTCTGAAGACTTACGCCTGCATGTTCAGTAACAGTATAGACACTTACTGCTTTGTAACTATATCAATTGTCACAGAATGGGTTGGCGGTGGGCTAGTGTTGGACGGTCTATTGTCACAGTTTATGCAATGTGTTCTGCACAGTTGGTTCTGGTTGGCATTTGTCAGCAGTATTATGGACAATGAGCACATTGAAGCACACAATGTTAAGAGGCTAATGTATCATGGATCATTGATTTAGCTCCTTTTTACAAACATGTTCTTCAGTATTGATATGATACAAATCACTTGAGTCTAACAGAAAGTTTTCTCTGTGCTGGACTCGTGGGCCAAATCAATGAGCTGAGCATTCGTGACAGAAAGGACTAAAACCCAGCGCCTTAATTAAGTTAGCTGGATGCACAAACACACGCCCTGTTAGCCTCTTTCCCCTTCTTCTGTGGGGGGTTGAAATCTTGAAATTAAATAAGATAATGGAAAAGAGGAACATTATTAGATTATTCCAGAAGGGTTACAAGAAAAAAACCCTGTTCTCTTGCAGCAGTTTATCACAGTACCAGCAATTTCCCCTGTTTATCTTGTGTGCCACATTTGCATGCCCTGGCATCCAGCCTCCACTGCTCTCTCCCACTTTGAACTGCATTATTAACCTGCAGAGTGCCAACATGCCAACATTAGCTTATCTCCCAAAAGATAATGCTGCGCTCTCAGGAGAGTGCTCAGGAGTCGTGAGTTTGAAGGATTGATCTTTGCATCGTAACGTGCAGGATATCCATCCCCTGCTGTTAAAGCAAATATTACAATGAATGCATACAGTGTATTTCCTGCAGATCTTGGACGACTCATGAGCTCAAACAGAATTAACAGTCGTGTTCTGAGGAAAAGCAGTTAGATTTGATGAAGCAGGTGTTTTGAAAGGCCTGTACTGGCATTTCTGGAGGGTTGTTGACAGGGCTTGGATGTACAAGCTGCTTCTGTTAGCAGAGAGGAATTAGTTGGGGCTTATTAGTATTTTGGTGCAATGAAAACAAAATTCTTATTGTTTTTACAGACAAAAACTAAAGTAAAGCCGTTGGCTTTCATCGCAATCTATGATATTGTGGTCCATCTGCTGAAGATTTCATATCAAACTGTTTGTGAATTACATTTTATTTCTAAATAATGGTTATAGCCCTAAAAATGTTTTAGATCCACTGAGTAACTCAACAGAGTCCAGCATAAGCAACGACAAGTATGGGGCTTAAAAATGTAGTTCTACAAATTGATAGAAAAACAAATGATCATCTTACGTTAAATTCATGTCCTATTTTTCACAGACGTCTTCCACACGAAACAAGTCAATGACACTTTGTCGCCACCTCACTCTGTAAAAAGACACACATTACCAAGAGTGTATTTTTACAGGTTTTGCCCCAGAAACCTTAACTTAACATCAAATCATAAATAGTAGAAACAGTCAAAATTCAGACAGCTTTAGCACCAAAAAAAAAAATGAATACAAAGCGAATCATTATGATGACAAAGTCAATTATTCAGTTAATTGTTTTCAGAAATATTTTCCCCTCACTATTAACAATGCAGCCACTAAGTCATCAGATGAGTGGTGACATGTAGTAAATCTGTTTTTCTCCAGAGTTTCATCTGAGACTCAGAACTCCCTGCGGCAGTAATGCAAACAGCAATGGAAAAAGTGCCATTATGGAGAATGTAACTTGTTTAATGTTCATGTTGACTTCACGTTGCTGAGTTGAAACAAAAAGTCATATTTTACAGCATAGCTGCAGGGTCTGTAACCAACGACAACATTAGAGTTTGTCATAATGTTCAGGTTTCGCTTTTGTCTTCAATTCCAGGGAGCTGAAGGTTCCAATAAAAGCCTCATTTTCTGTCAGACAAGTGTCACCAAAGCTGACAACACTGACAAGACGAGTGTCAGCACAGGTGAGAATAAGTCTCTCTTACCACGTTTCCTTGTCAGTCCGAAACACTCACTTTGTCACTTTGTCAGATGCTGTCAACCTGACACTTCATAAAATGCTCGGTAAAAACTTCCACAAAGGTGTCTGTTGAGGGATGTTGGTTTCCTTTCACACTTTAGACAACTATTTCTAAATTCAAAGCACATTTATTGCCAAATGTGAATGAATATTTTCCTGTCTCATCTGGTACATATGTTGTTTACGGCATATTTTTTTTGTTTATTCCTCAGTAAACAGACAGGAATAAAAGCATCAAAGTAGTCAACATCTGCAGCCAAAAGGATTATCCGTGGACTGATCTTAGGGTTTTTTAATTGTGTATGGTGAGTAAAACATGTTTTGCATTTTTATTAAACACATTCTGTTACTTTTATGTTTCAAACAAGTATTAAACACACAGGAGTGTACTTGCTGACCCACATATTGGCTCTGACTTGCTGGATTAATGGATGAAACAGAGACAGGCTTCAGTGTTTTAGTGGTTTATGGTAAAACAGTGCTGTGGAAAAAGGGGCCACTGCAGGCAACTATTTGGTTCTCAGATTGTCACATTCTTTGGTAACACATGAAGATCCACCTTTTCTCTGTTTGCAACTTTGCAGCCAAAAAACAACATGTCTTTGTAATCATTTTATCATCATTCTTTTTTGTAATCATTCAATATCAAAACTTGCCATATGTCAGTAAGTAGCTACACCTGACTTCTCCTAATGCCCTTTTGTGTAACTGTAGCCTGACTCAGCAATTTTAAAAGATTACTTTGCATTTATTTATTTTGCTCATTATATATCTGATATAAAAAACACCATATGGAGGCTAAAAACTTTATTTTCAGAGGGTGTCTTAAAATTATCATAAAAACAACAGACAATGTGGTAAAATATTGAATATCTGGGATTCTGTTTTGTCTGTTCTGCTTTTAACAGTGTATCAAACGCTTCTTCTTCGTCAGTTCATTAAACTGCTACAGCCAATTGAGGACAGCAGGACACATTTGTTGATAAAAACGATAAGAGAAGTGCAGGAGAATCACAGCTACACACAACCGTCCACTGTGTTTATATTGATTAAATAAATGCTAACGACAGGCTTCTACAAAATAAGCACGCAGACCTTTATACACATCAGACAGATCTGTCACAACCTGTAAATCTTGCCTGTTTATTGCAGGAAACACTGAATTACTGAAAAGTCTCTTTATTTGATGAACCGGTGTTTTCCTGTGTCACAGTGACTGGTACAACTGTTCTCATGCAATATAACCATGCAACTGACTGAGGGTGTATTTATTAATCACTACACCCTCTGAATTACACTCCACATCAGTCAGCCCTTTTGCACTTTGCACTGTTACATGAGCAAAAAATAGCAGGATGCACTTGGAGATGCCTGCACAGTCTGTGCACCGAAGACAATCCACCACCACACCAACTCTTAATTACAACAGAAACCATAAAACAACTAACCCGAGGAACTTAAAATATAAGAGAGACTGACATTCAAACATACTTAAGTGCATCTGAAAGCCAGTTTTTCTATACTTTGCAATCCAAAGCCAGAACAATGTGACTCATGTGCCATAACAGTTACATTTGAAGTAAATGCACCTGAACTCATCTGTGATTTTACATGGATTGCATCAGTCAGGTGGAAGCTAAGCAACGACACACAGCGCTTGTTTAATCGTTCTCAGAGGCCACTATGTGAGCAAACGTGTGCAGTTCACTGTCTGTTTGTTCAAAATGAGGACTCTTTGTATGAAATCCATTGACAGCATATGTAGTGTGCTCCAGTAGGGTGATGGACAAGAAAATGGTTGTAATAAAATCTTCTGTAATTGCCCCGAGTGCTGGCCATGTATCACACTGAATGTATAGCATCATGTGTGAGCCATATCTGCCTCCATTAGATAAACTCGGGGATGCATCCCGTTTCAAACTGCCTCCGACGAGGTTTCCGAGAATACTTATTATGTTGTCAGCGGTATCCTTTTAGAGGAGAGTGTGGCCGGGTTGAGTTGTCCCATCAGCTTTCTTTACTTGCTAATGTGGACAAGCCCCTTTTGAGTGGATACTTATTATGCTGTCAGTGTTTTCTTTGGAGAACAGCGCTGCCGGGTTGACTTGTTCCATTTCTGTTTGGATGAGCCCCCACTCCGGCGAGGGTGCCGGTGTTTACTTAATCCAAGTCTTATGGTTACTTTACTTGTGGCGGCATCAGGTGTCCTTTGAAGTTGTGCAGCACTGCTTTGGATCACTGTTAGCACACACTGTTCACTGCTGGATGTCAGGACACAGCTACCATGTGACAAATTATCACATTTCTTCGTCACTCTATTTATATAACGTGTCTTCCAGTCTTCTCTCCTTTGCTTTCACTCTCTTTGAGTGCTCTCTAGTCTAAACATCTTCCACATGCAGGATGGCTTTACAGGTTCTGCTTTGACTGTGAAGAATGAAAGTCCATCTTTATTATCTTGCGTCCAGTCCCTGTAATCAGCTCCAGACAGCTTGTTTGGATAATAAGAAGATTAGATAGTGTTTCAAGATGTATACAACCCAGTTTTCTTTTGTATCCACATAATTAAATTATTATAATTAGTTTTGTCTATAGAGCATTGTTTTTATTTTCACTGATATTGCGCCGTTTTTGTTTTTAAGGTAACACTTGTCAGCCGATGTCTTTGCAACATGTTTAAGCCACAAGATATGTGTCACTGCTCCTTTGCTGACAACTATTCATTAAAAGTTTGGGTAGATGTGACTTAATAATTAAAGGCTTTCTCCAGTTAGTTAAGAGTGATTTTCTTTTTTGAGAAGATTTTGTTCTAAAACCTACAGTTTAAAATGTACTCCTTGCTAAAAATGATTAAAGACACAAATATGTAATATACAGTGGATAAATGATCATTTACTGATATTAGGCTAAATATTTTAGTTTTATTTTGATATTTTGTATTCAGAAAAGGGCTGTAACGTTGTCAGATTTTGAGGTGCTTATCATAATCTAAAGATTTTATGATTTTATATTATTGTCAGATTCAGAGAATACAGAAAATAAAAATGCTAATAATCAAATTCATCTTTAAGTGTCTTCTTTGCTAATTTGAACTCCTTTTGACATGAATCAAAATTCAAGACAGTATACTGTAGGTGGTTGAAGAAAGAGTCCATTACCTGTACAAGGGCATACAAAAAGAATCACTATTGAATTGCAAAAAGAAATGCCATTATGTGAGCGAACTGCTGGGAAAAACTGCCCACATCAAAGGCCAGTTTGTTGGAGGAAGTTCACGGTGAAGAGTCTCGAGTCGGCGTGTTTGTGCCACGACAAGTTTCCTGTGATTTTTCAGTGAGCTGACAGCCTGACACCAACAGCCACTTTGTGCTTTGTTGGAGGTGTTCAGCTCACCTGCCAGGTGAGGAAAGTGTGTGCTGGGTAAACCAGAAATAAGGGTAATAAAGAAGCACTAGCAGCAGGGAAAGGGTCAGTGTCTGTACACAAACACAAGTTGCAAATATTATACTTCTGGTTTTCTGACTGTGGAACTTTTCCTTGAAAGCAGTGGATTTACTTTTAAACACTTTAAAGGCAGTTTAAGTTGTGTGAGAGAACCTACGGATAAATTCTGCTATTTGGGAGTAATAAATATGTCTTAAAATATGTCTTACATCTTAATAAATGAGTCTTTATTTCTTAAATTTTCAGGTTTGATGCAGATTTGATTCAGTGCTGCAAACCCACCATTATAAAATATTAGATGATTCACATAAAAAAGAATAAGTCTCACTTTTCTAAGCTGGAAAACCTTGGGTTGTAGGCCTATGAAGTATGTCTCTCCATAAAAGTATTAAAACTGACTGCTGAATGTGACGAGTTGAGACACGTTGCTGCGGTTGTTGAAAGTCAGTTTTGAAAAAGGTTTCTTGGAAATCACCTTCAGAAGAAGAAGGTGAGGCAGACTGAGGCCCATACAAGGAAGCAAATAACAATACTCACTCATAAAGGTGCACTGAACTTTGCAGATTTATGACAAAAAAACTCTTGAGGATATTTTTTTTTACATTGTATGTTACATTAGAAAGTATCAGGCAGAGACTCTATTAGAAAACAAGGACCAGGATCATACAGGCATTCATATTAAATGTTTTGATGACTGCTGATTTTATTGTTTTTTTGCCCTCCATGTATTTATGCTTCCTAACACATTCATTTTAATTAGCTAAGCATGTTTCATCAACTAGCCTCTACAGTAACAGGGTTTACATGTCACACTCACACAAACACACCTGTTATTTATAACATATTCAATTTAAGAGAGATGTTTATTTTTGCATTTGTCTGCGCTCCTCTCGCTGCTTTTGAGTGGGTGGAACTCAAAAAGAGATGATGTCATAAGCTTCTGGGTCCAATCAGAGTTTAGAAATATTTGAATTTTATGATATTTGTGGGATTGTTTGCTTATGTTGGAGTTTCAGAATGTGAAGGAATAATAAGAAAGCCTCCTGTCTCTCTGACTTGTTCACAGCATTAAAGGTGTTTCATGGCTTTTCCCACTGGTAGCCTTAAATCTAAATTTTTTTTAAACATTATTTAAAAGCTTAAACAGATTGTGTTATTTTAATTTTTAAGTATTTTCAGTGTATAACACCATAATAACATGGTTGCGAATTAGCAATTTATGTTTTTCTCCTGTGCAGGTTTTTCCACCTTCTTTTAGTACTTAATTACATTAAACAAGAAAAAAAAACACTTTTTGTAGCTTTTTGTTTTAAAACATTATAAGGCTCCGATTAATAACCTGGATTACTAATCTTTGTGCTGTTGTTGGATTTTATTTATATGTCAGTAGTGGTTCGTTGATGCTTTTGCAATTCTTTACACCAAGACAGAATTATTGCAGCTGTCAGAAACTCCCGATATCCTTGACTTGTAATTACAACTTGGAGGCTGACATGAAAGTTATTTTCTGACTTGGCTGCTTGTACAGTCTGATTGAATGACATGAACATGAATTGTTTGTTGCCAGAGAGATACCACTGTCAATCAAATCTGATCAAAGCGCCGCAAAACAGTCCTGTTGAAGGGATTAGCCAAGTTTTAACTGTTAATATGTAATTAATTATAACTTGAACTGCTGCTCTTAAGTCATAATTATTTAGTTTAAGGAAACAAATACCAATGATTTTACACAAAGGCTTCAGAGGCTTAAAATATGTTGTATTTTTTTGATCATATCCCTTAAAAATGTATTGTAAGCCGGCATCAACAAAAAGTTAAGACACAAAAAAGATTTCAAAAATGTGTTATTCTGTTACAATAAAGCATTAATAAAATGTATAAACCGTGTAGTGTTGCAATCAGTAATTTTTCCAGTCACAATGTTACATAGACTACAGATTATAGACTATAGTCTATAGTCTATAGTAGTCTATAAACTCAAAGGATTCACAATATTAATATTATCAGAATAACTACAAAATTTACAAATAAATAAATAAATAATACATATAAATGTTGTATATTTTTTTCTGCTCTTTGGAAAGTGAAATGTAAGATAGTGAACAAAAATAGCCATTGATTGAAAGAGCAAGTAAATGATTTAAAAGGCACCGTATTATTTGCACATCATAAGCATGTATATTAATCACATAAGTATCAATATTTCATATTGCAACACACTTAATTCCCATATGGACTCCAGGATATTGTAAAAAAAAGAGAAGAGGACAAAATCGGAAGAATAATTTTAGCAGAAAGCATCCCGAGTATCAGCAGCTTTCTTAAATACTGGTGTTTTGCTAAAATAATTAACTGTTGAGTGCCACAGTCCCATAAACCATGAAAAAAAACACGTACAAACATAATGAATAAACAAACTAACATTTATGAGTGTGAACAGCAGTGATACACACCTGTGTGACCTGTCGTGGGTCCACTCACACTGACATAACTTTCCTCTCAGCTGTCAGTCATCCTGTCCCGAAGACCCCGCCCCCTACGGAAACACGGGAGGTTGTCCGACACGTGATGAAGTCAGTATGGCGGAGCTGTTGGCTGAATGATCCTTTACGGCACCGACGGGTCCTAAAACCCTGCCCTGTGGATGCTCCCCAATAACTGGGAGAAAACCGGCCATTTGCGCACAGAGGTGCTCATTTCAGGTACAGATTCTTTATGTCTTTGAGAAAACAGCAAAACACATTTCGCTCTTCGACTTGACGTGCAGAGCCGTGACTTTAAAGAAGTGTTTCTCTTGTTGTAACACAAGTCTCTGCGCTTTTTTCCTCCTCGAAGTCAAACAGAGTTGCTGCCTTTCTGCTAAACTTGATTTTTTTTTTTTAATCTGTGAGTTTGTGTCGTATTTTAAAGCCAACATAAGCTCAGTGGAAGTGTTACGCAAGACAGACATTGTTGTTTGCTATTTCTAATTTAGTGAGGATTTGAAGTCTGTCGACTCTCCGTGTTGTGCAACATTGTTGCCCCGCCACCTTTGCTGCCAGACTGAAGTCGGACTTTTAATGTCACTGTTAGCTACATTGTTTCAAAGTCGTCTAAAACACGCTGTCACGACGGAAAAGTCGCTTTTATGCGCAGGAGACGCTTCATGCTGTGACTTTTCAAACTTTTCACTTTCTCTTTGTGCGTCGCGCTGCGGCACGGCGCCGTACGCTGTCATATTGTTTTCCTTCCAAGCGCGAGGTGAGCATAAAGAGTTACCAGATGTACTGGGAGCTGAGTGTCCCAGTTAAACCCGCTGGTACCAGTAAAGCTCATCACACAGTGTGACTGAGTGTATTTGTGCAGCACAACAAAGTGCAATAACACTAGGTCCCCTTAAAGCCATTTCCTCAGATATACACAAGATAACACACATCATTACTCTCTTTCGTTAGTGTGTGTGTGTGTGTGTGTGTGTGTGCGCGCGCGCGCGCTGCCACAGCGTTGGGTGTAAACTTGCCTTTTCTTGAAATGTAAACACAAGAGAGCAGCAGCAGGACGACGCTGAAGTTAGCTTCCGATTAGCAGTTAAAAGGGAAATTTAAGGGAAACTTGAATGACAGTGTCTTCCTTTTTATTTTGCACTTCTTACTGTTGTCAAATTTGCAGACGTCCCGCTTAAGGCAAAAAACAAACAAAATAATGACGACAATCCTTCGTCAGATTTTCTAAAATCTTTATGTACATTAATCTTATGTGCAGATTTCTCTGGGTTATTTGAATCAGGTCACATTGAGTGAATTTGGCTTGCTTGATGAGGGGAAAAGTGGAGAAATTTGGTTTTACAAGGAGAATAAAGGTTTCATAAATCCTGCTTTTCTGGGTCTGTGGGCCAGATTTGATAAATCCTGGTAAAGTGCTTATAGAACTGCTTCAAATGTGATTGGGAAGGTGAAAAAATACTGAAATCTCAGTTTTTGTTTCCACAGATAGAACATTTTTACAAATCTGATGTGTGTTTTAAATAGTTACTGGAGTCTGTTGGTTGACAACTGTTACACTAAGGGTTTTTTTTAAAGCTGCCCTGGTCTATTGTTGTCTGGATGGAGTTGGATGAAAGGGGATTGTAAACAGCAATGCTTCAACCAGGATGTCCTACACTCTTTCACAGTGATAAGTGGTGCAAAAAAAAAGAATAAACTGCAGCTCAGTTTTCCCTTACCTTGTCTCTTAAATGCCAACAAATCAAAACTGCACATTGGAAGCTAACTTCAGCGTGGCAGCAGCAGGGCTGTGCCTCTCTGCTCTGCTGAGACTCCTTTAAGCCCTCACCAGCGGAAACTATTCCCTCAGCATTACAAGCTCTGGAGGACTGCCGATGCATGCTCGTAAACTCCAGGCCCCACAGGAACAAGGTCACTGCAGCCCTAAAAAAAAGGAAAAAAAAAAAAAAGTGGCTCAGAGGATGAAGTCTGGTACTCTAGCTAGGTCCCCTTTGTCCAAACTGTACCTTCTGTTTGCTCTTCCTTTTTTAGAGGAGCATATCTGCACAATTTGAAGTCCTTAAATTGCAGAGGAGTAAAGATTTTGATGCACACATGTAAGTTAAGGCATTGCATGGATGCATGCACAGTGTAAAACCAGCAACTCATTGACTTGAATTGCTTTTTTTTCTAAATTAATTTGTGAAAGCCACCTTTGTTCTTCAACTTGAAGGGAAAATTCACCACAATTTGTGTAGCTAAATGTGTTCAATCAGAGCTTTGAATTCCTCAGTATTTGCTAGAATTGATTCAAAAAGCTGAGTTGCTTTCAAAGCCAACTTTTAAATTTGAAAGTTTGTTATATAAAAAGTTTTAACCAAGGCTAATAATAGAGAAAGCCTTAACATCCAGATGACCTGTAGAAAAAAAAAAAAATTTGTTTAAATACCAGAGATAGTTACTTTTATCATGTCTTAAATTAGTGGAAAAATGTACAAAAAAAGAGATAAAAGTTTGTGGTAGAATAATAAAATGCTTTTGACTCAGTGGGATGAACATTAAATTACTAATCCAAACATACAGTTTTGAGTTTATTTAGTAAAGCAACCCACATAGTAACGCTGAGATAATAAGAGAGATGTTTTATTTTATGGGGGTATTACTGTTCATTACTGACTCATGAAATGGATTAGGATGCTCTGCCTTTAGCAAAAAAACATCATTAATAAAAAGTAACTTTCATGTTCTCATAATTTTTTTTCCCTGAATTTTGCAATAAAAGGGATGCTTTCTAAATTGAATCCAGTGCGTCATACTGGCTGGCTCGCGGGCCAACTTGCACATTAAACCCGTACCGAAGTTTTAGAGCATTTCATTCTTGTTCTTTACTTGACCAGAGTTTGCCTCTTGTAATCTCTTAATAAGCTCATTTAGCTCAGTTCCATTGTGCTTTGTCAGGGCCCAAGCATGACTTTCCAACTTCCTCCCATCATTTAGCACAAGCTGGCACTGGGAAAGCTTGCTTGTTTGTGGACATTTTGTAGATGTTGTCACGCTAACGGATACTAATGGGGTCCATTAAGGCTACTGTTGTGCTCGGGGACAAACAAGGTGACAGGACCCTGTAAAGCAGAGACACATTCACGCAGCAGGAATTTTGTAAGCTGCTTGGCAGAGTCTTCCCTCCAACCCACTGTGGTTGAGCATATTATTGTATCTTTGTTTTCCATCCCTGTTCATTTGTTTGTCTGTCTCTCCATTACACGCGATGTTTGAGAAGCCACTAATACAGCCGAATAAAACTTTGGAGAAGTCAGTTCACCGCAGGACTTTTCAGAAAACAATGTTTTTATTGCCAATCATTGGATCCAACCAAACATTTTGACATTGAATTTTGTTTTGCTCATTTATGGATCAAGTAAACATAAAACATCAAGGGCAGAGTAATCAATCACAGTCAACTTGCCTTTTCTCATTAGGCTTACTGTTGTGAAACTTAATAAAAGAAAGGAAGTTGGATATTGGCCAGAGAAGCAGTAAAAGTAGACAAGAGGAAGATTCAAAGCAGTAAAAGGGACACAGAGCGTTTAATGGGCAGCTATACAGAAGCTCTCAGCCTCAACTGATGTGATTTGAGGCTTGATGAATCCTTGTGTTGATCCTTGTGGTCACCCAATGAGTTCATGGATGCGAATCATTCTTCCAGATCCAGCCCCTTATGCCCCGGTGTGCCTCACAACTCCAATAATAAACCAGTTTTAGCTTCTTTGTGCTTCGCCGGGACCCTGTCCTGACTTTGAACCCATCCTAGCTTCCCAAACTCAGTTAGCAAGTGTTGGCAGTTGGCAAAGACATCCTTGTTTGTGGACATGTTGTGGCTGTCACGCTAATGGTTTCTAATTGAGTCTATTAATGGCACTGTAGTGTCGGGTAGGAGCTTGGTGACAGGACCCTGTGGTGCACAGGCACACTCGACCAGCAGGACTGTACAAACTGTCCCAGCACCCTACCCGATTGTAAAGCCATTTTTACACCAAAATTAGCATGTAAATTAAGAGTTTCAAAAACAAAAGTTAGTAGAAGAGTTTTTCTTTCAGGCTCTTTTTTTTTTTTATCTGGTGTGTCACATTAGACATCTTGATCGCACCTGGAAAAAAGAGAAACATCGGTCACTTTTTTTATTCCTTTAACTGTAATCTCTCTTTGAAACTCAGTACATCTGAACAACAGAAGACTGCTTGGAAAACAATGGGTGTTGTGAACCTTTAGTGTCCCGAATGCTGAGAACCTGTGTCCTTGTTTGCCCTTCCTTTTGCATCAGGAGAAGCTTTCCCTCCTCATTGTCCTGCCAGTTCTCAATCTTGCACAACATGAAGAACAAAATCACCATTGCATGCTCTTACTGTACAGTGAAAAAGTAAAAAAAAAAAAGTGAAAATTCAATATGCACCAAAGCATCACACCCAAAAGGGCAAATATTAGCGTGTCCAACAAGGGCAATTTGGTAGACTGGAAATTGTAAATCAGCATAGAAAATTCAGTGAACATCTAAAAGACTCAATTGTTCGCAGTTGTACACAAATTATAAATGTATTTCACATGAGACAACAGCTTACATTAACATAGAAAAGTTGGATTTGAGGGCAGATTGTGAAAAAGCTGCTTCATGAGACTTTGTGAGACCTTTGCTTTTTGCCTCATGCCTGTTTGTTCTTTTGCATAGAACGTCCTGACTTGCAAGTGATCTCTCAGTGATCACAAAGTGATCAAAAAGATAAAAATAGCCAACAAGATTTGCCATTTTAGTTGCTGTTGTAACTAATCCATCTAGTCATTGGGCCATAATGTAACATGTTCTGATCTCCTTTTCCGTTAGTTGGATTTTATAGCACTGTCTGTCCACAAAATGGCATACAAAGCCACAAAGCAAAATTATCATCTCAACATCTGACTTTAAAGAAGCTAATAAACAGCTCAAGTCAGCCTCACTTATCATCATGCAGTCAGGCGCTGAGTCAAAGTTCAGAGAATTTGAACTCAATTTGACTCAGTGTTTTTCTTTGCTAGTTTGGTGTGAAGTCTCACTGTTTCCTCGGTTTTGGCGTCAGTGCTCCATCCGTAAAAAAAATGGCTCTACTTTGTGGTCTGATCATGTGAAAGCAACTTCACACATTAACTTCCACTGTACAAAAACTCAATGACATAAAAAAAAGAGTGCTCTCATTTAGAAGAAAACCTCCTTCTCTGTGAAAGACGGAATATTTATAAAAGGACGATGTGGATAATCAATAACATAGATGGTGGGAACAATCCATGAGTTAAAGAGCGAGAGTGACATTGAAACACATAAAGAATGTTGGTAAAGAAAAAGGAAGCAGAGTGGGTCTTTGACATTCACAGGACTTGGCACGCCGCATGGAAAGATGCTACTTCCTGCTTTTTATATGACTCAGAATAGTTCGCCTTTTGTTGCCAGGGTAACAACACATGAGTGTTTGAATGTCCATAACTTTCAAAAGTGTGTGTTTATGTGTGTGTATATTCTCACTTTATGCTTTTTTTTTTTTTTTTTCCTGTGAGCTTGTTGACGACAGGTCAAACTATAAGACTGCTTTTTTAAAAATGTATGAAGAAGAAGTGAATCTCACAAAGGGTAAAAATGAGATATGAAACACAGGAATGTGTTTTAAATTCTTGGCATGTGAAAACATTTACACGTTTGTCCGTTAACCACGGCTACTACAGTTAATAATTAGGTGCTTCCTCAGCTGTCATCTGCACAACAAAAGACACAGACTATCCAAGAGCCTTATAATGGTGTGCCATCAGATTTGATGCCAGCAGCCTTAATCCCCAACCCAACATGTCTCTGAGTTTTATGGGAATATTCACACACACACACACACACACCCACAAACACACACACATATTTGTGTACAGAGGAAACATGGGAAACTCCAGGTTTTCCTCAACTTAAAACTTTCTGCACACCTGTAGAGTTGAAGCAGTCTGGCTTTGACAAGCTGATCTCAACTAAGTTCATATTCATATTTATCTCACATTTTCTTTCAATATGTTTCTGTGCCTTTTTTCTGGCCTGACCTTCATAGTACAACAGTGTGTGAGAGATGCAATGCAGATGTACGTCATACAGCACAAGCTGTTGAATGATAGTGATGTGAGTGTGACGTGTTTTAGTGCGGGTAGCTATGGTTCAGCTACAGTCCACATGGGTGGGGGGGGCACATGATGCGAGTGCTGTCTCCTTGCTGAGGATCGTCTCAGGTGCAACCAAGCATCACAGAGATTCATACAGGTTTGTGTGACGGTGTGGGAATGACGACCTGTTTGAAAATGCAAGTTGAAGCTTTGTACTTTCAAGTGGCAGGGTTTTTCAGCTCTGCTTGCTCTGATTGGCCGCTCAACTGATTGGCAACCACTTCAGGTTACGTTCCTCCAGAGGTTTCACATTTTTGATTCAAGCCTGATTAATAATGGTCTCTTAACAGCCCTCCTTCCACTCAGATTTGAACGTCTGCTGATCTTTGACACCAGAACAATGCAAATTAAAACAAGCTTTAAGCATCGCCTTGTACTGCAAATGCATTTAGATAGATAGATAGATAGATAGATAGATAGATAGATAGATAGATAGATAGATAGATAGATAGATAGATACTTTA
>JAQMCX010000011.1:19342997-19384268 GCA_029814765.1 Acanthurus leucopareius | reverse complement strand
GCCTTTACTTTAGTGTTTGTTTGGACGGTTGCGTCAAATATATGAGCGATTAATTTTTTGATCGCATCACACACACGCACTCACTCACTCACACACACACACACACACACACACACACACACACACACACACACACACACACACATACACACAAGCAAACAGCAGACATTATAAAAAGTTTCCTTCCTCTTTCTCTTCTGCTATCGTCTCTGCAGTGAGTCTAAGCCTCTGTTTGTATTTCATTACAGGCTCAGAAGAGCCTTTTTATTAAGGCGCAGACGTCCACACCTGACCGTGCAAGCTGTGGAAGTGAAGATTCAGTCATGTCACTGGAAGCTGGCAAACGTTGAAACTGTCGGAAAATCCCATTTCATTAATTGTGTTCATAGCTGTGCCAGAATTTGACAGTTTTTTTTTTCTTTCTTTGTAGACCATCAGTGTGTATTTTAGCATTTAGATTCAGCCACGAGACCACATGAAAAGCTTTGCCTGAGTGGGTGTGGTAACAGCAATGACAATGAATTACATTACTAGCTGTTTATTATACTTTTAGATTATGTAAACATGCTGTGATTTTAGTGACTCCAGATGGTTCAAATGAAATCACATTCATTTAATAAAAAACAGACACATGATTCAACTCTCACTCGGAGGATGCCAGTGCTGTTTTACATTCTTCTCTTCTTTTTTTTCCCCCCACAATAAACCAAATGATTTTTATTAACATGGTCAGTATATGAGCTACAGGGGATTTACTGAACTTATAATTGGTGTACCGCATCAAACAACAACCTAAAAAAAAAACCAAGTTTACTGCAATTTAATTTTAGATTTCCTCAGTTGTTGTTGTGTCGTCTGTGGCTGGTAGCAGCACCTTCTTTCAGCGAGTCCAGCTCACCTCAGACCATGCATATAAAACACTCCACTCACGGCAGTTAAAGTATGTGCTAATTTCTGATTATTATAGAGGGCCTTCTCTGCATAGATTAGGTTTTATGCATGTGCATTTGCAGAAAGAGACAAACTGATCATGAAACAAAGGGGTCATCGGTGTCTTTGAAGGCTTTTGACCTGGAGGTCTTTGTTCCTCTCCGGCCCGGTGAAATCGACACATGACCTCATGTAAACAGGAAATTTGGCTCAATAACTGCAGGAATAAAAAGACCACAATGACCCCCTGATTAATTTGTTTGTTTTAAATGTGGACATTAAAGTGTGTGTTGATCTGTATTTGAGCTTCTATCTGGAATTTCCTACGAAAACACTCTTTTTTTTTTCCCATCTACCTCTGCAGCCTGACTGTTTGGTCGAAGGAATCCTGCGACAGAACACCACTGAGGTCTCCACCTGTGGCTCAGTGTGATGAAGCTTTGAGAAACAACTGCTCTCTGTCCCTCCTTGGCCTGGCGCCTCCACCTGGCTGCTCCGACTTGGCTGCAAAGCACATGGTGGTCACTAAAGTCACCGCGGAGGTGCACTGACACCCTCAAGGCTCACCTCTGTCAAGTCTGCCTGGCAACAACAACCATAACGATGAGCTCTCACGGTCGATCAGGTAAGATGTGAAAAAATGAAGCGCTGACAAATATTTTCTTGCAGCTGGTTTAATTTGTTTGCTGTCAGGTTCACCCAAAAAAACAAAACTGCAAAAAAAACATTTTGGGCCAGGAAAGTGCGACTGTAGATATGATATTCAGTCATTTGCTGAAGTTTCAGGTGTGAAACATACACAGTAAATTAAATGGATGGACCCACCGTCCATGGGGGGGCTCTGTGAAGACTGACATGGTTTTGCATCCTCAAATGGCTTTTTTTGGTTTGTGTTGGTGTTAAGCTGTTTCTTTTTGCTAAGAGTCACTTAACAATTCTGTTGTATTTATGTTTTAACTTGCAGCGTGCAGGTTATTCCCTCTTTTACACAAAGTGGACCCGACTTTGTTCTTTGGACTTAAAGGGAGTCAATGTGCACTGGGACACTAAACTTTCATACACAGATTTTGAAGCCACACAGGGAGTAAAGGGATGGAAGTGAGGTATGTCCTCACTGATATGGAAGCGGTTTTGTTTTGCGAAGTCTGATGCCAAGCATGCAGTATGCTGTGTGTGCAGGGTGCACAGCTGAATACAGCAGCACACCAACTTGTTCAAGCACCTGAGAGGCGAAAAAAAACAGTGGAAAGGGAGGAATGTGGTGTACTGCTGCAACTCACAAGGCAGAAGACAGCAGGATTGCAAATAAATTTTGCAAATAAATTTCCTTTGATTTTGTAGCAAAGCCAAGTAAAATAGTATGAACGACTACAAAGAGACCTCTTCTGGGCTGCATTCAGGGAGATAAGGGGTTAATAAGTCAGTGATATACTCAGGGGACGACCTTTAAATGTGTAGAGATGCTACATTAAGCTTTATGTAGATTCCTCTGTTGGATTTAGTGATAATTCTTGCTGCAGCATTGTGAATTAGGTGAAGTTTGCAGAGGTTGTGTGAGGTCTGAATGCTCAGCTGAACTTAAAGGAATAGTTGGCACATATTTCCTGCTCTAAGCATGTCTTTTCTGCTGCTCTCTTTTTATGCATCACTCATCTCTGCAGTATATCTTATGAAAGCAACAGTTATGGCGTGTTTTTTTGTGGACATGAATTGCATTTCACAGTGGGTTTCTCTTTGCATGGCTCAAAAAACGATTCCCTGAGTTTCCTAACCTCATCCAGTGAGGACTTCCCACTTCCCATGTGGTCTCCTCAAAAGACCCTCTTTTCTTAAATCACAACCATGATGCAGATCTGGCTTTTCCTCTTTCTCAACTGCAGACCAAAGTGGACAAAAGGCCAATTGTGTCCTCCGTTTACCCATCATGCCTTGGCTGTCTTGGTTGTATTCAGCACTATGATGTCACAGCCATTGTTTAATTGTTTTGGCGGTACTGGTCCTGTGTGGCACTATGTGGGTTGCTGGCATCACCTTCTTTTCTCTTGAACTGCGAGTGCAGACGTGGTGTTGTCCCGGCCAAAACGGTTTGCGTCAGAATGGATGTTTCAGGCCATCCAGATAGCTGCGATTTTTTTTTCTTCCTCTTTTTTTTCTTATCTTGTTACGTAAGTGGAACCTTGGAGTGGAACATAATTTCCTTCTTTATTTTCCTCCTATCCAGATCATTTCCATGCTCAGTCTGCCCTCAGTTCTCTGCAGCTCTTTCCTTCGATTCTTTCAGGGCTCCTAAAATAACTTTAAGGTGGGGGATTACAATTTTCTCTCGTCAGTTTTGAGGTATGCTTGTCAATTTCCTGGTTGTTTAATAGATATCATCTGACTTGCTTTTGCTTCTGTGGCCAAGAGTCCACTTTTGAAGCAACAGAGACATGGTCCTAACCTGAATCCACTGTTGTTTTAATGTCTTTTGAACTGTGTCAACAAGAAACGGAGCTTTCTTTACTCACTCACAGTGTGTCAGTTTACTGATTAACATTATTCCACTTTTGGAAAACAGTGATTATGATTCCTAATGAAGCAAAATGTCCTTTATATAATTGTAATTCCGAAGAGAGGGGATGGAAAGTTGTGTTGAAATTTAGTTTTTAGCCCAAAACATTTGAACTGCTGGACTTTTCTCCACTCTGAGGAGCTTTAAAAAATAAGAATAAAGCTTTCACTTCTCAGTTTCAGCCCCTGTTAGCAGTTCATTTTCCCCTTGTCGCCCTCCTGTGTTTGCAGCATTGCTGAGCCCTTTTCCGTACACTGTATGTCAGATCATCATTTCCCCATTCTCAAACCCCCATTTTAGAGCACTGAAGGGCTCTTTGTCTGACTTAAACTTGGGTGGCAAAGGCTGGCATGTTGACATGCTACTTGGCATTTTGGAACTGGGTTTATGGCCTTGGAGCCAGAGCTAGAACACACACACAGACAAACTCTCTCATCCCAAAAAGACCTTCCCCTCCGCCTTCCAACGGCAGTAATCGGTGGCAGGTCCTGGCTGAGGGGGGATCTTGCGTCAATAAATCGTCATGCAGAGCGACTCCCCTGCCTGGAACACAAACAGAGAGAGGGGCCGTCTGCTGCTGGAGGCCTTGTATAGCTTGTTAAAACCCTCTGAGGCCTGTACAGTCTGACCAAAAAGAAGGCTCATGCTGCGTTTAGTGGATGTCGGCATTGTTTACTAGTCTCAGTCGGTATTTTACTTCTTGGAGTGATCCTAGCTTCTGCATCCTGTCCTTTTCCATGATGATATAGTTGTTACTGGAAGATAGTTGTGCTTTAAACTGGCAGCCTGTCGAGAATCTGCAATTTCTTTTTTGCCTGCTTGTGTGTTTGCAGAGTGAGAAAACACACTCTTCCCCAGTGGATTCGGTCATAGATAGCTCAGTGTCCCTTTGGACTTATTTGATGCATAAATCTGCTATTACCATCCCATCCTGTGAATAAATTTCGTTAACTTACATTTGCATGTGTGCTTTCATCCGTCTCACCACCCTAAGATTAATTCACACCCTTCACCATCATGCGTGCGACAAAACTGAAAGAGCAGAGACGAATTACCTTTGCTCTCAGGTTTTCAGATTGGTTGTCAGTACGTGGAGAGTTGCAGTTGTCTGTGTGTCAGTCTCTGCAGCAGTGCCGTGTTGATGTACAGGGTGGGGGCCGCTGCGAGGAGTTGGCTTTTTAAAATAAACACAAGAATCACACCTCCTCACTTTTCTGAGTCCTATTCAGAACACTGATTTATGGCAGATGGTTGTGAATTATTCATGTCAAGTTTTTTGGGACGAGCACGGCCATGTGTAGATTTTCTGCCAGAGATTATTCAGTATCAGAGAGGAGGGGAGCCGTGATCGAGAGGGCTGACACAATAAGCGCTTTTTTTCCAGAGACGGTGGCGTGTAAACAGCTGATGCCAAATAAGACTGTTGTTGTTTTTTTCTCCGTTGTGATTGATGGAGCGCCGCGACGTCATCATGCAGGATTTAAGGTTCTTGCTTTTTACAGATCTGAAAGTCACCGTCAGTTTCACAACCACGTCTTTGCATTTAGCTATTAGTGCTTTGAGGATGTTAAATGCTACAGTGCTAAAATCACAAAAGCAAGGATTTGATTTTTTTTTTCTTTTTAAACTCTGCTGGTGACACTTTCTCCTGTCAGATTTAAAGTAAATGTTTAGGACTTTCACATTTCGGATCAGGTTTCCTCTTTTAAAACAAATTTTAAGCACATTAGTTTGACCCGAGCTCAAGTCAAGAAAAAGTATGTATGAAATAACCTCATTTAAGCTGAAGCATTAGATTTAGAGGTAATCAAAGTCAGCTGCTGTGTATTTTAGTCCCCTACTTGTGAAATAAGAGTCGTTTTTTTTTAATTCTCTCACTTGCCCTTCCTTCTCTTCTGTCACTCTAATATTCTATCCGTCTCTTTTTTTTTCTCTCTCTCTGTCTCTCAGTTTTAATCAGTAACAGTAATAAGGACTCGCAGTGGGAGCTATCAAAAGCCTGCAGTGGTGGATTAGAAGAGAGTGGCTAGTGTCTGGGCCAGGCCACTGGAAAGTGAAGCATAATCTTCAAAAAGGGGAGCTTAACCCCTGCTGGCCCACGCGGATGATTCCACATTTACAAGGGCCGTCATCACAGGGAAAAAGGCTCCGGGTGTTAATTGATATGTTTTAGTGTGAACATTTGGAAAGTTGTCTAAAGATGACTAAAGTCAACCGAAGCGAGAAGCGAAAAAAGAAGTTGAGCTTGTTCAGAAAAAAAAAAAAAGTCCTCTGTGAAGTTTTAAGGGACGAGTGACGCTGTTTGATGATCTGTGCTTCTGTACACTTGCACCCATTCTCACAGTCGCCACTTGTTATCAAGTGATTGTCCAAAGAGCCAGAAGGACACAATAGCCATTCCCTCCTTTCTGCGTCTGATGCATTCGAGTGCAGCAGAAATGTTATTGTTCTCATTTATCCTTGGCTCTGCAAAAAATTTCCCTCAATGGAAAGATGGATGGGAATGACAGTTCAAGCAGACTAAACAGAAGCCTTTTTAAGAGAACAATGGAGGCTGCTGTGGAGAAATAAGATTACTGCCTCATTATTGTCTTCCTCTCCACAGTTTTCCAGAATATTCCATTCAAGTAATCTCATTGCCAGATGAAACAAGTGTGCAATTTAGCCTTTGGAAGAATTTATTAAGCATTCAAAGCTTTGCCTCTGCCGGAAGAGAAGCTCAGAATTGAATTATGGTTTTTTGTGCTCAAATGCTGTGCTTTGTTCTTTCAAATAAACAAAGATCCACAAATCTTCTTTTTGTTCCCTCTCTATTAATTATTCAATGGTTTTATGGCTGATTTGGTAGCTAAATTAGGCAGTATAGCTTTGGATTTCTTCATTTGTTGAAACAAAGGCTTCTCGCTCTGTGTCAACCATTTTTAGGGTTTTAAAACTGAAGCAAATGTATGATTTTAGCATAGAGTGGCCTTATGCAAACACTAGATGTGACACCACACACAGACACTGCTATTGACAGCTGATGGTACTGCACAGCACTCAGAATAGCCCAGATGTGCGGTCTGTAATAAATATGGAGATTAGGAATGTGCAAGACCTCAAAGATTAACCCATAAGGATTCGCATCTGCTACAAAGCTTAGTCCGAGAGTGAAACGCAGGAGGTCATGATCACTCTTTCATTGTCTTTGAGTCCTCTGTGCATCAAACAGCCCTGCTATAGTAATACAGAGAATCCCTGCACTGCTGTATATCCCATCTGGCTGGGAGGTGCAATCCGCTGCATGAGTTCAACAGGAGACAGCAGAGGAGAGCGAGGCGGGTCAGGTGGGTCTCCGAGGATGTAATCCTCCTGCCTCTATGAACACAACAAAATCAAAAGTTCCCAGCAGTTACACAATCCCTGTTAGGAAAGGCTCAGTGCACCCTGGGTCTCCCAGGGCAGAATGAACTTTTCCAGGCACTAATCTCTGGATTAGCCCTGAAACAGAGGCCTTAAAACTCCACTGTGTTCTGCAGTGTGCTAAAAATGCATGAAATGCCACAGAGCTGTTGTATTTGCCACAACTGGCTTTCGCTGCAGATTTGTACTCACACTGAAATCCCGATTTAATGATTTAAGTCCTAGGCGTCAGCAACATTGTTCAAAAGTAGAAAACGTTTTAATTTTTAACCTTTAATATTTTCAAAAACAACACAGCCTCATTTATATGTGATTAAAATTAATTGCATTCACCAGGTCTCAAGTTGTAAAGTACCACATCAGGCTGGCAAGTCAGGCAAGAGATCAAAAACACATTATTTTTTCAGCACCTTCAATGGAAGTAGCAAAAGAGAAAACCATGTCGCTTTCTTCTCGCATCTGAAAATTGCACATTTGCACTGCTGATCAGGTGCTTACAAGACAATGACTGAAGGTTAAGACATGTGATAGCTGAAGCAAAAGCAAACGTTTTATTTATCCTGGAAACAGGAGTTTAGTCGGGTGACACTGGCAGATGTGGGTGAAACTGGAACTATGTATTGTGCAGTTTGCTTAAAGTTTGAGAGCAATGCAAACCAAACAGGGTCAGTTTTCAAAGGATGCAGCTCAGAGAGAAGCAGAAAATCCCTAATAAATAATAATAATAAATAATAAAAATTGGTCAATAGATTTCTGATCCAGTTGCAAAAGCGTGCCAGTGGAAAAAGAACCCCTCCCCAAAAAAGAACAAGAGGTACCTCAATACACAGTGTGGCTTTGCTTGCTTGCTTTAACGCAGGTTTGATACTGTTGGGACTTCAAGAACAAGTGTGTCTATTAAGGATGGTAATTAATTCAATGTCGCTGAAGGTGAAATGAAATTTAACTGACTACCCAACTCGTGAAAAAGGTTGAGAGAGTGGAGAGAGATAAATAGAAAGGAGGGAAGAGGAAACTGAGAGGAGAGAAAACAAGAGAAGGAACCGAAAGTTATTTTTATCTTATGTAATATTTGGAAGTAAAGTCTGTGGAAATACAGATGTAGACTGGAGTCTTTAGCTGCAGATTAGTGAGAGCGGCTCTGTGAATCAATCAGCTGCTGCTTGAAACACGTCTGAGAGATCAATGATGAAGTGTCTCTTATTAAATCAATGCTGAGGCAAGAACATATGTTTTAGATGTGTGAAAGTAGCACATCGGACTGCTCTTTCCACATCAGCACTGAATTTTTATAGAATATTATGCAAGATATCAGTGTATGACTCAGGATGTATTAACCTAAAGCAGAGCTGTTCTGCTGTGAAACAGTGAAATAACTAGTTTCATTGCAGCTCCTCTCTGTTGTTAATGTGCTATTTGCTTCTGTATTATTTACCAGAAAATAAATAATAAAAGCATCAGATAACCTCAGTATTGGCTAAATTAAAGGACTGTGGATCATAATTCCTGCTGGCCTGATAACCTTGGTTGTCATGGAGTGTTACTTGCATTTAAATGCATTTATAGTCCAACAGCACGTAGTTCTTATGATGACTCAATAGATTAAGTAAATATTATGCAGATTGACCAATGAAAGTTGTTTCATTCCTTGCAGTCACATTGTTTTATCTTGTGGCACATGATCAATACTGATCGAACAAAGCAGTCGTTTCTAACAGTGGCTGCTGTCATTTTGGCTGAAGTACCCAGATGAACTCATATAAATAAAAAATCAATAGTTTTTATTATACTTCTGATGTTATTGTTGTTAAGTTTAGTTGTCTGATTACCATTTGTGAGGAAGTTGCATTGCATTTCTTGCTTCACTGAGTAAAACTGCTGGCTAATCATTATTTATTTCCTTTCTAGCTCATTCGCATATTGTGTCCAAAAACTATAAAGACAATAATGTTCAGACGGATGCAGTTGAGGGTTTCTGAGAGCGGCGGTTTATTTCAGAAAGTGATTTTAGTGTCAGTTACAGTGTTTTAATGTTGCTGCTTCCTGCCTCATTTGTTGACGTAGCTGATGTAAAGACGCTGGATGCTGTTGGACCCAATAGATGTTAGCTTGTCGGCTTACAATCATGTCTGTGATCTATGTGTTTATTAAATCTTCAGCTCTCCATCTTCAGTTAATGGCCCCTGTGTTTTGTTCCTGACAGCTGAACGAATAAATGTGATGGATGAAGGCTGCAGGATGATACACAATCAGATTCCACCACTTTATCATCCATTAAGAAAATGTAAGTCTGGCGAACAATAAATTAACCGACAACACTGAATAAAACTTTATTGTGTTAACAAAATCACACTTTTCTCTGTTCTGAATCAGGCTCTTTTTTGATAAAAACTGGTATGTGCAGTTCACATACATGCATTATTGTCTTTAAATCCAGCAAATTAAATTGGAGGCTTCACTTCTTACTTACCTGTTGTTACGTTTAACTGTGGCGTCGAAGCTTAATTGATGATGGCTGTCTTTTATTTAAATGCATGCGTTTAACTCAGAGTGATATCACACACACACAGTTGATCAGACTTGATCAGATTCTCGTCAGCTGTTCCAGAACAAAAACTCTGAGGTCTAATTCTCAGGCTTAGTCAACTCATGGGGTCAGAGTTCAGCTCAGAGTTTGTTCAACCTGCTTTCTGAATCAGATCTGATGTGCCCTTGAATACCAAAAGAAAAAAAAAAAAACATAAACTGACTGATAGGTGCCAATTTGTATTCAGCAGGTCAGCTCAAGGTAGTCATTCAATTAAAATTAATGACTTAAATCATCTTCAAAAAGGACAATTAAGAAGCTACCGACTGTCTGAGCAGGAGTTTGTGTGGATGGGAATGAGCAGCATTTAGAGCTGTTTCCCTCCCTGTTTAAACTGTATCAATCAGCCGCAGGCTTCAGTCTTTGTTGGGTGGTGCTTTTATGAAATTTTGGGAGCTCTTTCTGCTCTTTGCGATGCCCCTAAAAACACTTGCACTTTGAGTAAACATCAAATACTTCAATTCCACACTGGCATCTCAATCCTCATGCTTTTTCGTTGAGTTTTGCAGAGATCTGGATGGTCATTTGCAACGTTGAGTGACATCTTCTCATTCATCTCGCTGAGACCTCCACTCATCTCTTTGTGCCTGTGTGCCCGGCGCCAGCAGGCAGCAGTATGGTGCTATAGATTGGCTCTACCAAGCTAATGGCTCTGCTCTAAAAACCCTGACCCCTCGGTCTGTTTGTTGCTTTCACTAAGCAGCGATGCAAACTAATCCAACATGAAACAGTCCTCAACTGTAAACTAGAGCTGCAGGAGAAAACAAACATTTTCGAAGGAAATTAAGCTGCAGTTATTTTGATAATCGATTAAGTTATTCTTTAAGCAACAAACAGTTGCTGGTTTAAGATACTTTACTGTACAGATCTGCCTTCTTAGTTATTTATGATATTAAATGAAGAATTAAATGGAGTATTAAACTGTTTGTCAGACAAACACAGTTTGAAGACATCACTTGGGATGTCGTTCAAAGTCTGCCGAATAATCTGTAATGAATTCATTGTCAGTTACACCTCGATTGTCCACCTTACAGTCTTAGACACTGATTTATATCGACAGCATCACCAGCACCACCAGATTTCCAAACAACTGCTGAAAGTCAGTGGGCAGGAAGAGACGAGTCCTAAGTGGCGTATGACTGGTTTGCCTGAGGATTTCAAATCAGGAGTTTTTCCGGGTTTATAACTCTGATCCAACTGGGGAAATCAGGGTTGTTAAAGTGAACATATTATGTTCCTCACTCAGAGGCTTCAACTCAGCAAGGCTTTTGAACTCCTACTGCTCCACTGGAGCTGCTCAGCTGCCAACGGTGGACTCCTGTGGTTGTACTTGGCAGCTCGTATGTGTGAATGTGTGTAATTTGAAGGCCTTTTTTTTTCTGGAAAAAAAAAGCAATCCTGCTCGGTAAACACGCCTTAAATGAATAACAGCAATGACTCCTTTTCCTAGACTTTCTGTATTATAGCATTTAATAAAACAGCAGTAATCCTCCAAGCTGTAAAAAGCAACATGAAAGCTTCAGGTTCATGCTTAATACATTTTTTTCTCTAAGAAATCAGATTTTGACAGTTTGTTTCTTTCCAGTCTGGGTTTGTAATTAGATCTGTTTTATTTACAGACTTTTTGTCAGTGTCTTTCTTATGTGTTTTTCAGTTTCAATGTCAACTGTAGCATTAGCACAGCATTAGCACTGACCCACAGTACACCGAGACACAACGTTTTGGCTAAACATGTTTGGCATTTTGGATGTCGAGTGACAAATAACAGCACGGCTGCAAAATGTCAAGTTTATGTTTCAGGTAAATTTAGACTCGTCGAGTGAACTAGAAAGACCTCTCAACTTTTTAAAAAAAGTCAAAGAAAGGAAAAAATCCCCAGACACACGAGGAGACAGCCTCTACGCCCATCCATAGCATTTTATATATTCTTTCAAGACTGTTGGGAGAGAGGGAAAGGCAGAATAGCCTGGAGAGAGCACAGGAGGATTAAAGCTCCAGTTGAGTTTGATCTTGGGTTGGTAAATTTCAAAGACGGAGATAAAACCACTCTGCTCTCTTTGGCCACAGTGGTCCCTTGAAATTTAAATGAAATTAATTAAGACATCTAGTTTCCCACTGTTGGTTGGCTGCCATTTGAAATAAGAGCTAATTTGAAATTTTGTCAGCTGTAGATAATTAAGTTTAGTATCAAAGGACAGAAATGAAGCTCAGGATAACAGAGGCCAGTTTTTTTTTTCCATGTTTCAGGCTCAAACAAATGTTGTTTTAGTAAAAGAAATAATGGTATTTTCAAACAAACCCCATAATGATCTCTGTCTTTTTTGTGGTTCAGACCGGAAAAGTGGTACATTTTTCTCCGGGAAACAAACAAGCTGATTCTGTAACCTCATCTTTAGACAGGTTGCAAGCAGAAAAACACCAGGTGGATAATGAAGAGTGCTTCAGTTCGGTCACAATCATATTTCAGTCGTGTCAACTGTTGCTGTGAATCCAACACCTCCAGGACTGTCTGTGAGTCTAATATTAGCAGGCAGCTGAAGCTGTCAACAGTACCTGTTACACTTTGCCTGTCATATATTATTAGTTTCAACACCGTTAGATGTGACCTGTTGATAATTTTCACTTTTGCAGAAACATACAGTGCACTTATCTCACCAACAGATTTAATGCACTTTTGAATTCTTTATGAACCTGAGTGGTGTTTAATAGAGCACCGTTTATGAATTTTTCCTTCAAAAAACAGCACTTCCCGACTGATTGTTTTCAGTATTTATTTTCTTCTGCAGACTGAATAAACAACCTTCATGGTATTTCATAGTAAGCAGACTGGATTCACGCTCTAGGTGAAAGTCACAACCGGCTTCATTTTCATCAGCACACTTCTCATAAACTCATAAGAATATTAAATGAATCTTCCATTAACAAAAAAAACCTCATTATTACCCAGTGTAGCTGCATATCTTAAGAAAGTATATCTATCCACCCTTTTTAGTACATGAAGGATTTACAGTGGTGCACCCAGGAGCTGCAGACTACTATAGGAATCTGTGCGAGATCACCGAGTTCAGCGACGCTCGTCATCAGTCAAAATGCATGAAACCAAGGTTTGTCGTCGTCCCACGTTTGTAATTTACCAGACTTCATCCATTTGCATAACATAGCAAGCTCATTACTTCAGCTTTCAGGAGCAGTAGCCTATTAGATGAATGAAACACCAAGACTATGTTGTAAATTTGCTGTTGGCTAGATAAATGAGCTGGTGTGAGCGTGCTAGTTGAATAAAAATATCGCTCAATGTGACCTGCGGTTCTGTGAGCTTGTCTCCAGAGTTAATTGTCCAAAAGGTTTGTATCTCGTTGGCTTTGTTCTCTTCCTGTCAGCGTGTTACTTCGGTTGTGCTACTGTTGTAGTGTAGCTTATTAATAGCCATCAGCAAAGAGGTCGGAAAGGCAGTGTGAAACTAGGCATCGCTGAAATAAAACATCTAATCTTTGTAAATCTATAAGGCAAAGTTTGGTGTGAAAGTCAATTTAGATTTTAATCTTTTCCCACATTTCCATCGGTTATCTAACGCTGAACTTTTTGTTCAGTTCTGTTCACTATTTTGCCGCCCTGACTCTATTTGTCTTTTGTGTCAGCGTCCATCAGACTCACTGTCATTATCACACGATTGCACCGGGAGCTAACACTCTAATGAGCATCCGTGCAGTGGCAAACCACACGGCAAGCACCTCACAGAAACGCAATGGAAGATGCTGACACATCCCATAATACACGCAAACACTGGTCGTGGGAATAATTATTTGACCTGACAAAGATGATATTTTGGAGTAAACACATTCAGTGCAGAAAGCAACACTTGGATGCTGGAGGTTGGCAGAGCCTTTAATGGTGCTTATTTGTTCACATTAGGGGGGGGGACCTAAATTTGATGTTTTCCTCATTTTAAGATAAATACACTGTGTTCCTCGCATCTCATTCAGGGAGACTTTTGGCTTGTTTCATTCCAAACATTATTGTTTTTGACTGTTTGTGCTGTTGCTGTTGGCTGATGAAATTAAACAAACTTGCCAACATCTTAGGATTTTTTTCTCTGCAATATGCTTTAAAGGTCCAGTGGGTAGGATTCAGGGGAGGCTATTGGGAAAATCTGGCAGAAATAGAATATAATATTCAAAATTATGTTTTCATTCATATAAAATCACCTGGAAGTAAGAATTGTGTTTTCATAATCCTAGAATGGGCCTTCTTTGGTTGTTATTATTATTGATACTGGATTGGAGGTCAAACTCATGCCAAAACAGATCAGTAATGTATCTGATCGACACTATCTACTGCAAACCAAAACTCTATTCAGAGACACATACAAGAATTTAATGTATTATACATAAACTTAAATATTTCCTGCATGTGCACATTCTGAATTTTGGACCTGCAGTCTAAAGAAAACAATATTCTTTTGTGATGCCAAACTAGCACAGTGATCTCAACTTATGCGGAAACAGTAATGCAAGTTTATGTTAAAGATTATTAATGACTGGACAAAAAAAAAGAAAAGATGTTTATGTTTTTAGGTCTATTTATAGACACTATTAATAGACACGCATTGTCCATCCTCTCAAGTGTTTTTCTCCCTCACAAAGTTATTCACACATTCATTTAGAGAACAGAGGACGTTCTGTTGCAAGCACGGATCTAATGGGGCCCCTTTCCCCTTTTGTCTGCACCAGACACACAGATGCCTCAAGCCAAAACACGAGTAAACAAACCACATCAGAACACAAGCCGGGCAGTAAATTTTACTATTGCGTTCATGATGATGCGTTTCTTTTATAGAGGCCGTTTAATTGTGTTCTTTAATTGTGTTATTCTTGCGTAATACCTTTACCCTTTTTTCATGCCTCTAATGAAAATAACCAGTGCACGAGAAGGGTTTTACCTTCGTCCTTGCATGGCAACAAAAAACTCCCCACTTCATAATTTATGATGGTTTTTTCCAAACCTGGAATTTCGCTTTAAGCTCCCCATGGACCGTCTGTGCCACCAGGGTCTGACCAGTGATGTTATGACCTCGGTATTACGTCCATGGCGGATCACAGCAGCCTGTTACATTACCCAAGTGAAGTAAAGACCTGTATTAAGGTTGACAATGATCTAAAAGCGGTCCTAGATTACAGCGTCTGGATGATGTCATCACCCCAACCTTAGGGACCTATGTAATGCTATTTAATGTGGCTTTTTTCCCGATGCTTTCATTCTGAGGATTTTCTCTCTGCAAGTTAGAGGCAAGTGTGCTGCTTACTGACAGTTCTGATCATTTTAGTTTAAACTATTTAATCATTAATTGGCCGCAGAAACCCATTTTTTTAATGTCCAAAACAACATTTGACTAAAATCTCCCAACAAATGGGACAGATGTTCTTGACTTAGGTGATCCCCTGTTTTCTCTGTGAAGTGGAGTTGTTGCAATCCTTTTGGCCATTGGCAATCTTTTTGTGCATGACACACACTTCACACCTTGCATTAAAATGCATCTCAAATCCAGATTGTATCTAGACTTGATTAAACTTGGTCACATTTACACCTGCTGTAGATATATGTCTCTGCTGCCCGCTGCCCAGTTTCTTCCTTATTTCTTTTACACCCTCGTCTCTGTTTTATAGGTACGAAAGAAAAAGAAAAACTATAATAATAAAAAACAACTAAGTCTATCCTATGAACTCTCATTTGCTGTTTAAGTGAAATATAAAGCTGTTGTCAACAACTGGAACCTTAAAGACAAAAGAAAAAAGGAGAATGCCATTTTCTGCAGCTCCTTGTGGTCAGTACCACAACTGTCCAGAGGACAATTCAGAGGCAGGAATGCAGTTAAGACTGGGGAAAGAGGATGGTGAAGAGATGCTTTATGGATGAAAACTCTTTGTCAAACCAGTGCATGTGCAGTAAAACATGATTTTATTTTCGAAACCGGTTTTATCCAAAAGAGACACACACTTGCACTGGCTATACAGTTCGAGAAGACGGTTCGCACGACAATCTGCTCTGTGTTGTTGATCTTCTAACCTGAGCTGCAGCTGTGTGGTGCACACACAGCTGCATGGCTTTTAAAGTAAAGCCAAAACATCTCGATTACCCCCTCGTAGCTTGATATTATTATGGTAAACAGTTGGTTTTCTATGAGCTGAGCATGCATTTTAAACATAAATATAGAGTCTATCAGGGTTTATTTACTTGTTGGAAGCCAAAATTATGATTGTGATTAAAGTTTGGAACCCTGCAAGAACCCTGCCAACTTTTGGTCAACAAAACTCCAAAAGTGCTCATTTGGATCAAAAGTAAATGCATTAATCAGAATGATTTGGACATCAGTTTGATGAGGACAGTTTATTGAAGCAGCTGATGTGGTCTGTTGGTTTGTCAAAGCAGAATTTAAGCGCTGGGTTGACATGACTTCTTGAGGTAATCCAAGGTGGTCTGCAGAGCTCATCCTCCAAACAACATATTGTGTTTCTTCGCTCATTGGCAGTTGAAAGTAATTTATGTACCGGGTTTGGACCAACAATCTTTTAGCTCCGGGATGGCATGTGGAAGCAATCTGCTAATATTCCATCCCGAGAAAGAGGCAGCCTTCTATCTCCAGCGGCAAAGGTCAGGCTGAACATAGGCCTCCGTTATTGAAGGCCCTTTTGTCAACACGACCACAATAAACAAGCGAGCCATTCTCAGCTCAGCTCTAGTGTGCTTATGCTGCATGAAAAGAAGCGTGACTATTTTAATTGTAATTAGAGGGAGAAAAATTGGTGGACTGAGCCAATCATAGAGAGTGAACTCTGTGTGTGTCTATGTGTGTGTGTGTGTGTGTTTGTAGTTCAGTGTGTCTGTTACTGGATGACTATATAGTCCTTGTATAGTTGTCCAGGGCAAGCACAGTCACAGGCCCTTTCATTTCTCCCTTTTATGTGAATAGCGAAGCTGTCATGACTGACACTTCATGAAATGGTGCTTTACACTCTATGAGCCAAAGGCCGTAATTGTAGCATGTTTAGTCATACTGTTAATACATTAGTTAGTGTGAGAATGTTCTGGAAAGGGTTTATTTTACCTTTTATTCAGTCACTGCTTCATTAGTATGACTCACATCCTGACATTTCATTGGCTGTGTGTCATCTTACTGTCATCTCAGCCACTTAAAATCTGAAGCGAGCTCGACTGCTCAGTAAGGCTTTCAGCAGTAATGTTTTATGAGGCCAGAATGGGAACACTTTATGAAACGGTGGACATGACCACTGTGATTACTTTTGTGAGGTAAAAAAACTGCATTTTTTTCTCCCAGAAGTTACCCTTTAAAGTGGGCTGTATGATTGGAAAAAAAAGACACATTGATAGAGATAGGCAGCAGTCGGTCGGATATTTATTAATGGTGTTTACACTTTAATGAGTTTTGATTCTTACGTCTCATAAAATGCACAGCAACCAATAATGCAACTCACTGATGTCAACTAGTGCGATTAATACCATAAGCAGTGTTTTGCATAGGTTAATAACATGACTAAGAGTCTTCAGCCATGCAAGCAGCTCTGTGTTGCTGTACTTTGGTGCAACAGTGATTTAGGCTAAATGCTAATGTCAGCTAACATGCTCACAAGGACAACATGACAACAATACTGATGATTATCAGGTGTTATGTTTTACAGTGTTCGCAATTTCAGGTTAGCATGCTAGCATTTGTTTATAAAAATTTAATACAAAATACACCTGAAAATAATGGGGATGCATGGGGTCATAAATTGAGGTATTAGATAGTTTATAATGATTATCAGTTGAAAGTATTAAATAAAAAGTTAATGGATCACTAAATTTTTGCAATTCAGACATGAATGTATCCAAATTTAATGCAACTACAATACTACAATCTTCTTAAAGCAGCTCTGTGATGCTGAATCTTAACCAAGTTTGGTTGCACTGCATCCAGACGTGAACAAGATATTTCAGTCTTGAACGAAGTAGTGGACTGACAGGCTGACATTGCTGTTGACAAAGCCCTGCCATTAGCATGGCAATAAAAACACATGAAGCTTTTATTGCTTAAACAATTGCATGATTCAAAGCCAAGAAAATATGGGCATAGAAACAGTGACAGACAGCGATTCAAGTGGGACACAAACTGTTGGGGAGCAATACAGCATTTTTGAAACACTAGACATACTGTGAATGTATGTCAGCTTAATGTAACACCTCATGCCTAAAACATGCAGCTACTTTAATAAAAAAAAAGGGTGTCAAAACACATCAATGGAGAATTAGAGGGAAAATATATTAAACTGCAGGACTGGAGTCAAAAAGGTTGACTTTTTTTTCTTTAATAATGTCAAATAAATGCAAAGTAACACATAAAACAGTCACAATTATTTAAATCAATGATCTGTGTCCCAGTGCTATGAATTACACTCATAAAAATGCTTCAACAGTAAAGCAAAAAATCTTATATGATTGTATATAAGAGTCAGTAAATAATAACACTAGATCATCACACAGACCTGAATACCTTAATGTAGTGTTTCCAGTCAATAATCAGAATTTACCATGTTTTAAATTATAGCTCATACTGTCCCACCCTGCGATGAATATACTGTTAAGACACTTATAGCTTGAATTTTGTGTTTCTAGGGGATGATATGTCCAACCCCTTACCACAGACAAAGCCTGATCTTACTCGACCCCACCCCCCCTCCCCTGCATCTCTATTTGCTTCAGTCAAACGATTTATGTCTAATTATTGGTTATAAGCTCTGCGCTTCCTCTGACAGGCTCCATATTAGAAACCAAATCTTATAATTAACCCATCCTCTCACATGAAAGTAATGGCAGTGCTCTGCCTTGTCAGAGACCCATGTTGATTGTTCTGTCATCTCAGCCCAGCCTTCCCCTCCACTGCTTTTCCAAATATCCCAGCAATCTGAGGAAAGATGAGCTGGTTAATGGACTGCTTACCAGTGAAGAGGAATGAAGAGATTGACCTTGAAGGTTCTTTCTATAGTTGAGCTGTCTGAACGGAGAAAGCATCCACCAAATTGGACGTTTAAGTCTGGTGCATATTAGAGGATTTTCAAATCCGTGCAGAGTTTAAAAAGGTGGAAGACCACAGACGTTGAGATTTATCAGAGTTGAATATTTTAATGATAATGCACACACCAGATGATCTGTGAAGACACACACTTCGTTCGATACTAAATGGTTTCAGATTGGCGAATCCAGGGCTTTTGGAGCCCGGAGGAAGTCACATAATCAATCAAACATGAGGGAAAGTTGGGAATGAAGTTTTATTGGTCTCAATCAAAGCTAGTGAATCCACATCAGCTCGCACTTTATCAAACATGTTTGATATCTATGATTTAAAGATGGTTGAATCCAATCCAGTCATTCCCAATAGTATCATTCCAGCAGATAATTTGTTCCCATTTTGAATTGGGAACACCCCTGTGATTATCAGAGGGGGTGTTGGGGCGCGTCAGACCCCAAATCCACTTGATTATCCTCTGGTGTGGGGTCAGCTTAAGGGATAAAGTGTGATCTGAATGTCTTTTCATATTCTTCTAAATCTCTTAGCTTTTTTCATTCAAATCTTTTACTGAGTTGTATAAACCGACTATGAGGAAATTTTTTAACTGGTTACGAAATTGTCTGTTTAATACCGATGCCTCTCTGTCACTTACATAAGCAAATGAGACCTTTGTTGAGAAGATTTTCTCTCTCTGTATGGTTACTCCTGATGCCTGGTGACACTGGTTTAACCAAAAAAGAGAAACCGTGTTGTGGCAGAGTGTTGAAAATAAATTGAAGAGTTTCACAGCCGGAGAAAAGAAGCTGCTCTGTAGTCTGCTTATAACACAGCATTATTTTCTTGTCCTTGCCACACATCTGTATCTTGCTTTTGGCTTATCGTTATGAAATAATAAAATTGCAGTTTTTTTTCACTGAGCTACTGAATCTATTAGGTGATTATGTAAGGTTATGTAACATGCGTGAATGGACCATAAAACCCCCAAACTAAGTTAACTTTGTCTCACAAAAACAAAGACAACATGTTACAGCATCATTACACATGGAAGCCAGATCAAGATTTTCATGACGCAAGGTGGAGATGCTCAGACTGATTTTGTTCACAGGAGCCACCAGAATCAACAAAAATGTAAAAAGTCCTTGTAGTTGTTTTAAACAGAAACGTGGAATAGAGACAATTTATGTTAGATATTAATACTTAAATTAGTTTCAAATAGTCTTAAGATTCCAAACAATCGCTAATAAATATGTAAAAAAAACAGTGTAAACATCTACAAAACCATTAAATGTGATTTTTTTAAAACAAAGTACATAAATGGATAGCTTGTTGCCATAGATACGATTGAAAAAGAATTGAAATTCATTTCTTAGACATAAATCAACTGACCGCCTGCATTGACAGACAGAATTGCTTTTGTTTGCTTGTCCATATGTGATAAATATTGTCTTTTAATTAGCTTTTTTTTGGCTTTGGCAATTTCCTGCTTCATTCAATTCTGTTTCATTCTACAAAAGTGATGGAAAGCACAGTTTTTTTTTAAGAAGAAGAAGAAGCACTACGTTTTATGTGAGGTGTTCTTGAGTTTTTAAACAACACTTGTGTGAAACTTGGCTCTCCTTCAGAGTGTTACCACCACTGACTGATTTGGGGGAGTTTTGGGAGTGGATTAGTGTTGCTGAAGGAGCTTGTTGACATCAGATGGCATGGGAACTATGAATCCACACACAAGGCTCAACGAAGGAGCTCAAGCAAACCTGCGGCGGGCACGTAGAGAGGGGGAAAAACAAATAAACTAAGCCCAAAGCAAGTATCCCCACAGTTGGCATGTTCCCATAGACATTTGGTGGGGAGAGAGGATGGATACATGAATATTCTGGTTATCAGAGGAGGACTTATTGCTTCCTTCTCTGCGTCTTTGCTAATGGTAAGAAAAAACATTTGCATTACATTTGAAAGTGTGAATGGATTTGTTTTCTGAACCTAAATATTTTTTTTTAGTCCGATAAATTGACTATGAAACCTTCTTTGTATTAAGCCCATGAAATCTTGAATCTTTAGTTTTGTCTTTATATGATTATAATTATTTGAACTATTTCTGGTCTTTCTGCTTGATAAAATGACTTTGGTGAAGTGTAAAATTTGCAAATCATCCGTTGTGTGTCTTGTTTCAGGTGCAAAAAAGTTATTTGTGTATCCAGTCATGTGATGAAGGATGCTTTGTGCAAACAGGAGACTTTGTGAAGGGAAACATACAGTATGAATCACAGAGCCCACTATGATGGATAATAATAATAATAATCACAATGACAGCGCAATCCACTCAGCATCAGATTGCTCCGTAATCCCACAGTAAACTCTCACTAAAACCTGAGTGAGTCAGTATTATTACAGATAATCCCCTGGTCTGGTTTATGTGACGTGCTGGTGAACGCAGGCCTAAACCATACACGCACACACTTGCACACACACACATACACACACACACTCACAGACCAACGCCACTTTGCTTCAAAACTGATTGCATTTCAGCTATTGTCTCAGTTTCAGCAGCCACACGGGTCACGGTGCGAAGCAGATGGCTGCTGCATATAATGTCACTAAGAGACTCTTTTAGCTTATTGATGCAGAAATGTTGACAGTCATCATCTTAATGTATGGCCCAGGATTTGCATTGAAAAACATTGGGTCACGTTGTTTCATGGTGCATAAATGCTTGTTTAGAACATGAGGGAATGAGTTCTTATAGCAAAAAGTTAAAATTATTTCAGTTAACTGGTGGTTTGGTCGATCATTAGTCTGTCTGTTGTCCAGTTTGTTGGTCAGTCGGTGCACCACTTTGATCCAGACTGACAGAGATCGACAACTGTCAGATGGATGTTTGTGGTTGTGAAGTTTGCAGAGTCCTGGTGCACAGAGGTTGAATGCTAACTGTCTTTGGTGATCCTCTTGACTTTTCCTTAAGCACCTCCAGATGTGGTTTATAAACAAATACCTGCAAAATGAATGACTTTCCCATCAGCCTCAGCTGTACTTGTGTTTATTGCTTTATACCAAGTGTTAGCATGCAAAAATGTTAAACTTGCATGGTGAACATTTTACCTGCTTCACATAGCGAGTAATAACTTTCAGTGCAAGTTTTCTGGCATGCAGGCATTTGCATGTAGTTCAGTCTCAGAGTGCTGTTAACATGCCTAAAGGTTTTGCTGTAACAAAAGGTGGACTACCATAACCCTACCCTGATTTGTTTTATTGCATTTGCAGTTTGCAGAAAGATTTAAAAAATAGTATACAGCAAAGTTATAGAAGAATCCAGATCCAACAAAATGCTTTAGGGTCTTATCGGCATGCTGAGTTTCAGAACTTCTCTTTTTATTTCATATGAAATGTGACAAAAAGTCAGGAGATTGATTTGTTTCCGGCTGCCTGCCTGTGGAAATTGTTTCTGACATGACCGTAGAAAGGTTTTCTAAATCTGTTTCAAGAAGATTGTTTCCTTCGCTGAGCTTTTCATCAAAAGCTGTGGGAACTGAATATGACCTGTATCAGATGATTGCTGTACCATGCAGCACTCATTGACCCCATTACTGCTGTAAGGAGCTAAACTTGGACCTTAATATTCTTTGTTAATGGGCTTAACAGATATTGTAGATTTGGCACCAGGGATTTGATTTGATTGATATATTTTTAGTTTTATTCCTTAATTTACTTTAATTTAGATGTTGCAGAAGTCCCCTGCCTTTCAAGCACTTCACTTGAAATATCTCACACTCTTTAAACCCCTCAGCTTCACTGATGTGGCATTTGCCAACATACATATAAACACAGTGCAGAATCACAGGAGAGCCAAATACTTGAACTGAGGTTACCATGCTCATCCTTGCTTGCTTTTTAAACAAGCAAAGAAACCCCACCCTCCCCCCTAAACCTCTCCGAGCACCCAAGTCCGGGAGCTTTGCCAAAAGCAGCCTAACGCTAAACATTCACATCACTGGAGAAGAGAAAGCAAACTCTGGGAAGGTACAGGATTGACGTCAGAGAGAGCCACATGTAAGAAATTCCTTCCTAATTACCGGGAATGCACTGGATTATTGTATAAAAATGTTGTGGTTCATATTCATCTTTTTAAAGGTGAATCTTTGTTTAATAAGTCATGCTAACTTTCACTGTGTTTTGATTTTCTCTGCTCTTCTTTTCCCCCTCTCCACAGTTCCAATTTCTTCCTCCTCCTCTTCTCCTGCTTTCCTTTCCTTTCCTTTCTCTTCAGCTCAGACTTATAAAATGGCTTTGCGGTAGATAATTTCAAATTGCCAGCTGACACCTACGCCCACTTTCTGCAGGATTTGTTTCTGGTGGAGCAGCAAGGTCGATGTGTTTGGATTATTTCTGCTGACCGGCTGGTCTCGGTGCTGCACCTGTTATACCTTCTTTCAGGAATGTACGAACACTTCCTGACTCTTACACACGGCCTCATTTTCCCAGCAGACTCAAACACCGTCTCACCTTCCCCTTTAACAACATTGTAGAACAGTGATGATTAATAAGTAATATTTTCAGCTTTTCTAACATCCCCATCTCCTTTATTTAGTGTGAGTTATATTCTGTTGTTACACAATCTCATGACTACACAAATGCTGAGGAATCATGATCAAGGGTTTAACTAACTGCAAGTACAGACAGTTTTTATCACTAACAATTACAGATTTAATGAGTCGTAAAGCAGGTTTTGCCAAAATTGACGGTGGTTAAATGTTAATTTTGCCTGCTGGATCATGATTAGCTAACCACTGATTCACTGTTGACACTTTGCAAAAATTTTGTAAAAAAAATGTGGTTAAATTTCCTCCCCAGACATGTTTTAAGACAAATAGAAATATTCTACATTGAGCAATCAATTCTTACTTATCTCTTACTTATTTCTTAGGCAATATTTTTTCCACAAGGAAAAAAAAACCTCTTTAAAATGGTTAAATAGCCTTCATTTGTCAATCTGCAGAGCTCAAACACAAGAAACAAACAAATAAAAGGTCCTGATGACATTTGGCTTGTTAATGGTTAACTCATTCATTTGTATTCTTAGATTTTATGCCTGTAGAAAAGAACTGTTGCATTATCAATAAAATCTGTAGTTGAAAGGCTTTTTCGAATCTGCAGGCTCTTAGTGTCCACTGCCATTAACTTTAACATGGTTTGGTCTGATGTCATTACAGTGATAATGTGATTTATGACTGCAGGATGTGGAGTTTGGTAAATTTCTTGCTGAATCAATAAACAGGGACTTAAGTGTATGAAAAAAATTGTGAATTTAAATGAACAATGTTTAAGAAATATTAACCATTGTTTTGATTCTTGCTTTACATGAAGTCTTAAATCTCATCTGGCTCTCTTCAGATCAAAATGTTTCAGTAAGATACTTAATATTTAGAAGAAGACATGTTTGGATGTTGATGGAGCTAAACAAAGCTTAAAGGGGAACGAGGTATCTCTAAAAATCAATTCTGTTAAGGTCTTTAGAGATAGTGAAACAGGAAAGGAGTGTAGTGCGAGTTAATTTGGGAGAGAGGACTGTGATGGTGAGGTGTGATGGGGTTTCACACACACAGGAAGCATTCGTGCCGAAAATGGAGACAGGAGGGAACCTGGGGATTTGTGGAGGCTCCCGTATCTACTGGAGGAATGCTTTTGAAGCTTTTTCTTCCTCCCTCTAGATGCGTTTTATTAGTCGGGGACAGCTACTGATTGGACACATTCTGGCAGATGGGAAGACAGATGTTGGAAACAAAACAGAGTTGGCAGACAAGGTGGAGGAGGAGGCCATGGACTGCTGAACTGTGGTGATGTTAGCAGGCAGGCTCCCTGCTTCAGCACCAGTTATACTCATCACCAAAATACCGATTCTTAGCTGCTGTTTACAGCATTTTACACACATATGGCTCAACAAAGCTTCTGACTGTGTGCTGATATGTGCAGGAATAAATGCCTTTTTTAACAGTACAAGTAAGTTTTTAAAGGAGATATTTTAAAAACTTACTTTATAAGACAGTTTGAGAAGAATATGTGATTATATTTAATGTGACACAGATGTTACGTAGTGTCTCAGTTTTCTTCTGTGTACAGCTTAAGCAAAATAAATAAATGAAGTTATAATACTTATATAAATAAATAAATAATTAAACCAGAAAATATCGATTGATAAAACATATTTAAGACAATCCAATAAGCTACTCATTAGGTACATTTTTTGTCCTTCATTATTCATTTTATCCACTCAAAATGCATTTGTTTTTGTAGATATGGACTCATTATGCTTCACACAGAGAGCTCTGGTTCTCAACTTGATCACCCAAAGCTACTGATTTATGCTTCTGAATGGGTATTTAGAGAAATTAAAAAGAAGTTATGCCTATAAAACAGTTTGATGAATTAATCATAAAGTTTAATCTTCATTAGCACTGCACAAAATTGCCAGATTGTAATTAAAAAGCTGTTGTCAATGTATTAAAGTAAACTCGGAACTCCATAAGTTGCAGCATCAGGCAACTTACTTATTCGGCTTCTGTCACCTCATCAGTCATAACAAACACTATTCTTGGAAGATGTAAAGTATGATGTTTTACCTCCAACCCCACAACAGGACCCAGCACTCCTTAAATTTAAGTTATTATGATGCTTCTGACTCTGATCGTAAATTCGAATCAGCAGTTATTGGAAGTGTTTGCTTTCCTCAGAGGAAAATATTGATTTGTGCAACATAACCGTTTCTTTATTGCTATTGCTTTATTGGCAGAGGTGGACCACACTGTTAAGTTGTGAAGTTGACCATGTCCTTTTTACAGCGTCTGGAGACTTTGTGCATGTGTGTTCATGTGCAGAGGCAAGCTTGTGTTTTAGCAGGGGCCGGTGTCCATTTGCTTTCGCTGTGCCGACTTTAAAAATGAGCCAAATGACAATGTAATGTGAAACAGTTTGCTTGTGGTTCCAAAATTGTAGAGAATTTACACCAGGTTGGCAACTCTGCAGCTTCCTTTCAGCTTGCTGTATCGATTTTACAGCATATTCACAGAACTGTTGAGCCACAGCGGCAGTCGTTTCCATCTGCAGGTCCGATAAACACAATAATGTTCCCGTCTTGCACTCAACGTTTGGCAGAACATTAAACTTCTGAATTTAGTGGAGTCCGGACCAGAGACGAGGAGATAAACCCTAATAACTTTATAGGGAAATAATATGTCAGGACTGTTTGTCTATAAGTGCGTTCTGTGGTTCTTCTGCCTCCTAGTGGCCAAACATGAATTAATGCAGCTTAAAATAACATGCAGGAAATGAAGTAATGCTTCTGAAGCTCAACATGACAACATAACTTCAAAGAAAAACAGACAGGTTAACTTTTACCTTGTCTGTTCTCTCTCTCACACACACACTCTCACACACACACACACACACACACACACAAACAGAAAACCGTGAGACACAAACTAATCACAGGCCTCAAAAACATGCACACACACTATGATCTTGAAGCTGGTGGCTGCGACGCACACTTAGCATGATTCAGCATGACTGGACATGTTGGGAATCACACCCATTTTCCAGGGATCGACACACACAGTGAACACAGTTCTTACTAAAACAGACGTAAGACACAAAAGGTGTAATTAACTCCTGTGGTTTACAGCCTGGTGATGTTACTGACTTGTAGTGTCCGGTCTTTTTCTGTCACACTCTGTTTAACATGAACTCCTTTTTTCTGCAGGGTAAAAACTTAATGTGAGAATAAGTAAGTGGGGATAAACTGAGGAAGCAACAGAGTCAGATTGAAAAAGAGAGCAAGTGAGGAGGAGATTATGACTGACAGAAAGGCAAAACTCAGGTTATTTTTTGCGGATCCTTTTTTTTTTTGCATCATCATGGTTGGCTAAGCCCTGCATTTAAGCTGATGATGCATGCATGTAGCGTAGTTGGAGGTATCAAGGCTCAGGAGTATGTCATGCCTTTAAAGTAGCATTTTGTCTCTCTTATCAATCTTTGTTGTGGAAAAAAGGTTCAGTTTTTCCGAGATGTTCAGTGTTTTATGTGTTAAAAGCAGCTCAGATATCCAGAGCTAGCATAGCATTTCAGGAAAACTCTCATCTCTTCTGTCACTTTTAAGGTCAAAAAGGCAAAAATGCATTAAGAAGAACACAATCTCAACAAGTAATCACTGCTTATGCTCCAACTCATGGTCACAAAAAACATGTACAGAGGCATTCGAATGCCCAGATTGTCATTTTCATTCGTCTTTGATGAAAAGATCATGTTGTTTGGGCATTCAGTGTGAAATCTGATGGACACGATTCCTGAAGAAAAGCATCATCTTCGCAGCAGCGGCAGAGCTTTGCCTGACTGATGTTATTGTGTATTGTGTGTATTACAGTATTGGTGACGTATTCTGTAACCAGTAAGTTGAATCCACCATGTGATGTCCACATGTGTGATGCTCTGACAAACAGAAAGGCCCTTCTCTCTTCCCAGTGACCCCTCCACTCCTCCACAGATGTCTCTGCTCTTTTTAGTACACTTTCAGCAGTGAAACGCCTCACACACACACACGCACACACACACACACACACACACACACACACACACAGAGCTCGTCTTAGGTATCACGGGGATCTCCTGTCTCCCAGTGGACCTCGTGTTGCCTGCCTGCTGCCAGACCACATGGCCTCTTTCTCTGAACAGTTATTGTGTGTATTTGTGTGTATTTGTGTGTGAGTCACAGTGAAAGTGATGGATTGAAAGACCATCTGATCTAAAATCTATACCACAGATTTTTAACTTGACATTATCAGTAACTTTTTTTCTTCTTGTGCACAGTTTCTACAATGGTAAATCAATTTTACTTTCTCTCGATGGCTTTCTTTTTATACAATTGTTTATTTTGGATGCAGCCTATTGATCAATATTTTAAGATAAATTCATTTATAATTAATGAAAAATTCTCAATAATAATCAAATGGACTAAATATCTCTGTTTTTCCAGCACCAGTGTATTAAATATGTCTAAGATGACACAGATCGTGTGTATGCGCCTACACCTCGAACATATATGTACCACAAACACGTCAGTTGTCAGCCTTTGTCCTCTTTACTCACTGAGTCATACCGAAATGTACAGCCGACAGACATGCACACACACTCACACACACACACACACACACACACAAACACACACACACACACAGGCACACAGACCTGAGAGGTCCATTTGTAAAAATAAAATCAAAGGCTGTGGTTTGTCTCGTAGGTTTAAAATACCCAGAGGAAGTGCTGAGTAGAAAGTAAACATGGCCGCAACACCAACAAGTGGTTTTTAGCAGGGCAGTGGTGAGAAGCTGTATATGAGTTTAATCCTACGCACAGACAAATTAATTCTAAGCAAAAAAAAAATACTTAGAGAGTCTCTTTTGCTTAGTTCTTTCTCTTTATGTGCAACATAGAGGGACAAGTGTATGAAGATATCAAAAATAAAATACAAAAAATGCCACAAATTGGCCCCCAATGCTTAACTGTTATGACTTACAATTGTCAAAAACGAAACAAACATAGAACAAAACAAGATTTTGCTATTATTTTTCATTGTTCTGGAGGATTGTATTATTGGGAATTTGACCAACTGATTCTGAGTTATAGAGGCTGATAATGATGTTTGTGGTTTTAAAAAGTATATCAACTGCTAATAATTATTTATAAATGACAAACAAATTCAAATTATTACATAAATGTGGTAATGAGAATAAAACCACCTGGTCTGTTTAAAAAAAAAATACATATACAGTATATGTTATGTTTAAACCTGCATGAGACTCACCTTGATCTGCATGGATGCCGGTGTATAGGTAATTTACATTCCTATAAGGTAACTTGATATGAAACACTGTGGTGACAGTCTGTGTTTGAATACTCAAACATGTGCATCAAAAAACTAACACTCGATAGAAAGATGCTAGCAGGGGGAACTGGTGTTGTATCAAGGTTAACCCTTGGTGTCGAGTTTTGGCTTGCTGCTGTAAACAAGGCAGCAGGGTATTTTTTACAGCCTGGCACCTACAGTTGTTGATGAGAGGTTCAAGGGCACACAGAATGAATGAACTCTGCTAGAATCAGATTAGATCAACTTCTTGTTAAGCTTGTTTATAAAGTGCTATTGAGCAGCCATCAGCTTGTAAAAAAATGATCTGTTGCTCAAAAAGGCTGGATGAGGTGAAACTTAAACTGACAGCCTCATATTTTGGTAACTACCTAGCGATGCTGCATATCAACCTGTTAAAAGAAACTAATTTTGTTTTCAGTCACATGATGGAGATCTCATTTTGGAGAGATTTCCTTATATGTCGGCTTCCCAGCAGGTTATCTTGTGGTTGAGAGTGGTGGCGACAGGTTGGCGTGGCTGGCACGCTCTCAGACTGGCTCAGAGTTTGGTTGTAGCAGAAGGACAATTTTGGTGGAGCCTCGGCAGACAGGATGGCATAGTTGGCAGAGTTGGGGGGGTGGCAGAGCTCGAGGCTGATATCGAGGGCTCAGAATACACCAGACTGAGTTGTAGTGGACCAGACAGGTTGCCACGGCTGACTTGCTGTTACGGTGACTGGAAGTCAGGTGGAGGTAAAGGTGGACCAGGACGAGGCGGCTTGGAACATTCACGATCTGCGGTAACTTTAGGAAAAGTGTGTGTCTGTGCACGCATTCATTGATCTGCACTGTGTAACGTTTGCGTAGTGTGTTTTCCTGAATGTTCGTGAGCGCTCTGTGTATCCTTTCTTACAACATGGAAGGGTTCTCCTCACCATCGAACACCGGGTGTGTATCCACTGAAGCAGGCACTCCTGCTTCCTGCTAGCCGCTGAGCCAACTTGTCTTCATGCCAGACGTCGGTAACTTGGCACTCCGTCTCTTCCTTTTCCATGTGGTGATCACGTATGTCTATCCACAAGGAAGTCTGTCGACACATCTAGGCTTTTACAAATGGGATATGACACACGTAAAAAGAGCAAATCACTTTCCTGCCTGGGCTTACAGCCATGCATGTTCTCCTCCTTGGCGTATTTAACTTTACTGTGCTCCTACAAGCCACTGGAGAGTTTGAATAAGCTTAACTGTTGCTGAGGGGGGCGCATATGTTACAGGTCACATAGGTCAACACGTTAAAGTATCCTTCAGTGTCCACACGACTCCCACATCATCGCTGTCCTCGGCTGTGTTACCGTGCCTCACACATCTCTGCACGGCAAAAACACCCCACAGGACATTACTCACTTCCATAATAACATAATGCCATATACAATATGATGCACCAACAGATTTTATAGAGTACAAAACTGAGTGATATAAAAAAAGCGCTATATCTTTGGTAAAACAATAACGCATTAAATTATACCTCTTCTGTCAGTGTTTGATTTCCCACTAAAACTCTATACAACATCAAGGGCTCTTCTGTCCATCCAACCGGTCTAAAACAGGACGAGCAGAGCCGAAGTTCGGACCGCAGAATGAGCTGTGAGAGGCAGCGGACCTCTATGTGTCACATCTCTTGAACTTTATCTCTTGTTGCTGCTTTATCAGCCGATAATAGTTGTACAATAATAGCTGTAGAGAGGACGACTATTCAATCAAACTCGGAGACAACAGCGACGTGGTTTGGACGGGATGGATAAGCACCTTGTTTAGAGCGGATAAGAGTGCTTTGCAGGTAAATGTGTGGCTGTTAACACAGTGTCTCCTTCAGAGTGGACAGTGTATATGGGCTCTCTATTCATTATGGCTGGCCCTTGAAGACAGGAAATCAGGAGCGAGGAGCAACATGGTTTATAGCCGCGGTAGCTGCCTGGCTCATGGGATGGCTTCGTCAGGTAGAGGGTCTGTCACATTAATCCGCACTGAAATATTTTAACCATTGCTGGATGGTTTGCCATCTCTTTTGTGCAGGCTGTCATGGTTTCAGGATGATGAATCCAAGTGACTTAAATAATCCTCCATTTTTTCCTGAAGCGCCATCAGGAGATCAAAGTTTTTATTTGTCTGATTCTTTGTTTTATGGTCACACCCCTGAACTGATTTCACAAAATAGTCTTTTAAATAGAAGGTGCCTTTTCATTTTAAAATAACTGGAAGCTAAATTACCTTACAGACTTACTCATTGCTGACTTGCAGTTTCCAATTAAACTGAATATCCCAAAAGATATGAACCTCAAACTTTCTGCAGAATTAATGAAAAAGTCGAACTGCATGCTCATGTAATGAGTGAAAAATACCCTCTTTGGTTTCTCAGACACCAAGGTGGCTTCTTTAGATTGTATGTTTCGGTCGACAAACAGTGAAAAATTCAAAAATGTTCAGTTTACACTGATGTTCAAAGGAAAAAAAGCTGCAAATCTTTCAAATTGACATCCCTGAAAGATTCAATGTTTGGAATTTTTGCTTAATTAATGACTAAAAACTTTGATAATTATCAATTATCTGTTTGGAATCAGAGCTGTATGAATACATAAGAGTCAAATAAGCTTGTGAACCTTCAGGGCAGAGAATCAACATGCACAGTGAGGCCGTCATTAGATAACAAATGACAAAAACAGAGTCTGACAGCAAGAGAAGAAAAACAGACTGAACATGTTGCCGCTGATGCTTTTTTTAGCTGTGATTTCAATAATAATAACCTCCTTGAGCGTTGCCATGGTATATTTAGACTGTACATACATATGTTCTCATCCAGGCTTCTCCAGTTTTTCTCCAAAAAAACTGTTTAGCATTCATTTCCAACCTTGTGTGCAGAAAATGTACGAACAGCAGCTCACGTTGTGGCCTGTAGTCTGTGTAACTCAAAGCAGGTTCATCACAAACTTTAAAGAGTATTTAGGTGACATGCTGGTCTACCAGAGCTACGAGAACGCTGCTCCCTGCTTATACAACACTTTCTTTCTCTGCATGTTTGTTTGTTGTGGTTTCCATGGAGCTTTTCTCCCATCCCTGTGCGTTCAGACCGAGAGCACTTGGGTCGTTTTCCTCTCCAGGCGTCAGAGGTCACGGTCTGCTCCGTCACGGGTGGACAACCTGTAAACCTGCCTGGTTTCCATGAGATACATTTCCTGTACACACAGAGATAAACATACACATTTTTGTGTGTGCGTCCTTCTCTTTCCCTGCAGTCTGTCCTTACATGGACTTTCAGACACACAAATATCAGGTTTTCTGTCATCATCATTTTCCATGTCTGTTATTATTTGTTTTTGCTGTGATGTACGTCCTTGCAATGGGTTTAAAAGAGGCCAAAGAGCAAAATAAAAAAAAAATGTGGTGGCCAGTATGAAGTGCAGAGCAGAGGGAAGACGCAGAACACTCACTTACACTTTCAGCTTTCCCTTTGTGTGTGTGTGTTTGTGTGTGTGTATGTGTGTGTGTGATTGCTTGGCCTGTCTCTCGCCTATCAAACTCTGGTGTCGTCTTTCTGCCATCTGCCACTGCAACCCTGCTGACATGCACACACACACACACACACAAACACACAAACACAGACACGCACACATATATATAGTGTTCATATAATGCTCTGTCATTGCAAAAACTTCTCTTTTTTCATCTTTTTCCCTTTTATTCCCTCCTTTTATTTCCCTTTTTACCACCTCCTCCTCTGGAGCGAGTCTCAGTCAGGTCTCACCTCAACATTCACTGATCAAGATGTGAATTTTGTCTCTGTTTAGGTTTTCTGGTGTCGTTTGATGTGTTAGCATCTACTCTTGTTAAGGAACCAAGAAAGCAGGCTTTGTTTTGTATATGAAATTCAAGAATATTCAGTCGGTGTGTTTTTGTGTGTGAGATATGAATATTTAATTCAGCCCCTCCCTCCGTCATGTATTAATCATGGAGCAGTCTGCTTGGGCTGAAAATAGCGCCTAGCAACCCAGAAAAACAGAATCCATAGTAGTTGTGGGTATGTCATGTGCGGCTGCTCGTTCATGTGTGACACAGCACATGGTCTCCCCTCACATTTTCATTCCTTCCACAGTAAGTTTTCTTTCCCCATGTCCGCCTCCACTGCTTCAGCCATGATGGCGATGGACGTTTCTGAGAGAGACAAAAAGAAAAAGTTGGTAATGGATTTTTAGACTTTAGACTGTGTTTGCTTGTCTTCCTCACACTTTACACTGAACTGTGAACGCAGCCTTCTGCGTCGTCGCTGACGCTCGCTGAGTATAAGCAAACTTTGAATTTATGTGACTGAAAAGAGAGTCTGCTTCCCGAAAGCGAATGTAATTGCAGGAGTACTGACCTCACCATCTGTACCAGTTGCCAATCTTAAGGAGAAACTGATGCAGGCTGAAAGATGACATAGCTGTTGCAGGTGGGATTAGAAACCTGGCGACAAGTTTGTGAAGTGTGTGCAAAAACTCTTTCAACAGAGGAGTTTAAATTCAGACACATAAGGCGAACGAGCGGTGGTTCATGAATCATGAGTTTAAAGACTGTCTGCTGCCTGGCAGTGTCAGCTTTAAGCTAAATTTTTCATGTGATGGTCTCCTGGAAAACCCTCTGAAATTAGTGGACTTGCGCCCAGCAGACTTATAATAGTCTGATCTGTATGCACATGATGGTCAGAGAACATTAGTACATAAATATGTTTTGCAGTCACTCATGTTTAATTTGAGATAAAAACAAAGACAATGTTTTCTGATTTTCGTCTCTAAACATGTTCTGGATGTTCACATACATTTAGTGGAAAGAGCTGGATATCAGCACAAATTCTATTTGATACAGTTTGTGTTGATTTCTTTTTTGTCTTGTTGATTAAGTTGCATCACGTAAGTACCATCAGTATTTAACCTGGAGAATTAATTTCTTTGCATTAAACAAGTGAGCAACATTGTAAAAATTGTCTCAAGTGCCTATTTTAGGTGAAATTAAACACAGTTCTTATAAAAGCTGCAGGTTAAAAAAAGGGACACTAAGAATCAATATTAGATCATTAAAAAAAAAAAAATCCGTAAAATTTTTCTTCATTGGAAATTCTCTCATTACCAAGCAGTGGACTGTCACTTCACATCAGTCCAGCTGTTCATGTGACTCATGGAAAAGACCAGTCTGATGGCTGCACACAGTGTAACACAACCAAGCATCTTCTGTACTTTTGCCCGTCATTGACGCAGATAATTGTCCTACAGTCGTCCTGAATGGCCTGTTTGTGTTATTTGGAACAAACCAAACTCAGAGCAAATCGAGCCATGAACACAGTCAATCATGTCACTTTTTTTTAAAATGTTGAACAGCTGATTATAGTTTATAAGTGAATAGAACTAACTGTGTTCGATTTGTTTTGGGTCTCCTCGTGGCAAAATGAAAAAAATATTGTTAAATATCAAAGGTCTTTGCAAAATTGTGCATTTTTGGTAAATTAAGTTCTTGAATGCAATAATTGTGGCAGCAGAACATTTAGTGTGTTTCCCCACCAGCGGCGTTTAAAGATGGCACTCTGGTAGTTTAAATCTGTCCAGCTGTTGATTTTGACATTTAACTGAACTTCACATCTAAGAAATCTTCTTCTGTTCTCTGACAGGTGGCTTGACCAGCAATGAGCAGCCTCTGGAACTCCTCAAACCAGCTACACTCAACCATTTCGGTAGGAAATCTTTGTGTGTTTTTCCCTGCTGCCCAAACTCTGTTTCAGGTGCATCAGGTGCTCACACCAACTGCTTCACTTTGCGTCACTTTGGGTGCTTATACCTGCTTATAGCGAAGGTTTTATCTTTTTGCAGTATCGACCGTTAGAATTTATAAAAGGAAGGCTTTGCACATCTCATATAGAGTCTCAAAGATTATTTTTAATATGGACAACAGAACTTAAAGATTCTCATTTTGCATGTTGAAGTAAATTAAGTAAAACAATTATGATAGTGGATTTGGTTTATATATGTGACACAATGTCTATCCAGTTTATGAAAAGTCTTGTATTTGCTAAACATTTTCTAAACATTTGGTAGCAGTTTGGCTTTTGTATGAAAAAAGACTCTCTGTCTTACAGGAAATGATGTTGTATTATGGCTGAACTTACACAGTAAGCCAAGCCAAATGGTATCAGTGACATTTTCTTAAAATCACAACCTTGTGACCAAAGTGTGATATTAAAAGTGGTTTCTGGGAAGCACAGTGCAAAACAACACCTCAAAGCTAAAAAACTGTAAAAGCATGAATGAGTAATGCTGATTCCTGCCCATCATTATGGTTCAATATTAAAGACATATTTTATATTTTTGTGAAAAGGCAGAAAAAAAGACTTTGTTTTCTGTTTTACTTGCTAGCAGAACAGATCATTTTTCCATGTTTGTGTCCAGTTTTTATACCAGTGCAAACTCTGGTGCTTTCCTTTTCCCAGAGCCTTCAGAAACACACTCACCCAGAGCCGAGTGACGATGCAGACACGTCTTTGGGTTTACTGATGTGTGATGCACCACATGTGATTACAGAACATCAATGCTCAATGGGGGATTTGGTGATACCGTGGTTGCCTTTGCCGGCTAATGTATGGCTCAGGAATACACTCTGTCAGTGTCTGTTTATGAGGAAACTTATCATTTACTCCTTAAGTATGTAATCATTTCCACCGGCTGACGTCGCGCGTTGTTTTTAGCACATGGCAATGTATTATTCAGTGGCCGACTCCTTTTAGAACTCGCACTGCACATGACAGGGCACACGTGCGTGTTCGTGAAAGTGCACGAGAAAGGAGACATTTTGTTGGAACTTCACGCTCTTGTTGACAGGAACGTGGGGTGATCACGCCACATCAGCATGTCATCAACCCACAAGCGGTATGTTTGTCCCATGTGGCGGGAGAAAATGCCGATGCAGCATTGATGTCACAGATATAGTTGCCAGGACGAGGAGCTTTAGCCTGTTAATAGCATGTTTCACCGCTTGCAGCAGTGACACACGAAAGTGCATCAACACACAGACAAGTTACGTGCATATTAAGTTTTTTAATGCTACTTTATTCTTGTTTGGAGCCTTTTATATGTCTGGAAAAGTAGAAAAAGTATAATTTAAGACTTGGATCACCAGTAATGTGGAGGTCTCTCTCTTGACTTCACTTTGATGCAAAAACAGGAGAGAATTGTACTTCCTGTGAGGCATTTGTTGTTGCTAAAGCATGTACACTTAAACACTCACACTCCACGGAGATGAACGTTATGTGGGTCGCATGCTGGGCAGAATGTGGGTTAGACATCTCACTCTGGTGACTCTGCGTCTCTAATGGGGATATAAATTAGATAACATGACAGCGAGGCCTGTGACAGCTGTCCCATATGAATGGGACAAATTCAGATTAAATGCACTTTCACTTTACCCTTTTCAGAAGCCAGTCTCTGTATGAAGGGATTATTTTTTGTAAACGCTTGTCCACACACACACTGGATTATTCATCCCAACAAACAAAAGTAATTCAGCAAACTAAAAAAACAATCCTGTTAGCTCGTATCCTCCTATTAAACCCAGTATTTCTCACTTATAACCTCAACGGCATCTTATAAACAGATTTACTTAGAATAATAATTACATTCTATGCAAATATTGTATATTAAACAGACCCGGTTCTTTTTTTTAACGTTATGTAACTGTTACTTTTTAATAGGTATTTAGTTTCTTAGTGTAAGTAAATACCATTCAATACATTATGAAAGTTTTAAATCAGGTTTGAGCGCCCTTGTTGTAAGTGTCAATAACATTAATATACATTTAATAATTCTAACACTTTGGACAAATGATGGACCCGAGGCATCACACAGTTTGTCAGTTCTGTTTGCTCTTTTAAAAAGAAATTGTTCAATCAAATTAGACTTGAAAAACTGAGAGTTTGGTTCGGCCCTAATAATAACAAAATTCTTAAATGCCTGCCAAAAAAAGGACAACAGCATTTTATTGGACTAAGTGCAGTACAATGCTCTATTAACACATTCATGAGATGTGTTAGAATTAATTAAGTGGGTGCCAAGAGCAACAGTAACACTTCCTGTTTGTGTGTGTGTGTGTGTGCTTGTCCTGTGCTGCGAAGTCCATTTCAATCTAATAAAACAGCAACAGCTGCAGCCGGTGCTGCTGACCTCAAAGTTATCAGTTTGTGTGTGTGTGTGTATGTGTGTGTTTGTGCATTTTTGATACAGATAAGTTTAGGATCAGAAGTAAACTACGTGTCTGTCTAAGTGAGTGAGTCACTTGACAATTTGAAAATGAGGAAGAGTGAAGTGGGGGAGGATGATGAGGAGGACAGATCCGGGTGCATATTGAACAGGATGACTAAAGTGGTGCACAGGAGGAGGAGCAGAAGTCAGCACCTTCAAGAGTTTCTTCCAGACTTACATGTGAATGTGGGTTTGAGCATCTGTTTGAATCAGTTAAATGCACATGCTACATGGAGGAGAGAACAGAAATTACAGACTAGACACTGGTGACAGTGTATTGATGGGGTGTGTGTGGTGTGTGGTGTGTGTGTGTGTGTGTGCGTGTGTGTTTGCATGACATGTTTGTCCGTTCATCCCACCATACAGCCTAAACTAGGCTCTTTTCTCCCCAAGCCAAAACAGCTTTCTCCCACTCTGCACAAATTAGCAGCAGCCCACGCTCCACTAACACATAACTGTCAGAAGCACAGACACTGCAGGGAGTGAGGAGGAGTGAGGGGAAGGTGAGAGAAGTGATGAAGAAGGAGGAGGGAGGGAGGGGGGGTGAGGAAAGACAAATTGGGAAAAGAGGATGGGAAAAACAGAGGAAAAGAAGTGACGGATAATGTCGACCAGAAGTGGTTTTTTAGCTCACAGAGGGGCTTCGTTACGGCTTCGCTCGTCTCGTCTCGCCGGTGCCTGGTGCGCACTGTCGGTGATCATCAAGAAACATGACAGTTGTCTCTTTCAGTGTTTTAGTCTTAATGCTTTTTTTTTTTTTGTGCACATGTCCGTTTTCTGTCCACACAGCAGTGATATTAAGGCTTAGCAGAATGTGAGGCGAGAGAGAAGAGACGGGTTTAAGAGAGAAGAGATGGAGGGCTGTTCACGCAGGAAGTGGCGGACCTGTTGGCCAGACTCTGTTTTCTGAACTGAACAGCTCATCTTTATTTAGAGTCGTCAATTATCTGTGAGCACTTAAGAACCTGAGAGAGGGGAAGCGAGACGGAGAAGTAGGTAAAATAAAAGCAATGAATGGAGCTGGGTGGTGGGTGGGGAGGGGTGGAGGTGGTGAAAGAGAGACATGGGAGGAGAACGGCAATTTGAGGAGAAGAGGGCCTTGATAAGTAGAAAAGGAGGGATAAGGAAAGGCAAATTATGCAAATATCAGCAGGCTCATTACCATTTCAAAACTCTGCAAAGGAAATCACGAAAAGTGGAGAGAAGCATATTTTTGGACTCCGCCAAATTCATTCTCACTCTCTGTGTCTTTATTTCTCAAACTCTTTTTTTTCTTTCTCTCTCTCTCTCGCTCACACACACTCCAGTCTCATCTCTCTCTTTTCTCAGTATGTGATTTCCTATTTCTGTGCTCACTTGGCCTCTGATATCATTTGAGTTTCCGTTTTGAAAAAATACAAAAAAAGGGATGCCAGTCCACGTGTCCTGAAAGATCTCACCCCAAAGAACTGAGATCTGGTGAGGAGGTTATTGGAGTACACTGAAGTTTTTGTTATTTTTGTGTAACTACTTTGATGATGGTGTGTTGTTCGTGATGTGACATGTTGTGATGTCCGGCTGAAGGTGGCCATGAGAAGATGGGTCCACTGTTGCTATAAAAGGATGCACATGATCAGTTTTAGGTCAGGTGATGCATTGAAATGGTGCTTTGATGGTATTAAGGGGCAAAATATGATACGATACTTCCCACATCACCATCCATGACCGTAAAGACGCAAGGATGGATCCATGTTTTCATGTTGTTCCTACCAAACCCTGACTCTGCCATCCTCATGTCACAGCAAAATCAAGACTTTTTTTAAACAGAAACGTCTTTTCGTCAAGTGTAGCCTCAGTTTCCAGCTCTCAGCTGACAGGAAAGGACCCTTGTGTGGATCTTCTGCTGATGTGGCCAATCCTCTTCAGGGTTCAGCATGTCGTACATTCAGAAATGCTCTTTTGCAAACCACCGCTGTAAAATGTTGATTTTTTTTTACTGCTGCCTTCTCACAGTTTGAACCAGTCATCCTTTTCTGACCTCTCTTACTCAAATTATATCACATCTGTAATGAAAAAAGCACTAAAAAGGGGCCATGATTATAGTTAAGAAGCCAAAGGTTGAGATTTAGGCGTGAACCTCCCTGACTGTAGGTCACTGTGACCGCGTGAAGACCCCTGCTGGCTTCCTCTCTACTCACCGGATCGTCATTGGATTTTGTAGTTGCATGTGTTTTTGTGACTGAATGCTTGACCTTAGTTGTGACATTGTAAAATTGTGTGTTTGTGTGTGCTCTTTGTGTACGTAAAGGAAAAAGCCCCACACAAAGACTTTGTGAATTTGTGGACTGTTTGATTCGTAACAACCCCATTTTCATTTGCTTGACATCTGCTTTTTTTTTCGCAGCCTCACCCTTTACACAATCACTCAATCCCACTATCTTTTGCTGTTGCTTCAGTTGATGCTCTAAAACTCTTTGTGAAAAGTGACTTCCCCCCCGGAAAAATTAGTGTCCATGGGGGAGTCAAAACATTAATTAATTTTTAGTCTTTGTTTAATTAAAATGTACCAATCTCATACGCAAAATTCTAACCAGCAAATAATTTTACTAACTCATCACTTATTCAGCTGTTAAGTGCTCCTCTCCTCACACAAAGTGTATTGAAAAGCACTGAAGCATGAGACATTAATTATGACAAAATCACGAAATCACCAAAATCGTCGTCTTAATTCAAGACGGAAACGTCCGTAACTTTGCAGTGAATCTTGGCTCTGCACCGAAGCCGTGACAGACGCAATCACTACCTGCTTGACTTGCCACTTTCCCTAATGGAAGGTGACCTGTTTTGTATACACTTGCTCACCAGGGAGTCCACACGGCCCTCAGGCCCTGGTGCCAGTTCCCCAGATGGGCCCCCAAAGCCCCCCCACCTACCCCACACACTCCCTGACCTGGCATGGATTCCTCCGCCTGGTGCCAGTTTGGTGTAGAAAGGAGTCTGTGGGCAGCTGCTTCTTTTCTGCTCAGCCACCATCAGGCTCATACACACACACACACACACACACACACACAAAAACACACACACACACACACAGTCAGCTGTGTGTTGATTAAGGTCACAGTGATGACGAGGAGAGTCTGAATCTGTGGTTTGAAATGAGATCAACAGACCAGATAAGGCAGAATTTAAATAAGAAGAAAAAGAAAAAAAGAATATACCAGCATGTCTGATTTGATGATAATTCCAGACTTGACTGAAATTTGTACAATAGTTTAAAGATGCTAATGATAAAAATAATAAAAAAATAAAGACATTTAAATGCTTCAATAAAGAGAGGATTTAGGATTTCTTTCAAAAAAATTTTTTTGAGCTGTGTATTAGCAATTCCAGTTGACCTTTGGTTCTTTTGTTTTCCACTAGTGGCTGTGTTGAACCCAAGTTTTGACACGTGCAGATGAAAAGATGAGGAGATGAACCATGACCATTAATTATGGAAACTTGGTTTCACAGACAACTTAGGTAGCAAAAAACAACAAGATTAAACTAGTAACAGTCTGTAGATATGGCCACACGGTCAAAAAACTGTTGCCTTTCTCAGCCACCCTTGGATCCTTTGACTGCGGGGAAATATGGTCTTCCCCCCTTGAGCTCCGCCCTCAGCCTCTGAGGTGACCACTAGATGGGGTTAGACCCACCTATGGCCATACTGGATCACTCCACATTCACACACATACTCTCACTAATGACAAATAAACAAGAAAGTATTAGAATAAACAAAAAGCTCATTTTGGCTTCTACAAGCTGGTTTCACTGACATTGTGTTGTTATGTGCTCTCTGTAATGTGCTGACATTTGGATGATGTGTGTGGAAGGCTGACATGATGATGATCTACAATAACACAATGACAAAGTCACTCTGCTCATTTCAGGGAAAAGCTCATTGATTAGGACATAGCAATGTTGAGCTCCACATTTCAAACCTCAACACATCTGATTGGATTATAAATGGATTTTTTATCTCCATCATTTCTTCTTTATTCAGATTGAGTCGCTGCAGTTTGTCAAAGATCAGCTGTGCTTGTCTGGTCTCAGCTCTGAAGTCCAACCCCTCCCATCTGAGAGAGCTGGAGCTGGGAGGAAACAAGCTAAAGAAATCAGATTTGAGGCTGCTGTCTGATCTTGTGAAGAGTCCAAACTTCAGACTGGAGATTCTGGGGTCAGTAGAGTATTGGAGTCAGTCCCTGCTGGTTTCAGCTGGATTGTAATAAACACAGTTAGAATCAAAGCAAAGATCCAGTTTTGCCTGTGAACCTTCAATCTTCTCAGTTGCTGCTTTTCTCAGTGAAGCTGTGAGAGGAGGATAGTGACAGACTTCAAGATTGGACACAAAGACAGACAGAGAGACAACAGTCAGCCAATCAGAGGAGCCACAAGCTTGTTGTCATGTGTTTGAGTGAATGTGAAGACGACTGTTGTTGTTGTGATCATGTCTGCAGGAAATAAAGCTGGATTCCAGCTGACAGCATCACAACATGTATAGAGACGGTGGTCCTCATTCATC
>JAQMCX010000011.1:19310222-19335113 GCA_029814765.1 Acanthurus leucopareius | reverse complement strand
GTGTGTGTGTGTGTGTGTGTGTGTGTGTGTGTGTGTGTGTGTGTGTGTGTGTGTGTGTGTGTGTGTGTGTGTCAGCGTGCTCGTTTGCTGTGTGGGTGTGCGGCTTCGAGCGGCGGCAGTGTTTATTGAGAGGTACTGATGTATGGAGACTCTTGCTCAGCACCACTCAGTGCAGCCTTTAACTGAATGGAGCAGATGGCAGCGGCTGCGTCTGTTCCTCCTCACAGCCTTTTGTGTGTGTGTGTGTGTGTGTGCGTGTTTGTGTTTCGGCCTTGTGTGTGTTTGTGTGTGTGTGTGTGTGTGTGTGAAAGTTTGTGTTCTTTCACAAAATAAGAGATTTCATTGCAAAAATCACTTGTGCAGAACAAATTTTCACTCATGGTTGCAGATGACTGAATTTCCTGACAGTTGTTACAAAAACAAATAAAAATGTTGAATCCTCTGGTCAGAAATACAGAGAAGAATCTCACTTTTCTGGATTAAATTACCACACTGGATCACTCTCTCTGCTCTTGCACCATTTGATGATATAATTGTTCTTGTGTGTATTTTGGTGAATGGCCAGTGTGCATGCAGTGTGACCATGTGGCTCCATGTCCCTCTGTTTTTGGTTTATATGTATTTTAAATACAATTCAGATTTGAATAAGTTGTAAACTGGCTAGTTGGGAAAAATCAAGCTGAGGTGTTGTTTATCTCCATACACACCATCCCTCTGAAAACACATCACTCACAAATAATGTTTAAATGACTTGATAAGTTGCTTTCGGTTTCTGTAACGCTGACCAGCTGCCCTCAGAGACACAGAAAAGGGCGAGGAAGAAAACAAAGAGGTGGTGACGTACAGTACAACAAACTGCCAGGCTCCAGAGACCTGCGATGACATATATCAACATGCATTCACACCCCACCAACACTTGACAGTAAAGCCTTGAGCTGAATGCACATGCAGGCCATGTGTTGAATTAGTTGCCTATCATCATTGGTCCTTCCTCCATCTTTAGCTCCACCCCTCTTCCCCCTGTCCAACCAACCGCTGGCCACAATCCCACCAGTCGCCATGGCGCTTGCCTCCCTCCTCTGCCAGCACCTGTGTGTATGTGTGTGTGCGTGTGTGCGTGTGTGCGTGTGTGTGTGTGTGTGTGTAGGGCTCACAGTCGGGTAACACTATGTCAGCGATTACCATTCATTCTTAATCTGCAAGCATTACGTAGCTGTCACTTTCTATTTTTGTTTATAGCTTTGTTTTCATCGCACACACCGTGCTGACATTTGCTGACTATTTTTTGAAATTTACATAAGTGTGTGCACTCAATTCCTTATAAACTGTCAGTTAAAAAAAAAAAACAATAAAACAGTGGGTTTTGTCTGAGTGCATGGATGCCCGATGGGGCGAGGAGCTCCCTCGGGAATCCTGGTCTATAAATAACTCCCTCTGTGTGATCCATGATCCTAGCCTGATCATGGGAGAGGGGGGTGAGAGGGAGGGCAGGGAGGGTAAGAGTCAGATATAGAGGGACACAGAGAGTGATGGATGAATGGATGAGGGACAGAAAATGGGAGGCGCAGGCTGACATTTCAGCAGCCGTGTTTGTGTCAGTTTTCGGTGAGTTCAGCCAGAGTTTACATCATCATCATGCCTGTAGTGGGGAAACCTCGCATCTCCTTGGGATTCTCACAGAGAACTCATAATGTCCCATGTGGAAATCAGCAGAGTTCATCTTACTTCCACCCCTCATAGCTTTAATGGCCCTTTAGCTGCTACTGTACACATTTATAGCCTGTTATATTTAGAAGTGAAGTGGTCGTCATAAATAAAAAACATGTTTGCTTGCTGACATTTTACGCTTGCAGAGGCATCGTGCATGTGATTTTCTGCACGTTTTCCCTTTCTCGATTGTCTCTGCACCTATTGTATTTATTGGCACCAAAATGTTGTTTAAATTTTCATATCGAGTGCTGCCAGATTGAGTCAGTTTGTGCACCCACCTCTTGTCCTCGTGCCACATTACCCTCATGCCACATTCATACAGCGCCATCCTTGTAAGCTGGGCTAATTACCTCACAGGTGCCTGCACCCTGCTGGGCGCTGTATGTCACCCGCTCTGTCTGGTGCCATTCACAAAGCTCTGTTTCCTGTAAACATGCTCAGGAGAATTGTTATTAAGAGAAGTGCAGTTGTTTCTGTTGTGATCCTGTAGGACCATGTCAGCTTCATCAGGAACTGTCAGTCTGATGTGACACAGATATGTTTCCTGTGTGCCATCAGATCTTTTAACAGCACTTAAAAATAGCCTTAAAATTACCCAGAGCAGAGCTGTCTAACTAGCTGGTATCTTTTTTTTTTTTTTAAGTGGAAAAGACTCTTGTACTGCTGAGAAACAATTATTAATCTATCAAAACAGCAGATTTGAACAGGTATCAAATATTTGCACATCTCATTTCTCACATTATGCACCAGTTTTGCAGAGTTTGAAACAATTCTACATCCTGGCACCTTTGATGCAAATACTTCCCTATTTTGTCAGCAAATAGACGAAACTGTAGAAGTGAAAGCATTGACTCTGGTGACTGAAATAACTGGAGACTCAAGTGTTGACACATAAATACATCAAGGTTATCAAAAGGTTAATGTCCCAAATAAAAAAACGTGTGTGTAGTTGATATCACAACCTGCAGACGGCTATGGCACTCCATGCAATGTTAATGTGCCAGCCCGTGTGGTCAGCCTCTTGAGTGACTGCCCTAAGCAGTGTTTACACCACCTCCATCTCCATCTCTCTCCCTCTGTGCCACCTGATGTAGCCCCTCAGCTTGAGGATAAGTGGCTGTAATTAGATATTTTTTTTTTTTAATCCTCCGTGCTTCAGCCTCGCAGCCGGCCATCGATCACCAGTCTGTAAGTGACAGGTTGTGTTAACAGAATGAAAAAAAACTCCGATGTGGATTCAAGATTTGAATTTATTTTATTGGTCTCCAAAGAGAAACTTTGTTTGGGAGCAGCTGTTAACTCTAAAATACACACAGCTTACAGACGGAAGATATGATTATAAATAAAAGAGTGTGTTATACTGCACATGGAAACACAATGTGACACCGTACAGAAGTCTACAAAAAAATGACGTTTTTGTGCCAACTTTGTCGAGGACACTCTTTTATTTACTCTGTTTTGCTTGTGTCATTGACTTTGTGGCTCCTGTGGAAGCTACTTGCATCTAAGTGGCTTAAACTTAGTTTTTTTTTAATTCAGATTAGATTAAAGTAACCACTTTAATATGAACTCATGATTGCGGTTTAATGTGCTCAGGCCATCTCTTGTCACAAGTGAACACAGTAGTCTTGCTGACTTCAGTTTCCAAAGGCTCCCACTTTGACTTGTTTGTTTTATACATCATAAAAGTGCATATAACCTTCTTTGTAAATGCTTGTGTTTAATGTAAGTTCGTTAGATATTTTACTTGCATTTCAATTTCAAGCTACTGTAAAAGGGAGCAGAATAAATTTAGGCCGCGCTAGAAACCCGTCAGTGTTTCAATTCATAGTGTTTGGAGTAAAATTAAGTAAACGTCATAAATCATTAAAGTCTAATTGCCATTCATTTCCCCATTAGGACTGTTTAGATTTTGGTGTTGCATGTGAAAGTGTAGGAAATTTTTTTTTTTTTGTGTGTGTGTATGTGTGTGTGTGTGTGTTTAGTGGGGATGGGAGCCCCATTTGTCTGCGAAAACAAACAGCCCTTGTGAAGCCTGTGGCATGCTTACTGAGTCAGGCACTTGGGGAAGCGTACATAAACAGCGTGGGGTTGAGAGCGAGTGCTAGGCTAACTCCGGGGGCCAGCCTCGCCGACACAAGTGTGTATGGGAAAATATACGGTGGAAAAGACGTTAATTGAGGTGATGCTCTGTGCATGTTTGGCACTGTGATGCGAGAATAGCTGGCGCCGGGGTCCCTCTGAAAGGGTGAAGAGTGGCACTCCGTTTGAAGTGCACTGACCCAACAGAAGGTTTTGTTTGTTTGACCTTGTTGTTTACTGCTTATTGAATATGTGTGTAAACAGTTGACAGGCATGTGTGTGCAAATGTATGCATGTACAGCGAGTGTGAGATGTGGTGGGCTGAAAGTTTACCACGGTTCACTGGGAAAGGCTTTGTTTGGACAACACGGATAACTGGCACAGATTGTTCAGAGCGAGAATGGCAAACAGTGGCATTTTTCTAATGTGGCCGTCTTTCTATATGCTTGTTAATCTGGAAGTGAAACATACAAGTTTGTGGGTCAGAGGTCTAGGAATCAGCCATGTGCACACGGCTTCCTCATCGATACATGCCTGACCCCGGCCGCTGCAAAAGATTTTGAAAAAAATTGATTAAATTATGTAAAGATGTTGATGAAAGCAGCTGACTTTTGGATCGGTGACAAATTAACTCTCACTCTCGGCTTAAATCTTGCTCTTTCATTTTTTTTAAACTAAGTTTCAACACATAAAAGTAGTTCCTTCTTATGTCCTGCTTTTACAAGTATAGTGATACACCAACACACACCAACACACACACACACACACACACACACACACACTCACACACACACACACTCACATCAATGAAGCACCAGCATGTCTGGCCCGGCCACACCCTTTCTTCTCTCCCTGCTGCCCCGTCGGGTGGTGTTAAGTTTCCTCCAGCAGTGAAAACCTGCCCGGTACCAAAGATGTCATTGGCTATCTCAGCAAGTAACTGCAACTCCATCGCCACCTGATTGGTCACTGGGGATGCCAGGACATCCATGATAGGTCGGAGGTGCTCTCCACTGGTTTTAGGGTATTGATGACTGGCAGAGGGCTTTACATAGTGCATACTGGTCCGACAGGAATGAATGATTCACAGGAGGGTTTTGATCTTGAGTTCAGATATCAGGCACAAAACACTCTGAACAATTGTCTTGCAGAAGCTTCAAGTCTGTTAAAAATCTTGGTTTTCTTTTTAAACTAGAGATTTCTTCTTTGCTGCATCTTATGTATCCTCATATAGCCTTAATGAAAACTTTCACACACATATTCATTAGCTTTAACTGCATATTATCTCTAATTGCACTAATAACACTGCTGGTTTTAGGCTGAAAAATTAACTTCTGCATTTTTTTTTTGGAAAGTAAAACAATGTGCTCGATCACAGCACGCCATTATACAGTCACTATCAAGGCTTTAAAGTTGGCAAACATTTTGTTTTCATTTATTCTTGTGTCCCTGGTGTCGTGTAGTCGGGTTATACTAACATTGATGGATAAGCTGCTGCGTTGTTTGCTTGTTTTGGAGAAATAATCTGATTGCATTAAGACTCTGTTTTTTTTTTTTTGCACATCAACCATGTGGATGTGAGGATATTGCCTCTCCTGTGTTTGCTCTCTGTATCCATGTTTTAACAGCATAACAGACCTGCACTACTTCACTGGATTAGTTGGATAAACGGGAAGAAAAGCTGCAGATAAAATGCATTTGCAAAATTTTTGTGTCAGGGACTTTTTGTTATGACATTTGCAGGCTCATACCTGAGACCTTTTTGTTTTATGCATTACCTTGTGTGTTTTGTGTGGCATCTATATAGATTGTGACTGATAGTTTGTGTATTTTTGTTGTTGACAGTTTCTCAGTCGTGTGACGTTCTTGTGAGTCCATCTCCTTCAACATCACACACAACTTTGCTTTTTCCGTCAAAGATATACGCAAACGCAGCCTGAGCATACACTCAACTGTCAGCACTGCACCTACAATGAACCAAATGCAGTGTTACTGTACACATATGCACAGTCAAAGTGGAAAATACACAAACGCAAATACACACAGTAAGTCTGTGTGCGTGTCAGCAAATCCCTGCTGCTAAACTCATGTTTCAGAGGGATTGTTTCTGCTCTCTGCTGCCATGTTTCATCCTTCTACCCGTGTGTGTGCTTCACCATTTTGTCATCTGTGTACAAAAAAGAAATGTGTGAAAGTGTGTGCACAGGGTTTCTCTATGAATGATGTTTGCACTGAAATGTGTGAAGAGTGTATGAGGGAGGCTTCCTATACACTTTTGCTCCCACCACATCGCAGACTGTCGCTGCAATGATGTCAGACTCGTCTTAATCACGGACACTTTTATGTTTTTAGTGTTGCGCTAATGCTCTTACACACTGTGTACGTCTCTTAAACAGGCTTAAGTCCCCCAGTTTACCAACACTGCGAGCAACCACAACAAGTACGAAGTGTAATGCTGAGTGCAACAGTCAAGGCTGCAGTTTCCAGACAGCTGATGTAACAAGTGTTCGTGTGTCTTATTTGGATCAGACAGGACAGAGTATTTTGGCTGCCATCAAGGGATTTTAAACAGTTTGGAGCTTTAATTAATTGTACTATAAACAGATATTACGAGGATTAAAAAACATGAATTTTCTGTTTCTCCCAAGTCTTTTTTTCTGCTTTAATAACCCCCCCCGTTTGTAGACAAAGCTTTTAGCTGTGTTTAGGACATTTCAGCTAAACACTGTGTCTCTTTTACTTGCCAAGTTCAACTCAATAACCCTAAAAGAAAATTCTGTTGTTGGGGTCAAAACCTTCATCGCACAGACGAGCACATAGTTGCACGTTGTACACAGAGGCACATTCTGGGGCTCTGATGATAAACTACATGAATGCTAGGGAGTCCAAGTGTAAAAAGCAAACAAAGCTGCACATATCTCTTTACATACATAGTTTACATTGAGACTGGACAACATATGTTTGTTGACCTGCCATAAATAGTTGAAGATGTTTGATATTCTTTTTAACTTTTAGCCTGTGATTTGCAACTTTGCATCCCTTTTTAAGTCTAGAAATTTTTCATTGTAAATATTTTATTGCTGCTTTATCAAAATAAAATTTGTTCATGCTTGTTTCTCCTCTGGCTTCCTCTTCCAGTGGACGTGAGCACGGCAGCACTGCCCATGCAGGTGCCCCCCACCGCCACAGCCATCCTTCCCATGGACCTGCGCGTAGTGGACCACCCCCACCACCACCACCAGCAGCCCCCTTTCGGCCTGGTTCCCCAACCCCACCCTACACCGCCCACCTCCACAGCGTCTCCCACGTCCTCTGAGCCAGGACGCGGGCCAGTCATCAGTAAGTTCAGATGATATCTGCTTATCATATCTTCTGGTTTTGTGTCCAGCTTTTTTTAAATAACTCCAGATGCTCTGACACACAAAGTCTTGAAAATGTCCTGCAGACCACCAGGAGCAGCAGCTGCAGCAGGAGCTGGTGGCTCTCAAACACAAGCAGCAGCTCCAGAGACAGCTACTGATCGCTGAGTTTCAGAGGCAGCATGAACAGCTGTCGCGACAACATGAAGTCCAGCTGCAGGAACACATCAAGGTGAGACCTCTCGTCCCCTCCCCTCTCCTCTCCATACACACGTGTGTGTGTGTGTGGGGATGAGGAGCAAGTCCTTCCTTGGATACAGTGACTGAAGGACCGTACTCAGCAGAAATGCAGCCTATGAAGTGCAGGAGGAAGCATGTGTGTGTGTATGTTGTGTGTGTATGTTGGTGTAATCTGATCTGGTGGCAGTATTTTGCTGCTCAGTCATCTCCATGGGAACCTTAGCCCTAATAAACCCTGTGAGTGTGAATTTAATATGCAAATCACTTTGCTGAAAGCCTCACCGGCGTTGCCACGACCACCAAAATCAACCAATAAGGGCAACTTGTCTGGTTTAAAAATAACTCTGATGTGCTCAGTCTCCGGTAAAGAACAGCACTTCCTGTTATTCTTTGCTTGGTGATGTCATGTCAAGTCATTGATTCTTCTCAGCGCACCGTCTCCTCCAATCTGAAACACCAGATGGTTTGTTACACGGAACCATCTGGGAAATTGTCCTTGGAAATTGTTAGGAAAAGGACACTTTCAAAAAATACTGTGAGTGAGGAAGTGAACAAAACTTCAGCCTGTGGCAGTCCATCATAGACTAACTTCAACCAATGAGATCCACTAACCATGTAACAAAACAGAGAGCTCTACCAGCAGAGCAAGTTGGTAAATTAAAGCATTAAAACCAGTAAGAAAAAGAGAATTTTTTTATCTTCTCTTTGTCCTTGTGCTCTTTCTTCCTTTTATATCCTTTTATATTTTCTGTGCACCAGCACCAACAGGACATACTGGCGCTCAAGCACCAACAGGAGCTGCTGGAGCACCAGAGGAAGATGGAGCGGCAGCGTCATGAGCAGGAGCTGGAGAAGCAGCAGCGGGAATACAAACTCCAACAGCTCAAGAACAAGGACAGAACACAGGAGAGTGAGTAGCTGCTGATAGCGAGCTCGATGGTTTTCAGGAAATAACAGAACCTTCATTCGTACAAATGATGTGCAGCCACAGCAACAAAAAAATCAATGGAGTTACAGCAGAGCAATAACTCAATGCCTTCATTTACAAGCGTCCTCAAAAAATTGCTCTGTGATGTGATGAGAATGCAGTGCTTTGGGGAAACAGCATCAGTGTACCCAGAGCACATTTTATTGCATAAAACGTTAAGTGAGATGCATGAGATCAGTCAGGAGTGTTAGCAGGTCGGCGTCTTCTGAATCAGTGTGTCGAGCTCTAAATGGAGCTGTCATGTTTGACTTAGCATATATGCAGTCTCCATCTCCTGAACGCTGCCAACATCTGCTGTAACTGCGCCCAGGCACCGTGTCATTTTATCACAGCAGGTGTGGGAGAGTCTTGGCCCTTGCAGACCCTCCGTCACAGCACCTGTCCTTGTGGCCCAGCAGTCAGAACAGCCTGACCTCACACCTTTACCGCAGGGAATGTCAGAATGAGACGGCCAAGACAAGCTGAGAGGAGCAGGACATTCAAGTGGCACACATGGCCCTCGGTCTTATGATTTGGTCTTGTTTCTTAGCGATGAAATGAAACCAGGCAAATCTCTGTAATCCCACTTCACTCATTTGTTTTTATTTCTATCTAAAGTATAATTGTTAATTTGAAATTGGTTCTTGTTTTTGGTGCTTTTGCTATCATTTCATGTTGTTTTGTAACACTAAACTCACCAAATGACATGACATTTCTATAATAAAGTCAGAAATACAAACAAAAGTCAGAAATACAAACCAGCAGATGATCAAACAGGTTGTAAAAAAGTGAACATTTTAAGTTACATAATTTCTATATGGGGTTCAAATCAAAAGCACGCAAGAAATGTTAGTAATAATGCTTCATTCTAGAGGGAAACTGTGAGTCATTCAAGATCTAGAACTGGTGGCCAAATCTTCATAACAAAATGTTTATTATAGGAAATCAGAAGCACTCATGGTCTCCATTTGGATCCTTTTCAATCTGCTTTAACTTGCACTTACAAATAAATCTGCTCTGATACGATTACTTGAATGAGCTTTGACACAATTGCATGTTTTTCATCCTGAAGGAAATGTTGCAGCTGTTATTTGAGCTGTTTCAGTTTGCTTTTCTCGTTTCTGTAACTGTTTCATACTGTATAAATAGAAGGCAGCATGAAAGATATGAGTCACTCTGAATTGCCTTGTTGTTAAAAAGTGCCATGTACATAAACCTGCCTCACTAAATATGTTACTTAGTGTCTGTATCCACTTATTACAGAATTTGAAAGGCTGAAAAAAAAAAAATCTGATGAAGGAGCCTCTGTGCTTCTGCTGTCTGTAGGTTCACATTTACAAGGACCACACAGAGTATAAACGTTGTAAACGGCCTGATTGCATTATGGAAAGTGCTGCATGCATGTGAATGCTAATGAGGAGAAAAATGCTTTGCTTTTACTTGTGTTGAGTCAGTGCTTCAGTACAAATCCCTCTGAATATATATTGTTAACGGTGAACCGGCATTCAGAGCCATGATTTTTCTGCCAGTAAAGTCCTTTTCCTCGACCAACCATTCTCCGCTGGGCAAAGTGAGCCTACAGTTGACGTCTATGGAAAGAGCATCGGGTTGTAAACAGAGGGAGCTTTGTTAAGTACTGCAGTAAATTGCATAGAAGGCAGTCTCATAAAAGCCAATTTGCTTCAGTGGCTAAGCAGATATATTGGGATGTCAGCACTTCCAGATGCACCATGATGTAGAGAGCCTATATTAGCTATTGTCACTTTCACGTTCTGTATTTACCACCTTCTCTCTCGGGTCTGACACGTCACCTGTTATCACACACACTGTCACATTCGTAGAAAAACACACCTCTGCTGTTTTTTCCTGTATTCTCAAAACACCTATTTTTTTTTTTTTTTTGCCCCCCCCCCTTATTGCACTCCTCGATATGCTCCTCGTTTTTTTTCTTCTTTTTTTTTTTCTCCGTGGCTCTCATTCCCTCTCACTCATCCTCGGCTCACTCCCTCGATAATTTGTTTGTAGCTACAGAATGAGGGTGGTAATTGAGCAGAGACCGAGAGCGGAGAGAAACTCATGATGTGCATCTTCGAGGCGAGTTACACAGCACTTCTACGTCTCTGTGGACTTTGAGTGAAACTCTGATGCAAGACTGTGCGCTCTGTTTGGAGGGAGAACTCTATTATCTGTCCGAGCGTAGATGGATGTTGTTATAACCTTCATGTTACTGTCACAGATTGGACGGGAGGGTGCAGCACAGCGGAGGCACTCAAGCACTACGTTTTACAAATATGCAGCACTGAATGGTCTTAAAACTACAATTATTGTCTGAAATGTTTTGTTGAGTTGTGTACTTTCATTATGCCAAAAGTCTACAACAGTGCTCGACACAGAAATCTGTAGTTTTATTCAAAGTTGAGGTGCATTTCCTTGTGTCACCTGCAGCAAACTTTAAGGGTAATGCCAGTTACAGAGAATGAGGAAGAAAGTCTGTCAACGTGACTTAAAGAAATGTCAATACAACTTTAACAGATGACCTCATCTGTGAACGTTTCTGCCTGAGTCAGTTACTTCGAATTTTATCTGACAAAGAGCCTTTTTAAGAAGGAAGTGAACAAAACCTTTGATACCACGATACCTCATCACATACTTTTTTTTTTCATTGTTCCGACTGAAAAAGCTCTTGCAGCAGAGCGTTTAAGTCTGCGATGATGAAAGTATTTGAGTTATGTGGGAAAAAAACGACATAGAAACCTTTGTTTACTGAACTCCTCATGTCTGTCTGTATCTCTGCATCTCTTTCAGGTGCAGTCGCCAGCACAGAGGTAAAGATGCGACTTCAGGAGTTTGTCCTGAACAAAAAGAAAGCGCTTGCTCAGCGAAACCTAAACCACTGTCTGCCCAGCGACCCGCGCTTTTGGTATGGGTGAGTGTCACATCCCATCACTGCAGAGGCCTGTACGGCATGGGAGGTGACTGGTTGACCTCAATAAAGGATTTATCTATAGTAGTAATATTAAGTCAAAATCCTGGTTTATTTTAGCGAAGAATATTAATTTATACTTTTGTAAAATAGCTGTCTAATTAATTGGATGTGTGAGAAAAATACAGGCTCAGTGAAAGCTGAGATTTCCTGTTTTCTGTTTGCAACTCCTGTCACTTCACTGCCGGATGTTATAAAGGTGAATCTTTTCTTTAGTGAGGTTATAATGAGCCTGAGCAGCACACAAAGAGCTCGGCATTGTAAAGCTAGAAAATAAGTATTTTTTATATGTATAAAAAGCATGCATCTGCACTCCTGCAAGAAAAGCTACAGTAAATGTGAATATGTAAAAGTAAATGAAGGACGAGAACTGTCCTTTTTTTCACTTTTTCTCTCGCTAACCTTTTAGTAATCTTTAAATGTTACCTTGCTGAAGTAAAAGTGAGAAAAAAAGGTTAAAAAAGAAAATATTCCACTCAGATAAAACCTCACATTTCTAAGATATCAAGCAACAGACTACATTGTTTTTCTTCCTCTTTTCTTTTTTTTTAATTCGTATAAGCCTTTTAGTTTTTTTGCCTTTTCTCATTCAAGCTAGAAAAAAAAAAAGAAAAGCCATACTGGGAAAATATCAAGCATAAAAGCCACAATCATGAGCGACATAAACCTCCCTCATCGTTGTGGTTTGCTTTGTTGTGAGTCCCTGTTGTGTGGATGTTCCTGTGTGTTTGTCTGTGTGTGTGTCTGTGTGTGTGTGCGTGTGTGTGTGTGTACCGAGGTACCAGCATCAACATTAGCGTCTCTGGGAGTCCTCACCAGTTTCCTCTGAGTCAAGCTACAGAGGAAATGTTGAAGGAACGAGGCTTTTTTATTTTTTCTGTCGATGTTTGTAGTCGATGATTGACAGCTGGTTCTCCGAGAGGTGTGTTTGTGTGTGTTTGTGTGTGTGTGTGTGTGTGTGTGTGTGTGTGTGTGTGTGTGTTTGAAGTGGGCATAGAGGGAAGACAATGGCACCTCTCCATCGCTTTAAATATTTGAAGAGGCTTTAAGCATTCTAACATTTCTGCCAAGGCAGGAGACGAGAGAGCAATCTAAATGTGCCATCAGTGAGGAAACCGGTTTTCTGTCACCGTCACCACCATCTCAGTTTCTCCAGTTTCTTTTTTATTCTCCTGCTTTCTCCTCAGTTCTTCCATACATATATATTCACTCTCTCTCTAGCCTTGTATTTCCTCTCATCCTGCTTCTTTTGCCTCCTCTGAACTCCGCCTCGGCCTCTTTGCTGTCTTAAGGTGAAAAATACAAGCAGCGAAGGCGTCTCTTTCTCCGTTTCCACCCACATTGTTGTCCACACTCTGCTGCATCCTTCAGAGCCTTGACCTTGGTGAGGGAGATAGAAGCTGCATTTGCCACTAGACTTTTTGTGCATGTGTGTGTGTGTGTGTGTGTGTGTTTGTGCGTCTATAGAAATGCTGGGGAAGGTAAAGCAGGTACAAAGCCAGCTTAAAATGCCGACATGGAGCCAGACCTCACCTGACATATTGCATGTTATACTGATGCATTTCATGTATTTTTATATCTTTTGTTTTTCTAGAAAAACACAGCACAGCTCTTTGGACCAGAGTTCTCCTCCTCAAACAGCACTGTCAGCATACAACCACCCGATGCTGGGCACATACGACGCAAAAGACGACTTCCCTCTCCGCAAAACAGGTACACAGTGGTGTCATGGCTTTGCTGAGGTTTTTTTTATTTTCTGACATCCGTTTTTCTCCTCCTCCTCCTCCTAAAACCAGCCATCCACTGCGTGTCTGCAGGGGAGCCCTAATCTTCCTTTTCCTTGCATTAGCAATTGCAAAGTCAGACATCTGAACCTTGAGCCAACCACTGGAGGATTAAAAGAAGTCCCTACAATATTATAAAAAAAAAAAAAAAGGTTTGAGGTCTTTTGAACCTTTTTGATGTAAATTATGGTGGATGGATGAAGAGGGGAACCACTCAAACTCTAAAACCAGTTAAAAGAATTGAATAAGAGGAATAGTTTGACATTTTACAGGCCTGTTAGTTTCGTTTAGCCTAAAGACTGGAAGCAATGGAAGATAGCTGGCCTGGCTCTGCCAAAAGGTAATGAAATCTGACTCTCAGCTCCTTTAAAGCTCACTAATTTACTTATTTAACGTGTTTTGTCTAATCAGAACAAAAGGTGAAGAAATGACAATTAAACAGCTTTATGAAGTGCTTGTGTGTTGAGCTGTTTCTTTGCTCTGACCGAGCTGCGATGAAAAAAAAAGTACTGTTTAAAACTGTGAAACAGCCCTGAATATTGAAGATTTTTCTTGCTTCAAAGGCCTTCAGGGGTGAGTAAAAGAGTGAAAATAAAAAAAAAATATTTGATGATCACTTACCTTTTGCTTCATCATCAGGTGTTGACGATAAGGGAAGATATTTCTTTTAAGAGCCAGCTGGCTAGTCTCCTGTTTTAGTCCAATCCCAAAGATATTGACTAACACATTCAGACAGGCTCCCTCACAGACATTATAGATCACACTGTTCAAGAAAACAAGCCTCGAACACTCGGGGAAGTGTCTCAGGAAGCACGTAAAAACCACAGTTCCTGCCTTTTCGATGCATCACACTGTTAGTTCTCCGCCCTTCTGTCCATGTCAAGCACGGCCAAGCTGTGATTGTTCACTTAGCCTGAGCAGCTGCTTTGGCTGTATCGCTGCCTGCTTTCACAGCTGGAGGCGCAGCTCTGTGTACTCTCCACTCCTGCCCACCTGCCGTGAGCTGGAGGCAGGAACAATTTATCCTGGCTCACGACCTGAGACGGCAAGTTTCAACTTTCAGGGACACTCAAAAGTGATTCAGAAATTTCTCGTGTGAGTGCCGCTGGTGCTGAGAATCATTCACAACCGACATCAGAACAGTTTAAAAGTGACAGAAAAGCACAGCAGGCTCCGCGGTGCAAACATGTGGCTGTGCGTATGTAAAGAAAATGACATTTTCAGGAGAAACGGAGTTAAAGACTTGAAGTCAGTGTTCATTGTCCCTGTGTCAGCTGTGAGAAAAGGCAGAGAGCGAACACTGACGTGTGCACATATGGTGGGGCAGTTGAGGGCCTGTCAACAGTGAGGAGACATGGATCAGATTAGATGAGCAGACAGAGAGATGATCTGTGCTCCGGAGGAAGTGAGTGACAGCGGTCACCACAGTTGTGCGCCGCCGTGACGACTGGAGCCGTCACGCATGACGTTTTTCGCCGGCGGTGACCCACGTCGGTGATGTATGCATGTAAATTGAAAAATGTACGTTTAAAAGCGAGGCCAAGCAGACGGTTTGTGACAAACAGGGATTCATTGTCCCAGTCTGAGAGGCTCTGTGATAATGGCTCCGAGAACACAGAGGGACACTTTGAACGCCGTGGCAGGAAGTCTGTCGGGCTCTCATGACAGATGCAGACTTGTCGTGCTGACCCTCTTTTTCTCCCCCACACTTTTACACACTGTCTCACACACACACACACACATTTTCATGCCACACATTTCACTGAACATTAATTCTGCAGGATGTCTATAAAAAGTAAATGCTCCTGTGTTTTTTGTTCAATCTTATACGTGGCCATGCGTATTGAAACTCATACTGAGAGTCCAGTGAGTGAAATAAAGGTTATTTCCCTTCTATCTTCCCTTTTAAACTCATCAAACAAGATTACATCCATTTATTCTCAGGTCAGTGCAGACTTCTGTTATGTTCTTATCAAACATTTAATGCTCTCCACTTGGATCCCCCGCAATTATTTTACTTGCTGTTGAGCTTTAACCACTTCAAGTTATTTAAATTAACCAATCTAAGTGGTAAAAGTCTGACTTTATATACCTAATCTCAGTCCTATAGGCTTTGAACTTCACACAGCCTTTCAGATGTTAGACTGATGTTAACAAATACCTCAGTGAGAACTGTCAGTGATCATACAACAAAAACAAATCTGTTTGTCTGTTTATGTGACTACCAACAGCGTCTCCATCCAACCTATCAGTCTAATGTATCATCAACATAAGATATTTCTGGGAAGTTGCATTGATGAGTTTCAGCAAACTGCTCTATTGATTTCATATAAATCTCCCTCCCTCCCTCCCTCCCTCCCTCCCTGCCTGCCTGTTCCCTGGAAGAGGAGCATGGCTTCCCCGAGCAGGACGCCCGCAGCTCGGGACTCCCATCTGTCAAAAGTGATGAGCAACTGATCAATATGTTTTGTATCAGAGAACCCGTTTCCTCCTTCACTCTCTATTGAAACATTAAGCACCACTTATAAAGACATTTAATCTGGTATTGATATGTCATCAGATGAGTTGGCATCTGGAGTTTACTGTGTTCTGCTCAGTTTTAATGGCTGCCTTGAAGTGTGAGGCTGCATCAGAAAGAGGCTTTGAAATGCCTGAACAGCGTTATGTAAAAAAAGTTACAACATGTAGAGGCAAAGCACTTAGATAAATACATTTTGAGGATAGCATTCAAAGCATATGAAGTGGATATACAGCGCTACCTTGGATTTAAGTGTCTTAAGTTTTTTCTTTTCCTTCATTTTTTTCTTTTCTTTAAAGCCTTGGCCGCCTATGGCTAGAATGGAAATTTCTTTTTTAATGCTACATTTGTGAAGGCAGGACTGTGGGTGGTTGAGGGCCAGATAATTTTCTCCCTTAACAATAAGTGTCCCCGCAGAAGAAGATATGCTGTCGCCTGACGAGAGAGGATGTAAAGTTACAGCAGTCAGAATGAGCCAGGAAGCCTGAAAAACATTCAAAAACGGAGTTAAATGCAGTCAGTTTTTTTTTTTTTCTTGGCAGACAACTTTGGACTGTAAAGATTGCTTAAACAATTGCGGCACATCCTCCTTTGGAACTGGTGTCTTCTGATGTGTGTGTTTGTGTAGGAAAAAGACAAAAAAAACAGAGAGAAAGGCTTAGCATTGAGGGGAAGAGGAAGTTCTGCCAGGGGAAAGAGAGAAGTGGGGGGTTTAGAGGAAGAGGGAGAGAGTTGGATGGGATGGCTGAGGGGACAGAGGGAGAGAGGGCAGCAGCAAAATGCCAGCATCAGCAGTAAAACCAGTCTGGGCCCTCTGCAGCGAGTGTGTTTGCACGTGTGCACACTGGTGTGCTTTTGCCCAGTCGGCATTAACACCCTTCAAAGTCACTGCGTCCTGAGGTGAACACCCCCGTGGCGACCAATGCCCAGCAAACACACCTCTCTACTTCTCCCTCCTTCTCTTTCTCCTTTACTGTCCTCCTGACCTCCCTCTATCCTTCTATCCAGACTCTCTCTCTCTCTCTTTCTGTCCACTCTTTCTTTTTTTTCTTTTTTCATTTCTTAATGACTCAGGACGCACAGACTCAACCTTGACCACCCCCCTCCTCCTCCGTTCAGCCATCTTTGGTTACCTTGTCTCTCCTCCACTGTCTCCCCATCAGACTGACCACAGTTTCTGCTTCACCTTTGCAGCCCAAAGTCAGATTTTTTACAATTGAGGCAAATACTGTTTCCCAAAGACACCTGGTTTATATTTGTCAAGTGTGACAGAAGGTATATGTCTGATGTTTGTTGATATTCAACATGTGTCAAATAGTTTAAAGCTTCAGAGCTTCATCGTTTACACTGACACTGATCATTTTCTAAATGCGCCACAAAGGTACCGAGCTGCACTAATTAGTCTCCCTTCAGTGACTGCTTCACTTCATGAGCTCACAGAGAGGAGAGACGGGAGGAAAATGGCTGAAGGAGGGAGTCTGTTAAATGCCTCTGAACGTAGACACAAACAGCGGACAGAGTCGCAGTGACGTCACCTGCTGGTTTGTGAAGCATTTTGAAGCCTAAAGTTTGTCATTATGGCCGTCAATATCCTGAAGTGACCATATTTGGATGAGAGGGTGGAGCCAGGGAAATTAGACATCGCCATCAAGACTTTGAGATGCCTGACAGACGGCTTGTAGTCACTCAGAGCATCCGTGGCCTTAATTGCACGTAACTTAAAACCTTAATATAACTCGTGCATGGGTTGTTTGGCTACAGCTGGCTAGCTTAAGGCTTATATACAGTATGTGGCTGTTTGAGGAGAATAAATTTACCTTGATAAACTCATACTAGTTACACAAATAGACATGAATGATTCCAAACTCAAGCAAGGCTTCACATGTAAAAAAAAAAGTGACATTTTGTAGAGATAATTGAATCTTCTGCAGTGATGGTGGCAGCTCCATCGGCATGGTTAATGTTAGCACCGGTCTGACTGAAATACTGTAAGCATTGTGAAGATGTCATCTAATTTCAGCTCAGGTCTTAGCACCAATAATCATATGCTCTTGTCATCTTTAACATAATGACAGGGTTGTCAGTAAAGGATGTCGAAAGCACTTTAAAGCACTTTAAGAATCAAAAACGGTTTAAAATAATGTTGACTGCTTTGGTTCATGATTACAACAACCTTAATCAGCAAATGCCAACGTTCATGAAATGTTCCTGAATTAATTAAACTAAGACCAGATGCTTTCTGTAACACAGCAAAAAAAAAAAATAATAATAATAATGGAGGCAAGCTGATTTTCATTTATATTTTTTTTTGGTCATTTTATGATAATTATGGCAATAATTGTGGTAATGTCAAAATGTCAGACTATTACAATTCCCTGCACGACACACTAAAACTGAACTTGAATGCACCAGGCTCTTTCACTCATTGTCTATCCTCCGTCTCCTCCTGCTCAGCTAATGCATAGCATTTTATCCTGACCCACCCCATCCCTTTTAACAAAGACTTTGGAAGAGTGCCCTCCACTTAGAAGAAGCTCTTTTTTAAATAATTGAGTTTCATAAGTTCAGCACGATGTTCCCCTTAAAATTGAAAGTGCATTTGAAAAAGTACTTAGACATTATAGATTCACAATTGGTCTTCTCAGCCCCAGTGACCAGGAGGTATATTGAGTGCTGCACCTCTTTAAAGTACATTAAACTTGGTGTAGCTGCATCCTATCTTGATAAGCGTTCAAGGCTACAGAAAGCAAAGACCGAAAGGTTTGTAATCACCCCGAATAAGTCTTTTAAATATAAATCATCACAGTACACAAAGAAGAATCAATTGCTTCCACTTGGCTGTACAAAAAGTCCTCGCTACTTTTCTGAGGCTAATGAATGTAGCGTGCTGTGTTTGATACAAGGTCGTGGGATGAACATAGGGTCAACTGTTGGTCAGCCGTCCAGCTTCATCTAATTGAACGGAAGGAAGCCAGCGGAGGAGGGAATAAAGCTGCCCGTGTCTGTCTGTCTGCTAGAGAGACACTGAAGTAAGATGTAGCACTTGCCAGTGCAGCTCTGCAGCAAATTCAGAACGGGAGCATCTGTTTGCAGAGACCCAAGAAATAAAGAAGCATGCACACACATGCCCATACAAACAAATATGAAGACACACACTGGCAGTTTTTTTTTGTAATTGAAAGTGTCTGGAAACAAGCAGTGTTCATTAGCAGAGTGTGGAGGCAGCATCATTAAGCGTGGGGTCAAGAAAGCTGCCAGTTGGCTGCTTCCCCTCTTGTTGCAGCGCTTCCCACTGTCACATGGTGATGGCTAACCTCAGCTCCCAAGTCTGTCAGCCAACACATACAGTGTAGCCTATAGGGACGGGCTCATTAGCCCCGCTACATGCCCGCGAACAAGCTCCCACTTGTGAGGCCCAGAAATGTACCACAAAGCTGAGTGCCAGCGACTGTATAGAGATTATCTCTAATTTTCACATTTATGGGGCTAATTTAGGGTGTAACACATTAATATTTTTAAACTGGATGACCCTGTTGGAAATTAAATACTTAACCCTGACATTATTTAGCTCTGTCCACTTAGTTGTGAAGTGGGACGGATAAGCCATATTTGAAGTTTTTTTTTTTATTTTAGACCGAATCTTGTCCAACCTTTTAAATAAATCCTCCATCATGTTCCCGTTCCTCTCTCTGTCGTCTCAGCCTCTGAGCCCAACCTGAAGCTTCGTTCTCGGCTAAAGCAGAAGGTGACAGAGCGCCGCAGTAGCCCTCTGCTCCGAAGGAAAGACGGGCCCATCACTACTGCCAAGAAACGTTCCCTAGACGTTGCTGGTGAGCTCTCCTGTCACTGGATTTTTTGCCTAGTGATGTTATTTTAAATCTTCTTTTTTCTCCAAAAGTATCACTCAAATAAAATAAAGTACTAGTATTATTACTTTTCATAGAGTTTTTAATTTAAAAAACTACATTAAAATCATTTCATTTATATGAAAACATCCCATGAGGTTTATAACTAAACAAGGCCAAGAAGTAACAGAGTCTCCGTAAGCTAATTGGCTTAGGCCAGAAGGTTAGATAGATCTAATTTCTGTGTTTTACGTGTGTGTTTCAGAGTCTGCATGCAACAGTGCACCAGGCTCAGGTCCCAGCTCCCCCAACAACAGCTCCAGTAACATCCCCAGTGAGAACGGGGTGACCATCTCCGGCAGCCCAGGAGAGGTAACCAACATCACTACCAACATCTTTATATGTACTTAGACGTGCATATCTGTAGTTACAGTGTTAAAATGACTGTATCTAACACTGTTTCCGCTCTGCGTGTGAACTCTGTGAGTGTTTACTGTAATGCTGTGTGTGTTCAGGCCTCTCTGCTTCAGAGGTTGGCTGCGAGGGAAGGTTCAGTCAGCCAGCTCTCTCTCTACACCTCCCCTTCTCTTCCCAACATCACCCTGGGGCTGCCAGCCACAGGCCCTGCTAGCACTGTGAGTATAGTCAATGTGCAATATTATAATGACGCTACACAGGGTTATTAATTACACTCCGGAATATTTAGTTTGCAAAACATGCATTTAAAACGTAACCTTGCATCTCTAATGGATGATAGTGGTTTACGTGGAAACAAACTGACTTTCTCTGCCTGGTTAGTTCACTACAGAGAATAATAATGGGTTCATTAAAGCCGCAATCACTGAGTTGTTATCTTTCGAGTCTATGCACATGGAAAATGAAGAGTCCGAACTGGGTTTTCACTCGTGGATGGAAAATTTCAAAGACAGACAGCTCTTATCAATGATTTTTGGCATCAGGATGCCTCTGATTCTCTTCCTCCATCTCACTCATTCTGTCTCATTTGACCTTTCTTTGTCTCTGTCCATCTGCCTCTCTATGTGTCTGCCTGTCTCTTCTCTTCCTTCCTCTGTTTTCTCTCCTTCCCTCTCTTTCTCTCTCTTTGTAGGTGGTATCAGCACACCAAGATGGTGAGAGTCGTCTGGCATTGCCTGCGCTGCAGCAGGGCATTCCTCTGACCCCTCCATTCCTGCCCACTGCCCACCTGCCCTCCTACTTGGCATCGTCAGCCCTGGACAGGGAGGGGGCTGGAGGGGGCACGGCTGGTCACAATCCCCTCCTCCAACACATGGTGCTGTTGGAGCAAGGCCACAGTCCAATGGGTCAGTATGAACTGCAACGTTTGCTTCTTTTTCTTCTCAAAACTTGCTTAGCTTAGCTTGTGTTTTAATAGAATTATTTTGGCTTTATTAAGTGTTAATCGATATCAACAGGGCCATGAGGACTAATGACTAATATAATACGTGTACACAAATTAGCCTTGGTAAGGAAACAGTATAAAAGTGCCAATATAATTTAGCTTGATTGACTCACTGTTTAATATTACCATAAATCTTCTGCAATGCTTTTAAAAAACCACCAGCTTTCAGCTTCTTTGAAGTTTTTCAGAGTGACACAAGAGTAAATGTTGTAAATAAGTATTTGTAATTATTTTTAAGATAAATAGCACTATTAAATATAATTTTCTGAGTCTTGATAACGTGCTCTCTTGAACATATTTTTCAATGACCTTACAATTATTCCTCTAAGCTTTGCGATCCTGTTAGTAGTAATGATGACATTTCACTCACCAGCTTAATTGCAGCATCCAAACACAGCTACACACAACAGAAAATTACTACAGGATCACAGTCTGAACCTTTTTCTTGCTTTTGTTTCCTTGCAAAATTGTAGTATTTGTTTTGAATTACTTAAAAATGTGCCACTAGATTCTTCTGTCACGAGTCAGTAAATTAAATGATAGAAATAAGCCCGAGTGTAGCCGGACAATAACTCTGTGGGTAGCAGAGTCATTCAGTTATCAGTCAATGCCAAATGTAATGTTTTATATCTCTTCATCTCTCTTGAGTGAAATGTATTCATAATCAATAGGAATGATGGACAAAGCTGGACCCCAATTAGACCCAGCTCATTAGAAAAATCTAATAATGTTCTCCTGTGGCTGCTCAGTCGGTCTGGGCGGCCTCCCGCTGCCGTCGCCCGCTGTCTCCAAACTTGCACGAGGCCACCGTCCCTTGGGGAGGACCCAGTCGGCCCCTCTGCCCCAGCAGCAGTGTGGCCAGGCCCAGGCCCTGCAGCAGCTGGTGGTCCAGCAGCAGCACCAGCAGTTCCTGGAGAAACACAAACAGCAGTTCCAACAGCAGCAGCACATCATCAACAAGGTAACTAAATGTGTGTGTGTGTGTGTGTGTGTGTGTGTGTGTGTGTATGTGTGTAAGTGTGTGAGTCTGTGTGTCAGTAATGTACACGCATATGTGTGTGTGTGTATTTGGCAAGAATTAAAGCAGCATTTCCAGCAGCTGTGATAAAGCAACCGTCTATATGTATGTGCATGTCTGTACAGGTGTGTTTAGTGATCTATGTGTGAGTCTGTGTGTGTGTGTGTGTGTCTGGGTGTGTTTCTAGCTCTGTGTGTGTGTGTGTGTGTGTGTAGGAGTATCGGTCCATCTACATGAGGCTGATTTGGTTAATGTCTGTGAATCCTGTCTTTACTCCAAGAGCAGGATGAATCAGCCTGCAATCTGCAAGTCTCCCAGCAAGTCTTTCTTGCCTGCGTTCGTGTGTCCCTACTTCTCCCTGTCACCCTGGTAACTGCGCTCTAGAGGAAGCTGCCACCATATATGGTCACGCAGGAAGTGTGACTCATTGTATCATTGTGTGAATGTGCACAAGGTGATGAGGGGATTTGCAGCGTTATAAGGTCATTGTGGAGAGGGAGACGGTTGTTTGTGTTTGGGTGTGCATCCATATGTTTGCGTGCATAAAATTCCTGTAGGATTAAGCTATTGTGTTGTGCTGTTGGGCCGTTGGTGACTCCCTCTGCTTGTTGTGACTCCAGCTAATTAAGTCAAGCTTAGGTGCAAAACTTGGTCATTTTTATGTTGCAGTCATTTGTGTCACTGTTTTTTTCTTTTTTTTCTGAGTCACTTAGATTGAGAGTTGTGTATAGGGAGCTTGAGTATTAAAACGGGGAAACTACATTTGAAGCCATCATGATTATTAAATGTAAGAGGGAAATGTTGCAGCGTGACAGTTTTTTGTCCGCCTTCCTTTGGATTGTAGGTGTGGTTGTTTTTCTTTTTTAAAAACATTCAATTTCGCAATTCTCAACGCACTGAACTCTACTAATCATTAAAGAATATTTGCAAAGCCAAGAAAGGCGGCTTCCAATCATTGTGGACATGTTCTGGCCTCCTGCTTTAAATTCATTGTGCATGTGTGAAACAGGATTCCTCTCTAATGCAGTGCATCAAATCACAGACCACTCAGCGCAGATCCATGTTAATTAAGACATGTACGGCAGGCGGGCGTTCAGGTTGGATAAAAACCAACAACCAGATCTACAGTAACTAATGATCTCCAAACAAGTGATGTTTTCTCCCTGCCAGCTTTTAATTTTCTCCATATTTTTTGTGTTAAGTTAAATTCCCCTATAAAAAAAAAAACATCCACACAATTAGTCTCTAACAGACAGTATTTAGCAGTGAGCATAAGGTATATATTACAGCATATTGTTCTGTTTACATCCCCCATAACTTTCTCAGCAGTCAAAAGTAATCTGTTCAATCTGCATTAATAACATAACACTAATAATCCACAAGCTCCAGTATTCCAGATGCTGCCTTACCTCACTGTAATTTATTTTGGGATGGGGGCTGGTGGCATGGCGGCTGCACAAATTGTCTGTTCAGGAAGCGGGTATCAGTTCTGAACCTGCAGACCAGCTGTGGACTCTCTGCTCAGACTGTGTGTGTGACTGTGATTTCCTCAAGCTCCTCTGGTTTCCTCCCACATGGCCTGTAGGTTTGAATTCTGTATTTTTGTCTTTAAAGTCAGTGTGTCATCTCTGTGACAGACCGAAGGCCTTCACAGAGTGTTTAAAGTGCAAAATTTCTCCTCACATGCTTGAAGCTTTTACCTGGAGGCGCAAATTAAAATTAATACCAGTTTCGTCACTTTTTAGGAAAGTCGTTTCTTTTGATTCTGTTCAGTTTTTGTTCCTTTAACATCAGCGAAGTTGAAGTTGTTGCTGTGGGGAGACTGAAAATATGGTGGATGCTTGTAAACTGTGGCAACTTTTAAAACAGCTTGAGCAGATTATTTGACTAAAATAATCTTCATTTCTCAGTTCTTAGCAATGCCATTTCAGGTCCATGCTCCAGAAATCACCTGGAATACATTCAAAATTCAGCTGTTTTGTGTGTTTTTCTCTGGGATTCTTTTCGTCGGTGTAACCTGCTGCATTCAGCCATTTGTCATCGTCAGCCTTGTTATTACTATATCAAAAACAGAAATTGCTAATTAGGTCAGAACAACCTTGAGCGAGTGAGTGAGCGAGCAAGTCGAGTCAGTGACGCAGATGATGTGCAGTCAAACTATCGGGATCATGACCTGCCGGCTTAATAATGCTGTTATTTGTGGGTTCACTGCCTGGCGAACAACACAGCAGAACGCAAGATGTTAAAGGACCACAAACAAATCCTTTTGATTGTCGCATGCTGAAGTCAGCCACTGGAAAACAAAACACTTGTGAGTTGCAAAACACTTTCTTTTTAACATGAGGAAGTACAGCAGTATGTCTCTGCCGAGTGGCTTCAACACCAGCTATCATAACGGAGTTGATGCCATTATTTTGATACTTGGCATATGTACGAGTTCAGTATGACAGACCGTCTTTACAAACGCCCCTGTGGTGTGTTTAGTTTCACTGATCCACCCCGCTGACCATCGGACATCCACCACTTTGTAAAACATGAATCATCCGTGGCCTCCCATCGTTTCCTTGTTTGGATTTTTTAGTCAAGTCAGCAATGAAAACAGTCCCTTCCTGCTAACTTAATATTTGGCTTTAACGGTCGAACTTGTTGGCAACAAAGAAAGGAATTAAAGAGTCTTGAACCGGTTCCAGCCTGAGTCTGCCGCCCGCCATTAATTACCTGAGACAGCGAAGGTAGTTCAGCGGCGTACTCGCTTACATGACACTGTTGTGTGAGAGATACAGACAGATAATGACAAGAGTCAACAAGTGTCAAGTGTTTTTGTATACAACCACGTTCTCCTCTCCACCTCCCCCGTTTTGGGGGGGGGGGGGGGGGGGGCCCCCGGCCGGCGCGGGGGGGGGGGGGGGGGGGGGGGGGGGGGGGGGGGGGGGGGGGGGGGGGGGGGGGGGGGGGGGGGGGGGGG
>JAQMCX010000011.1:19166829-19310166 GCA_029814765.1 Acanthurus leucopareius | reverse complement strand
GTTGTTAGATAAATAAATATAATGCAAAGAGTCAACAAGTTTCAATTGTTTTTGTATACAACCCCGTTCACCTCTCCCCCCCCCCCTTTTTCACTCCCCCCCCCCCCCCCCCTCTCTCTCTATCTCTGTGTCTTCCGACTGATTCAACAGGCTTATGTAGTGTCTGTCCCCCTTATGGTTCACGTCCCAGCAACTATTTCCTCTGTTAAAAAGGAGGGTCGGAGAGGAGAGAAAGAGAGCAAAACGGGAGAGAAAGGACGAGTGAGAATCAGAGCAGCAGGAGTGGATCAGTGTTTTGAGTTTGTTTGGAGAAGAGGGACTGGGATGAGGCAAGAGCCTGCTCTCTGACGTCAATGGACTGTTCCCTGGGCAATATGCCAGCTAAATGTGTGCGTGTCTTTGTGAGTGTGTGTGTCTGCCTGCCTGTCTTTGAGTGTGTGTGTGTGTGTGTGTGTGTGTGTGTGTGTATGTGTGTGTATGTGTGTATGTGTGTGTGTGTGTGTGTGTATGTGTGTGTGTGTGTTTGTGTTCCATGCACAAACAGCGGTCCACTCCAATCATGACCTACACATCAAGGTTGAGGTCTTTGACGACAGGGACGGGGACAGCTGCCACAACAAGATTCCCTTAATGGCCCCTCTTCACTTCTTCCTCTTTTTTTTCTCCCTCGTGTCCTCTGCTCGGGTTTTCTCTTCTTTTTTTTTTTTTACCTGAATGTGAATTTAAAAAAAAAGAGTCAGAAATGACATATTTTGGCAGGGTTTTTCAACAAATCAATAACCTGTCAGAGTTCAGAGTACAGGTTCAGTTTATCTACATGTGTACTAAAAGTACAAGTACTTGGCTAATGTTAGCTTTTGTTTGATTAAACTTGAGGTCTCTTGCATGTTTTTTTTTTTGTGCTCCAAAAGTGCTCCAGCTATTTTTGGAACGAAAAAAAGATCTTCAGCTGACCACATCTTGTTAAAGCAGTTTGGTAGATTGTGTAAGAGTTAAGAAGGCAAGTCTTCACTCCTCTCCTGTCTCAGTCAGAAAGCTGACGCTAAAGTTTTTGTTTTCTTCTGATAGTTTTCAGGTTTTTCATATTCATTTCTGAAACCAAACCTAAACCTCTGACCGTTTCTAACATCAGTCATATTATATATGTTATCTTTGACAAATATTGCTGTACAGTTCTGCAGAAATGAGTCATTTGACCCTGATGATTTAGTCTTGTTAAATTCTGGTTTCCTTCTCTTGAAGTCAGCAGGTTTTTGGTTTGATGTTTTGATCTATGTTTTAACTCAAGCTCAGGGGATTTTTGTTTTGCAATATTAAATGCATCACAACAATTTCTCTCTCCAAAATTTTGAAGCTAATATGTATCTTAAAAAAAAGGTGTTTGCATGAAAGAGAACAGAGGTTGTCAGGCACATTTAACGCCATCATGCTGAACACAGTAACTAAAGCCTTGTTGTGTTTATGATCACACTCTTGCAAACTATTCTGACTCAAACTCTCCGGCTTGGAGTTTAAACTCATAGTAAAGTGTGCATAGTGTTGGAGGAAGCTGAGTGGTGATGAAGTTGAAGCACACCATGTAAAACCTCTCAACTGTGCTTCTCTTTTTGTCCTCTAGATCATGTCAAAGCCCGGCGATCAGGTCTCTGCTGCAGGCTCCAGCGCCTCAGGGCCGGCCAGGCAGCACCAGAGTCACCCAGAGGAGACAGAGGAGGAGCTCAGGGAACACCAGGGTCTTTCCTCGTCCTCCTCGTCCTCCTCCACCACGTCTGTGCAGGAGACGGGGCCTCTGCGAGGGCTGGTCATCAAGCAGGAGCCTCCCGACCCTCAAGAGCAGGAGGAGAGGGAGCAAAGGGAGAGACAGGCCGAGAAGGACTTCCTGTTCCGACAGGTGAGGAGGTGGGACACTGATGTTGGATGCTGGCTGGCTTAAAGTGAGTTAAAAGGGCAAAATCAACCTCCTTTTTTAAAAATTCACGAGAAAAATGAAAACAAGTGAGATCAAACTGATATTAATTGATGTATGAACTCATCGTGTGTAAATTCAGATTCAAACGTCACACTTTTGAGGATTCTTTTACGCAGTTTTTTTTTTTTTGGAAAAATGGATGGGAAATATCTGACAGCAGTAACAGATGGAGGGAGCAGTGACTGAATTACACTCCACATTCAATCCTCCCTGACAGTCTGTCCAGCCCACTCTCCGGCATATTTTAAGCTATATTTGATTTTTTTTTCTCTCTTTTTCTCATGTCACACAAAACATACTTACACACATTACACATGATCTACTATGCGAAATAGTGTATTTTTCTATGAATGGCTTTGGGGCATGTGTGCCTCCTCCACACTACTCTCTTAACACGACTCCATATGGACAGTCACATTCTGATGCTTTCAAAACACACACACGCACACACACACTGTAACACCCACACAGACAAACTCCATCGCACAAAGAGTCTCCAATGCTGCACTGCTTGTCCATGAACGCATGCAAAATGCATCCTCTGTCTCCACATCGCTCACACTCCGTATCTGCGGCCACACACACGCATGTACGAATGCGGACCGATACACAGTCAGGACACCATGTCCTCATCTGTCTAGCCCATCCCAGCTGTGCGCTCAGCCAAATTCAATCAGGCCCTCCTCCCACTGTCGCCATGGCGCCCATAGTGTAAGCAGACACGCCCATCAGAATTGAACGATGTTTTCTCGGCGAGACTCTCTGAGTGGCGAGATCACTCATGTATATCTAATTTCGAGCATTAAAAGCACTCAAATGAAACTCCTCATGAAATCATTGATAAGTACATGTTCTAAAAATTCTCTTCTGACTTTGCTTGCTGTTTTTTGCGAGGAGTTTGATGGATTATAATGTGTCTAGTGTTCTAGGCTGCACTCCGTATAGTCACATGAGGGGAGTAATGTGAAGTCAGGTTGAGAATAAAGTGGTTTTATATTAATAGCAATCATTATCCTTGTCAAAGAACAGCTTTAAGTATGGTCTTTGTGACTGAGGGCTCATGTGAAAGGTATTTTAAGAGCTCTCGGTTAATAACCTGTCAAAAAGACAGATTTCCCTGAATAACTGCTGTATCTTTGTGGTGTTGTCATGTGCTCACTGTACAGATCAGAAAAGCAGTGCACTGTCAGTGTGTAACACAATATCAGCTCCTGTAAATGGAGCCTATGTTGTCCATTACAGTATCTTGGTATTTGCGAGTATCTACTGCCATCTTCTGGTAAAAAGAAATATTGCAGTACATCATTCATACAGTACATGCCACTGTGTGTGTGTGTGTGTGTGTGTGAGCAGCAGGCTCTACTGTTAGAGCAGCAGCGGATCCACCAGTTAAGGAACTACCAAGCCTCCATGGAAGCAGCCGGGTTATCAGTGAGCTTTGCGGGACACCGCCCCCTCTCCAGGGCTCAGTCCTCGCCAGCCTCTGCCTCCTTCCCCTTGGTGGTTCAGGAGCCGCCTGCCAAGCCTCGATTCACTACAGGTCTGTCCAAAAATGATAATAATATGGATCTTATAAACACAGATACATGTACAAACTGCATCTAAGTATGAAAATGTTGCTCTTCATTGCTCTCAGATGAAGAACTGTCATAAAGTAAGGCGGCAAATAGCAACCTAGAAACACTTTGATCCTTCTAATTGCAGGTTAGGGGAAACCACACAGCATGATGAGCCATAAGATGATGGCTATGTATATATACAAGGCCTGTTGCTAGGTACCCTAGGCCCCAGACAATATCACCTACTACAAGAGTAAATTGCTGTACAGAATAATTTCATCCGTCTGGAAACTCCATATGATCTGTTATTTATGATGGAGCTGAAGCAACGGATAATCACAACATGAGACGGTGTGATTGTAGGGATCTTGTCCTGAGTACTGTTGTTATCAAACATATGCTATTACTTTGAAACTTTATTTGTGTGTGTGTGTATTTTCCAGGTCTGGTGTATGACTCTTTGATGCAGAAGCACCAGTGTATATGTGGGAACACCACCAGTCATCCAGAGCACGCCGGCCGCATCCAGAGTATCTGGTCTCGACTGCAGGAAACAGGCCTCAGGGCGCACTGCGAGGTAAGGCCACGGTTACATTTGACCACAGGGTTATGGACAAGTAGATAAAACAAAAGGAGACATAAAGCTGAATAGATACAGTATAAACCAAAAGACTTGAATTGTCTTATCAGTGGGTCAAATATCAAGAAGGGTCAGTTTGATCCGGTACGATTCTGTGATCTTCTATCGTCTAAATTTCTGCGTATGTTGCATTTTACAGAAAAATCATGCAATATGGTTGGAGTGTGGCACATGCAAAATAATATAATAAAAGAGTGAATCAAACAAACTAACTAGTAACCCGCATTTATGAATAAATTACTACTCTTTTCAGTCCTTGACTTTGAATTGTGAGGAAGACCCAAACTAATAATCTAAATACACAACATGCTGCTAAACAGGTAGCACAGATACAGATGCAGCAGTGTTGTTAACCTAAAGTGGTGCATTTTCATATGTGGATTGTGTACTGTTTCTCTTTTCTGTTTAAAAATATCTATAATACATACCAGCAGGGGGCAGTGTGTTGCCATGTATGGCATTTTGGCTTCCCCAATAAAAACAATGTCTTTAGAGGTTATTGCCAAAAAAATGCACTCCCACATGCAGACACCATTGAACCTCCCTATAGCACTTCTTCTATATAAGTGCAGGACACAGAAACCAGAACTTCTGACAACACATCACACACATTCTTCGTCTTTGCTTTTTTCCTGGGCGACTCTGTTCGTTTGAACGGTAGGATTGTAGTTTTAAACCAAATACATAATGAGTCCGTCTCCGTCTTATCCATTTCTGTCCATGTCCTCTCCTCTATCCTAATCTGTGATCAGTGTATCCGCGGTAGGAAGGCCTCACTGGAGGAGTTACAGATGGTCCATTCAGAAGCTCACGTCCTGCTGTACGGAACCAACCCACTGCGGCAGAAACTAGACTGTAAGAGACATGACAACACAAACTCATCTGACCTCCAACCATGCTTTCATCCACCTGCTTAATGTCACTCAGTCTTCAATGAGTGTTCAGATAAAAGATGTACTTAAGTTTCACAGCATGAGTGGTTGTAAGCACAATCAAACAGAGATTTTGTGCACATGTGCAGCTCTAAACAGATGACTTGCTCCACAATCAATGCACATGCATGCGTGCAACAAACAGCAGACTAAATATCACACAAAGTCCTTCATGTGAACACCATGAGTCTGCAGCATCTGTTAAAGGAATCTGCTTTAATGCTTAAACCGTCTCATAACAAAAGGTCCAATCAAATAAAGTCCTGGAGGTGTTACGATAGAGTGAGGACCTGCTGAAGCTTGTTAACTAAAAGTCGCAAAGGCTGCTCAGTCACTTAGGCCTGGCCTTTGTGGCTGGAAGTGCAGGTGTAGCCAAGGCAGACTGTGTGTGTATGTGTGTGTATGCGTGCATGTGTGTGTTCAAAAAATTAAGGGGCAAACCCCAGTGGTCATCTTAGCTTTCATTCCAGTGGAGACATAAATTCCCCTTATTATTAGTGCTTACACAGGAGAATCACCAGAAACTCCTGTGTGAGGTTCAACACACAGGTGGTTTTCTATACATAAAGACGTGACAGAGGAGAAGAAGAGAGTGGAAATGCACAGTTATAAACTCATAAAGCTAGCATCCAGTCAGGGATTAAAGTATCCGTACATATCATGTTAAATATCTGGTTTAGGATTGTTTCTCTGTGTCAGACACTGTTGAACACGTGTATTTGAGCTGAATGAGACTTGGACCTGTGACTCTGGTAATGTAAGTGCCACGTTCTGCCCTTAAAGCCTCTGAGATCTGCTGTCAAACTCATGAAGCTTCACATTAATCCAGTTGTCAGCACTGGACTGCAATCAGTATAATGATTAGCAATTTTAAGCAGTGAAGTTTTTTTTTTTTACAATTAAACTTTTCTTGAAAAATGTATAAAAAAGAGTGAGCAAGTCAGTTTAAAGGAGTTTAACATCTGCTGAGGTAAAAAGTTTGATGTGTTCTGCTTAAAAAATCTGCCTGCAGTTTAGCTTGAATACACAAAAAAATAAAGTTCTTGTCATTCAGAGGAAATAGTATTTTCAGAGAAATTATTTCTCTGTTTATTTTTTCCGACTTTCCAGAAAACAGAAGTTTTTTCATTTTCACTTTTTATCAGAAAACAGATCTGTTTTTGGCCTGAAATCATGATTCATGAGTGGGGGAGAGATTTGATTATCAGGGCCATGAGGTACATTTTTTTGTTTTAGATACTTCCCCTTTGGCTAATTAGAGCATGCCCCTGTGTACTCTTGCTGTTAGATTAGGTCACAATGTCAAATGCTCAGTTTCAGGGGTCACGCAGGGGTCATGTTTGTGCCTGCGAGTCCAAAAATTCACCTCTTCACCTGGTAACCTCTCGTCCTTTCTTTCCTTCTCTAATTCTTCTTCACTATTTCTAACTCTGCGTCTCTTTCTATCTGTTTCAGGTTCAGTGAGCCCCATGTTTGTGAGGTTACCGTGTGGAGGCATAGGGGTAAGTAAGTTACGCCAAGCTTTAGTCATTTTACAAATATTCAGAATGTAATTAAGTATTCGTAATTTGTGCGCCTGATATTACTTGGAAATTGCCAGTGTTAGTCACGCTGGTTTATTCAGTGGAAAATTGTTGTAATAGATTGTTGTGCTTTTACAACATTGTGTTAATCTAATCAATACCCAACTGGCACGACTGCATCTGACTTTGTAATGAAACAAATAAGCATAGTTTCAGCATCATCAAATAGTAGTATAATAACTGTGTTTCCCTTCGCCCACTCTCCCTCTGCCCCCCGCTTAAATAATGGTCCCATTTGTTCTCTTTCCACCAAACAAACACACATACACACACACACACACATAATCTTAACACACTTGCACGCCTGCACACACAAATAGACACACACACATACACAAAAACACACACAAACACCGCCCCTCGAGGACCAGAGGCAACAAAAGCTGTTGCTTGCCTTTCCGCCGTGTTTGGAATTATAACCAGATGTTTTCAGAATACGAGCTCTGTGTGTGTGTGTGTGTGTGTGTGTATGTGTGTGTTCATTAGTGTTTGGGGGGCATGTTTTTGTTTGTGTGCATAGCACTGTGTTTGGGGATGTTTGTGTGCTAAGGCGGTGGTTGCAGAGTTAGAAGTGCCGTCTTTTGAAACTCACATGTCAGAGCAGTCTCACACCTGCAGATGCGTGCATGTGTGTCGTCTTTTTCCTCAATGCTGAGGATTTCCAAAGGCCAGCCCCGCACCCACGCTCCTACACAAAACCCAACTCCTTCTCTCTCCAATTCTTTTTTTTACATGTCATCCATACCTCCTGGCTCTTTCTCTCTCCCCCTCTTCTCTCCCCCGGGACTCACTGCGGCTGCTGTTGCTTCGGTGGGAACAAGAAGAGCGCGGACTCTGCCCTGCTCTGTTCTGTTCTTTATAATGGCAAATGGGACTAAATTGTTGTCTTCCTGTCATACACACACATACAAGTCACACACACACACACACACACACACACACACACATGCGTTTACAGAGGAAAGGGGCTGAAATTAGGCTGTCAGCCTGCGGAGAAGCATCATTCTGTCATACCAGCACGTTCCCGCTCTTTTCTACCTCTGACACACACACACACACACACACACATATATATATATACATACACACAACCCTTTCCTTTCACTTTTTCCTCACTCGCTCAGGTCCCACTCCTGGCTCCAGGCAAACTAACATCAACATGGGAAATAATAAAGCACTCAGTCTCCACATGCGGCTTCAGAACAGCATCTGTTTGTGCTCATTAACCTGACTTGTATATATGATTCAGTTTCCCGTTCACTCACTCACTTGGCTCTTCGTTTGCTCGGCCGCTCAATCACCGACGCAGCTACTACACAGTGTATTCCACCTACTCTCCCTTCATGTTAAATCTCCATCAGTCACTCATAAACAACACTCCATACCTCCTCACTTCATCGTTTTAAGGTTTTATGTCTGTGCTAAATGCGTCGCTCATGAAAAGTCTTTCTTGGCGAAACCAGAAAGGAGCCTTTTTCCTCCTTGTGGATGTTTTGATGGAGTCCTCCTCCAGCCATGATCACTCCCGTCACTAGAGACAAGAGGAAAGCAAAGTGGGCTGACTGACTTGAGAAGCTGTTGAGTTGCTGAACATATTGACAGGCTGAAGCACCCAAGGGGGGGCAGCTGGGTGGCAGGGTGACTGATCGGCCAGCCGTCTGACTGAAAGGCCGTCATTGTGGATGAAAAGGCCGGTTGTCTGTCCGGTTAAAGCTGACATATTCGATGTAGAAGAGCCTCAGGATTACATCAGAAAGCTTCGCTAGAGGTCTGGCATGGGCCGCGCCGCACATGTGTGTACAGTTTAAACACATTGACATTCAGACCTTCCTCTTTTCTTCTTTTCCTCTGCCAGCTTCTTCTCTCTGTGTTTATCATGCTCTCCGTCCGCCTGCAGTATCTGCCATGCCTGATGGAGGGTGTGTATATTATCCTGTGCAAGGCCCTCTGCAGACAATCAATCCCGAAGAATATTGTGGTCCATTTGGCTTCTACATGTGTGTGAATGAACTGTTGTGATCGGGGCTGAGGGGCCGAGCGTGCCTCAGCATTAATCAGGCTTGACCACTGAGTGGTGGCTCTACTTCTAAACAAACTCAAACACATCACACACACTCTCTCTCTCTCACATAAACACACACTCACACACATAGACACACACACAGATATACATACAGTCAATCCTAAAATCTTACTTCTGCTCTGTGAAACAAATAAACACATAAACACAAAATCACCCGTTTTGTAACCAGACTTAAACTTTTTCTGTCATACGAATGAATTTGAATTGTAAATTAGCTGCAATAACAACCGATATAGATTATGATACTTCATGAACTTAGTAATAATATTTATTAGTTGCATTGAGTCGTGTTTCAGCTGCTGCGTATGCGCTGAAGTAAATGTTCAGAAGTGATGCGCTCTGTTCTTGCACAACTAGGTTTGACCATTTGTCTGTATGAGTAAGCCTTCAAATATGTGTAACTGCCTCATGCTTTGCCTCTTTATTGTTTTTTTCTCTCCATGTCAATGAAAACATTTTCCAGCAGTCGCTGAACTGCCACTTTCAAAGACTAACTTTGATGCTGTAAAGGGACACCAGCTAAATGATTTCAAATGTCCTCTCACAGTTTTACAATTGTTGTTGGGCTGAATTGCTGCAAACCGCATCATCAAATGCCCATAAATAAAGGAAAACAATACAAAGTTGCATATTTTTACTCTCCCCCTTTTGAAAATGTGACATAAACAACACGTGACTGCATGTGCTGTGTGTGTGTGTGTGTGTGTGTGTGTATATGTGTGTGTGTGTCTGTGTTTGCAGGTGGACAGTGACACCATTTGGAACGAGGTCCACTCGTCCAGCGCGGCTCGTCTGGCCGTCGGCTCGGTGGTGGAGCTCGTCTTTAAAGTGGCGTCTGCAGAACTGAAGGTTTGTTCGGATGCTTTTCGTCGAGTCAGTTAAGCAGCCAAGTCGCGGCTGTTTTTCTGGGATTTATTTTAAGGGGATTGGAATGACAGAAGGATGTTGTGCATTTGTCATTTTCTGTGTAGCCTTCGAATGTGGTCAATTCTGTGTGCATGTAATAACTTTTTAAAGATGGAGCCAACACAAAAACGAAGCTCAGATGGACCCCTCCGAAACAGATCCGTGACTAGAACTTTAAAGGTTTAGTTCTAGTCTGGCTGTCAGGTTTTAGTCCTTCTCTCCAGCTGAGTTACATTTCAAAAGGAGAGAATGAGGCAAAACAAATGCTCTGTTCACATGTGATTATGTAAAAGTTTACTTAACAATATTTGCAGATCGTTTAATTAAACCTTTTGGACTAATCACGCACACATTAAGGGATTTAAAGTTGGTTTTATAAACCCCTGTTTGGTTGTTACATACACACCCCTGAACACCTCAAGAAAAGAGAAACCTCCCTCCAGATCTTTCCGTCCCAAAGTCTCGTTAGCACCTCCCAGACAGACATCCCCACCCCCGTCATGCTTTGCCCACCAGCCAGCCAGCCTTCCTGTGTCTGTGGCGATGGCTGCTTACTGTTTGAACCCAGCAGGGAGGCCCGGCGCACTGGCACTGCAAATGCCAACAGTCCCCACTAACAGGCCCGTTTTATTAGTGTTACACCGCAGCCACCTGCAGAGCAGCCGTCACACTTAGTGTTAGCTAGCAGTGCTAGTGTTTAATACCTTTTCTACATGCGGGGATTATTACTTTCAAGAAATAATGGTCTGCTCTTTCTATTAAGTACATTGCAATGTGATCGGTCATTAGAGTATAAAAGAAACATCATGTAGATTAAAACATAGTTGAAAAAAAATGCTAATCTGAACAGAAACATGAATATTGTGGACTCGCTTAAACTAGGGTTAAAGTTCACAAGTATTAACTTGCCCTCAGCTTAACCTGATCTTAACACATACAAGCACTGGTGTACACACACTCAAGCACACACTCTTGCACACACACACATGCAAGCTTACACTCTTACAGATGGTCCTCTGAGGATCCTCCACAGCCAAATGACCAAATTCCACCTGCACCAACAACTCTCTGAACTCCACAGAACGCAATAAATCTGCTCCATGCACACACACGCCCGTCTCACCATCTGTTGCTTTCTATTTCTCTCTCCCTGTCTATTTTAATCCATTGTTATTTTCCCACTGCATAGAGAAAAAAAAAAAAATCCAACCTCCCTTTGTCTCTCACACACCTACGTACATACTGTATTATGCAGCCTGCTTTGACCAAGTGTCTTCGAACCAGCTGAGCCAGTTGTCTTCTACAATAAACTCCTGCCTGGCTGCTAATCCACAGCAGCTGACTCAACATCATTAGTCCAGCTTGCCTCGCTCTACATCAGCCCTAACATCTATCTAATGTCCCCACAAAAGCACTGGGAGCCCCCCAAAAATAGTTGCCGTGGGTCCCGCAGGTCCCTTCCTCAACAAAGCTCCCCTTAACTGACCCGATGTAGCACGTGTTTCAGTGCATATGCGCTCACTTTTGAATTATTATGCCTGTGAAATTGTTTGAAATCTTCAACTCAGGAATGGTGACATGTTTTATTATGTTTTTTTGAATAAAAGTGGTGTAAGATTTCAGTTTTGTGTTCGCCAACACATATTGTAGAACTGAACATGAGATTGAAGGCACACTGTTGGTGCAGCAGTCGTCTGTTGCAGTTTGCAAAACACAAGGTTCAACCTCGGCCCCTCCTTTTTGGCTAAACCAGACTGAGGGAGCAGCAGAGGTCAAACAAGCCGGAGAGTGATTGGACAGGGGGAGCGTTACCAGAAACAAAGCGATGAATCAGAGAAATAAAATGTTATTTTGTGTTTGTCACTTTCTAAATCACAGATAAACACAAACATACATACTTACAAACATATTTTGCTGGAGGCTACAAACATTTGGTCAAAGACTGACCCTCAAAAAATGTTGTGAACACAACAAAAATTGGAAAAAAAAGTAAGAACAGGCGAAGTTCAGGGTCTGCAGATACAGACACACACATCTCATGGTGACTGTGAGGGATTTCTTTGGTATGAGTCAACTTTTTTTTTTTTTGTTACGAAAACCCTCAAACCCATCCCCCCTTAACTTAAAGAGAAAGAAAAAAAAATCTCATTAGATTGAAGTAAGCAGGCTTAAAGTCTCATGGAAGCGACTTCCACAAACAGTGATGGTTTATGTTCAGTAACAGTTTGAAATGCACTGTGTGTGAATAACTTCTGTTTCCTGACAGAATGGTTTTGCTGTAGTTCGACCACCTGGACATCACGCTGAGGAGAGCACGCCCATGTAAGTCATTTCTCCACATCTTTGTTTTCACTTTAGTTTTAGGCTATTTCTTTCAAAACAAAGCATTTTCCTTGTGTTTCTTTTTCTGTATCTGCTCTTGAGAAACTTTGTCAGATTTATCCTTTTAGCCAACTTCCATTCTGTGTTGTAATGACGCTCATTTTTTTTTTTTTGATCATAATACACTTATAACTTATTTTATGATCAGCAGACATGAATGTTTTGCTCTCAGTTTGAGATCTAATTTACTGCCATGAATGCGCTCAAGAACAGTTTCGCTCAAGCTTGTAAATTCAGATAATAATTTCATAAAGTAAACAGTTCTGTCTTTTATCGTCCTGTCTTTCTCTCTCTCTGTTCACTTTCAGGGGTTTCTGTTACTTCAACTCCGTTGCCATAGCAGCCAAGCTCCTGCAGCAGAGGCTCAATGTCAGTAAAATCCTCATCGTGGACTGGGTGAGTTCTTCTTAGAACGCAGTCGGTTCTTGTTACGTTAATGTGCATGCAGGTGTCCGCCCGCCGCTCTCTGTGGTTTGATATAAGTCATGTCTCCTTCTGCCAATGAACATATATGGATTTAAAGAATAGTTTCATGATCCCAGAGAAATGACTTCAGGTTACCTACAGTAAGTGGAATGCTTTTATAAGTGGAAGACAAATATGAACAAATATCTTCCTCTAATTCAAACCAAAATATTACACAACTTTTTTTCCTTTAGAACAATATGGAGGCTGCACACCTCTGCATTGTGATAGTTTTTTTTGTTTTATGATCCTCAAAGGCTCTTTTCACCTTTCACATTTCTATTACTGTAATGTTCTCATGTGTGAATGGGGACAGAGATCAGTATTTTAAAAAAATCTGTACCATCAATTTTCCATCTCATGACCTTTTATAATTTTGGAGGAAATGCCAGTGCAAAGGTAAAAAAATACGCTGTAGGTATGAGCTCACAAAGGATGTGTCTGTGTGTCTTACTGGACACTTGAGTGTTCAGTGAGCAAACCAATCACAAGAATCCGCTGATGATGTTTTTGAATTTGCAACGTGTTACTCTTGCATTGTTTGTCTTGCACACAACAACACAGACACTGAGTGAAAGAAACTTCACAAAAAACATAAAATCCTCATGTACGTGTTCATACATCCAGCCTCGCCTCAATTTTTTATACTTTTGTTAATTTTTATTTTTATCCTTTTGCTAAATTCCTCAAAACTGTAACTGCATTATTAGAGCGGCGAAACAGCTACAACCTGTATGCTATGTTTGGTATTAGAGAGAACAAAAGGCTTTAAATACCAGTTATTTAAGCCAGACAATGTCCTCTCCTTTTATTTTTTTTTCCCAAAAGAGAGACTCAGTAATTTATAAGAAGGTATGACGAAGCCTTGTCGCGTCTAGGAGCACTGCATCCCCGGCTGGTCATGGCCATTCCCAAAAGCCTTTGAAGGGCCTTTTCATTTCCTCTCTGTCTGTCTGTCACAGGGGGACTTTTAGTGCAGCTAGCAAACTCATTGTCATGCCACTGTGTCTCCAGCCAACAGGGACATTTTTAGGATCAGTGTATTAAAGCATTCTTGGGATATAGACAATGAGGTCATTTAATTGATGTTGTGAAGTTGAGTGTTTTATTGAATCCTGCTGACCAGTCCCTTTTGACATCACAACAGACTGCGGATGAGATACAGACGGGACTGTCTGGCAGTCTCTGAATGTCACTGAGTTGGTCTTAGTGCAGGTGCAGGAGTTGATAGTTCTGCCTCATCTTCAAGTATCCTGTTGTCTTTTTGGTTGCAAATCACCTTTAGTTTGGTTTCTAAGTTAATTGTTTTAGCCGTAAGAGTCACCAGCTAATTATGCTGGTTATTCTTATTTATTGTTACAATCGCTAACTCTTCCTCATTCTTTGTAAAATTGTGCCCTAACTTTTTCTTTAATGATGTTTCCAGGATGTTCACCATGGTAACGGCACCCAGCAGGCCTTTTATACAGACCCCAGCGTTCTCTACCTGTCGCTGCACCGCTACGACGATGGGAACTTCTTCCCTGGCAGTGGAGCTCCTGATGAGGTGGGGGAGGAACATCAGTCTGTCCACCTTTGTGTCTGAATGAATGCAGACAGGTAACCTAGTTTGTGTGTGTGTGCTGCAGGTGGGCAGTGGAGCAGGTATGGGCTTCAACGTGAACATGGCCTTCACTGGAGGACTGGAGCCTCCCATGGGTGATGCAGAGTACCTGGCTGCATTTAGGTGAGATAATAATGTCATCTGCCACTCAGAGGGGCAAATCTGTGACTCAGGGGTCTTTGGGTGGAATGAAAGAAGTCTGTGTACATTTTCAAATGATGCTCTGAGATGCTGTTGAGCAGGTAGGGAGCTTCTCCTCATGCCAGGGCCTGATTTCTATTAGGTCCACTTTCTGGGGCTATTTATAACCTCACACACACACGCACATACACACACACACACACACACACACACACACATTCACACACATGTGCATCATTCATGCTCATCTTAAAAAGGCCCACAGGCGTACAGGCATGGCTTGTCCACAGACATGTACATGTCTCGTGCATATTTCTGTTTCCTACAGCTGGTAAGGAGCTCGTCTGGATTGTTTCCAGGCCTCTTTGAAGATGAGCCTGTGTTTGCGACTGTGTGTCAGTCTGGCCTGAGCCGATCACATCAAACTGACAGGCCGCTGTCTTCTCGCGGCTTTCGGCACGCAAGCCCCCGGAAGCACACCTTAGCCCGTTAATGCAGCCCAGACCTCCGCGTGCTCCGACTCTCCCTCTTTCAACCCTTTTTCACACTCACTTTCTGCCCTTGTCGGCTGATGACAGCCGCTTAATGCGTAATATGTCAGACTACAGACATTATTTATAAGTCATCGCAAGTGCAGTATACCTCACATATGAGTACTATTTTCCTCCATCCATACTGATTCACAAAGCAGAGCTTTATTCACATAAAACTTAAAACCGTCTACAGTATTTCTCTAAAACTGTGACACATTCTGACTATTTTGCACTATTTCTTCAGCATTTTTCATTCTGTCCATGGGATTCTATAATTACAACAGTCTTGCAGTGTCCTGACTCAGAAAATGCAGTTTATATTTTTATTACTACCTGCTGAAAAACTTGTGAATAAAAGCACATGTATACCAGCTTTTTTTTAAGGTGATACTACAGAATTATCATAGAGTTTCTGAATTCTTGGGAGACAGAAGAAACGTTCAAGTTGATGCAGCATTTACAGAGATGTCCTGACATTTAGTCATGCTACAAAAAACACAAGATCCTTGATAATTCCTACTCACTCATGTCTGTCATCACACATTTTCTGCCCCCTTGTTGGCCACTTCTTTCAAACACCACACCTCCACTTTGTAATGCAGGCTTTTGGCTGTAAATTTAGGTCTCAAGCCCAAGCTGAGATAACATGATGAGTCATGATCATTAGGATTATTTTTTTCAAAAATAATGAAAGTCAGGAGAAGTTATGCAATATTATAAACAGTAATCTGAATTTTTATATGTAAAACGCGTGGAGTGTCTCGTAATTAATCCATGTAAGTTGGAGACCATCTCAACCTGTTTTAACTGAACAATGCATATTGAAGTCAGTCAGTAAGATCTTTGCGCATGATTTAAATCACCCAGCTCAGTTAACTTAAGCACTGTTAAAAAACTGGAACTACTTAGTTTTTCAGTAGTTTTGGTGTGTGTATGTTAGTTCAGGGTTTCCTGCATCCATGTGAGTGAACGTGCATTTGGGGAGTTTGGGGCTTTTGCTGTGTTTTTGTGTTCTGTTTATGTAATTGTAGGTTATTAAATCGGCATTCTTTGCGTTGTGGTAGAAGTCCAATGAAATAAAATGAAGGGGAACATAAGTGTGGGTGTGTCAGACCCTGGCGTCAATAATTCCCCAAGGTTGTAGCAGTATTGGAAAGCTTTTGGGCCTCACAGGACAGCAGCAAACCTGCCTCACAGCTCATTGATCTACCAAAACACACATGTCTATAACATGTTTGTACACATGCACACTCAAAGTAACACAGGTACAGATGCTGGATAATAGTCTGTCATGTACATGCAAATGCACATGCTGCACAAAAAACACTCAGAAACGCAGAAGGCACTTGCTCAAACTTACATGAAGGTGCAAGAATTTGCACAAAATGCATAGAAACAGACCCACAAGTGCTCACACCTGCAGCTTTTACATTTACTGTGCTTACACATTTACAGCCACATGCAGACAGACACGTGCTTGGACACCTGATACACACAGCCTCTCTCTCTCTCCTTCAGTCCTATTGTTTTATCTGTGTGTTTGTGGTCCTCTCCTTCCTCCTCCTCGGGAGGGGATGCGTGCCTTGCAGCCGGCACCTTCCAATTCCTCGGCTGGCCTGCGCCACGTTGCATTTGCAGGGGATCAAGTCTGAGCCTCCAGAAAGCACAGAGAAAAAAGATAAGAAAATTGGCCCTAATGAAAACCAGAAGCACCGTCTCCCTCTCTCTTTCTCTCTCTCTCTTTCTCCTCCTCCTCCTCCTCCTTTCACTCCCTCTTCTGCCATGAACTTGGAAAGACGAGAGAGGAGGAGAATTAAAGTTAATTCAAACCAGCTCTCCACAGCGCCAGATGACAGGGCTTTGAAGTGTAAGTGTGCGTGTGTGAGTTTTTCGCTCTCTTATTCTCTCTCCTCTCCCACTCTACTCTAGTTTTTTTTATGAACGGAGGGGGGAAGCCTTGAAGCTCTGCAGTTTAACCATTTATTGACTGTTTTGATGAACACTGTCCATCTTATAGACTGAGTCTTTATAATCATCTAAAATGACCCTCACCTGCTCTTTTACTGCATGTGTGAGGTTAAATCTCTCCAGTCTTAACAGCTGGTTCTCTGTTTTTTTCTGGCCTTTTCATACTCTACAATTATTTAACACCTTGAAATTAGCTGATAAAAGTAATTATATCTTAAAAACTAGCAATATTTGGTAGTAATGAATTGTGCCAGAATATTTGATAACTAGTTCACTCTCTATTAATGTAACAAACTCAATGAATGGACTATACTTAAATGCATTTTGAAATTTAAAATTCCTTATCTACAGCCTGCGGTCCACCACCAATGCCACATTTCAGCTCTCTGCACTCCATGTTAGAAGCCTGGAGTACATTGGATTAGAAGGCATCATCAAGATGTGGAAAAGAGTAAATTAAGGACTTGAGTAATTACACAAAGATGAGTAGTCCCTAGAGAGGAAGTTTTCCTTGGCTCAAAAAAAATACCACTATGCCAAAACACACTGCTGTATTAACCTGTGTGAGAACATTTGTGTGTACTTGAAATCATGTTGGATGATTATTGCCAAAAAATGAATACGCTCATCAGGATCAGAGGAGGTTTAATTAGTCGGAGCACAGCAAATGGAAATAAGGCCCTTTTGTGAGGTTTAGCCTGGCGGAGTTAGCAGTCATTAGAAATCGGTTGGAGTTAAGGAGGTTTGACGGGCAAAGACAGATATGTGTGTGTGTGTGTGTGTGTGTGTGTGTGTGTGTGTGTGTGTGTGTGAACAGAAGCTGGGATGATTATTGCCTTTTTGGTCATGGGAATGACATTTCATGTGTCTGAATTTGTCACAGTTTCTCCACCAAAAATTTCAGTCTTGAATGTATGCACAATACACAATTTCAACACTGCAGGTATTAAGAAAAGAACTTTGTGAGACTAAACATCAGCATGTGTTAGCGTTGGTCTTGGAAAAACAACAAAAACAAGTCTTGGAAAAACAAAACTAATATTACACAATGTACTGCATGCAATCTCTGATCAACTTAAAGGATAAATTCACTGACTTTAAATCAAAATCTGTTAACATATTACACTCCATGCACAGTTCACAGATTGGGAACAATGTGCAAATTTTTCATACCATGCAAGATGCAACACAGGAAGGAAATCTAGATGAGAGAGCTCCTACTAATGAGAGTTTCTCCTGATTCAAAGAGAAGAGAAAACTGTAGGCAAAATACTGCACAAGACATTACAATACAAAAACATAATATTCCATATTCTATCCGTCTCAGTAAAACAGTGCTTGAACATAATTTAGGCAGTACTGAGTCTGAAAAAGAGATTAAATTAAAAGATGTAAAAGGTGTAAAAGGGTAACCACTGTTATATTGTCACTGACCTTCACACTGCTTTCCACTTGTCACTCTTTTACCCACAGCAGCTGTGACGCTGAAGGTGGCACATCAGAAAAAATAGAGTGGCAACATCATCTTCTTGAACAGGAAATGAGTCAGGGGCCTTTATTTAAAAGGTTTATCTGTGTTTTAAAACCTCCCATGTATTCACACCATGATTTTGGTGTTAAACTGGTTTTTATCAGCCCATTAGGAGAGGTTTCCAAAGTCTGAGTAAATAATCTTAATGACTTCAGGATTGGGAAGTGCATGATCCAGGATGTTTCGGAGTTTGACCACTGCTGCATTGATTTTGACCACCCTTTTTTTTGGATGGCAGAACTAAATTGCTGGACTTTAATTACTTTCCCACAAACATTCCTGCAAACTCAAGTCACGCATTCAAAAACAGCTGATACTTTGACACATGCACCTGTTGCTAGGTAAACCAAACAATACCAAACAAAAAGTTAACAGTCGCAGTAGGATCTGGGCGTGAGAGAGCCAGCAGTGGTTGCAATCGCAGCCTCTTCCCTCAGGATGTCCTGTAGCTTACAGCTCAGTCGTAAAAAAATCCCCTCCCTTAATTAACAAAAAAGCTTTTTCATCTCTGCATACGTAGCCTCTGATTCACACACAATTAGTCCTCCCTGAAACCACTGGTTTCCCTTTATGCCACTCGGTTAATTGATTACTGTGGGTTTTATTTCCTTCAATGTCAGGATATTATTCCAGGGGGGTAGAGGTTGGAACTGATGATACCAGCATTTTTTTCATCATCATGACCAGAACTGTGTCTGCCTGTGTTCAAGGTTGGAGGACTGGCTCAGGAGAGACCTCAGTAGTTAAACTATCCTTGGCCATCAAGGTTTCCCCCTGCACCGTGTGTCAGCCCACATGCTAGCCTGTGGCCAACTCTCTTTAGTGTGGGGTCTTTTATGGCCAAAATGTTAATGGGCCAAGGCTGTGTGTGTGTATGTAAGTTTGTGAGTAGGCGGAGAAAATGGGAGAAAAACCTGTGAACACACGCGATAAACTCTGAAACTGGAGCACTATGTGTTGTTGAATGCTGTCCGATTAAAAACTTATGAACTGTTGGTAAAACAGAAACCTTTTCTGGGGCATTTTTTCACTTGCTTTAATGCCAACATTGTTTTTACCTCTTTCATCCAATGTTCATTCACGTCCTTCTTCACTCAGTCTTATTCCATGTCTTTTTCTCTGACTCCTCCCCTGTAGGTTTCTTGAGGCTATGCCCTCTTTCATTTTCTTGCTCTCTGTATCTTAAACTCTCTCATTCACACTCTTGTCCTCTAGTCTATTCCTTCATCTTTTTTACATGACGTTTTTCTCTGAAATGTTGCCAGATGCACGCTAACATACAGAGACACACGCACTCTGTGTATCCTTACTGTCTGAGACTCCTAAAAAGCTCCTATTACTACCTCCCGCCTCTCCCTCAGACAGCTGTGTGTACGTATGTGTGTTGTGTTGTGGTGGGGGTTTGGTGTGCGCAGTTGAGGGTTATAATTTTGTGGTGAACAAGAGATGGAAAAGCTGGTGGCCTGCGGAGTTCAGGGCACGCTGCTCGCCCACAGCCTGCAAACCAGCACTGTGTTCCAGTGGCCGGCAAAGTACAGAGGACCTACTACGGAACCCTGTGGTACTCCGTCACTCACAGACCTCACCAAAACATTGTTTCCTAAATATCTCAGACCCCCAAAAATTCCTGCACCACTTGTTTTGCCATCTGGCAAAACTATTTATGATCTGAGTGAGAGGTCCTAAGTCATGCCAAACCAGATTACCGTGACACATTATACTTCCATACAAAGTCGACTAAGTGGGTCTAGTTTGCCAGTTCAACTTGGGTGACTAATTTCTGATTCCTAATTTATAGCTACTGTGCAGATTCGAAGAAAAACCAAGCTGAGACTTTGATTTTTATTTTTTTTTTATCTATGCATAAATTACCTGGTTTGTATTTGGATACATTTATTGAATTAGAAGGAAAGTTATCTTCAGTTCTCCAAGCTTTCTGACTAGTCTAATCTTAGGTGATCTAATCTTATCTTTCTGTGAAGAGCTATTTCAGTATGAAACACACTGGGTCACCATATAAACCGGACTGGATTTTCCAGCCACAACTTGCAGTGAATCATTACACAGTACCCGGCTGTTGATTGGATTTATGTGTATGACACATTGCACACAAGTCCTCCCTCCCTACCAGCTGTGTGTTAGATGAAGGTTGTACACAAACAGCCCTTATTCACCACACCCATCCAGTGTCAGAATTATCCTTACACATGCAATTATATCTGTCCTTCCGTTTCTCCTTTTTACTAAAGGATGTTGTAGTGTATTGCTGCCTTCAGACTTCCAAACTTTTCCACTTCAAAAAGTGCATGCTGTAATTTTCTACGCCACACACAAACTGTACATACAAACTCATTAGGTGGATGTTTGCTTTAAAAAACCCATAAAAGGAAGAGAGAAGCCATAAAAGCATTGAAAAACACAGGGACTGATGCACAGGAAAATGACATGTAGCATCTTTAACTGGTTACACCACATACCATAATCATCATCATCAGGACAGTAGGCAAAGTAAAGACATAATCTCCATTTATATATTTTAATAAGAGGCATCTTAAATTCAGACCGTTCTTTTTGCCATTAGAGGCGACAAAGTTCGCAATCAAATTTTTTCCTCTACTCTTGCCCAAATGCCCTCAGTGCTTTAGTTCTTGTTTCCCTTGAATCTCCTTGTTTAATTAGCTGTGGATTTCCCATCTCTGACAAAGTCTCATGTACTGGAATTACAGTAGACACACAAATCGTAAAAATGCAAACTGTTTGTTCACATGGATTATCTTAGTGGTCTCTTGAAATCTTGACTCATTGTGCTCAGTGGTTTTATTTAACTTTAGAGTGGGACGAGCAGCAGTTTCTTGTCTCTGAATATACAGCCAGCTTATTTAGTCAGCTTATCAAATGCATGTTACACTTGCAGTTGAAACAATATCTTTTAATGAAGGGCATCATGAACTTTTGATTGGCCTTCATTAGAAAAATGTGACTCAACAGGTCAAGTCTGAAGGGAGACTTCCCCTCAACTCCAGCAAAGGAAGACTTAGCCTCAGCCATCACTAAGCTTTCCATGCCGTTAATGTATTTTAAGCTATTGAAAATATAAACTACTTCTGCCATCTGGCATTTCTGCGAAGGATAGGAAGTCATGCATGCATTCATCGTAGAACACAGTTTCCTATGGTATATGACCTATATGACTTTATACAGTGTCCAACATAAATACATCATTCTGTTTTGTTTTTTTTTTCCTGTTGGTTACTTTAGGACGGTGGTTATGCCAATTGCCAACGAGTTTGCCCCAGATGTAGTTCTGGTATCTTCAGGCTTTGATGCTGTAGATGGACATGCTTCACCCCTGGGAGGATACAAACTGACAGCCAAATGTAAGTAATTACCACGGCTACCCAGTAAATATATCTCTTTTATATGTGTCGTAAATAAAAAAAAAAAATCTCAAAAGTTAAATGATGAATGCACATTTTAATGCATGTACTCCATAGTCTTACTCATATAGTTCGTATTTTCTTCCTGTGCAGTGCAGCACAAGTTTTAATAGAAGGAAAGACTGACAGACACGCACACACACACTCAAACACAGGCCTTGTGTTTATTTTGTGTGTCTGTCTTGTGTATTCAGATCGAGAACCTTGGCGTGCAAACAGAGAGCATTTCTAAAACCACCCTGCAGATCCCAAATAAGAGCAGGGGTCTTGGTTGTGATGGGGGTGATCTGGGTGGTTTAGAGGGGATTGCTGGAAGAGGGGATATGGATAGATTTCAGGGGGAAAGAAAGTATGACTGGATGCATATATTAAAACTCCCCTCCCCTCGAAAGATGACGATCAAAGACTGTGACCATGGCCTAAACGCAAAGCCGCATTTATTGAAATTAAACCTGGCTCATATTATGGCTTGTTTTTGGCCCCCAGTAAATCCACAGTGCACTCTCTTTTTTCTCTTCCTCTCTCTGATTCAGTCACCCTTTCCCTCATCCATGCCCAAACCCCCTTTTCTCTCTTTTCCCTTTGATCAATATCCAGAAGGGAAGTTAGGGCTTGAACGTCAGTGCTCCCTCATCTCAATCTCTTTTCTCTTGCTCTTTCTCTCTTTCCCTTGGTCCTTCTTCTCTTCCTTCTCTTTGCTGTCATTTCCTGTGTGTCCAGGCTTTGGCTACCTGACCAGGCAGCTGATGGGTCTGGCAGGCGGTCGGTTGGTGCTTGCCCTGGAGGGGGGTCACGACCTCACAGCCATATGCGATGCCTCTGAAGCCTGTGTCTCTGCCCTGCTTGGCAATGAGGTAAGATGAGAACCAAGAGGAGGAATAATTACTGTCAAAACATCCTCATAATTTACTATCAAAATAACCCTGAGCAATGCACTAAGATCTGACAGTGCATAAGAAAGGGGGGATGAAGTCAGTGCCCCGTGTGAGATCAAATAAGGACTTAGATTGAACACTGAAATTAACATATTGATGTTCCTAAAATTATATTTATACTGTGCAAAGTTCATACTGATGCATGCAATTTTCTATGCAAAGGCAAGAGCTTTTTAAGGGCTTCATTCATAAAGTTTTTTCTAATTAGTTGCATTAAAGAAACTTGCAAAGCTTTAAGCGGATAAAGAGCATCTGGTTTGTTTTTGTTGTCAGAGTGAAATCTTCAGATCGCTGCTGCACTCAGTTTGCTTTTAATTTTTATTTCTGGCTCTACCTTATTCAAAATATACTACAAATGATTGGCCATTAAATTTTCAAAACAGATTTTCCCGATTCCTTCTAAAGCATGTCAGCTCCACATTTTGCTGTAAATATTTAATCTCATACAACTTTTAGATTTTGTGTCCCTAATTGGGTGAAGGAGTGTTTATACACACATCACATTGGAGGCTGGCAGCATCAGTGAAGGAAATGCCTGCATACTTACTGCATACCACAAAACTTTATTGACAGCGTTTTGATCTCACTCAGACTGACGACAGGACAGAGATCCAAGTGGGATCGTCATTGTCATTAATACATTTTTGTGGTGTGGAGTAAGTGCACAGGCGGTACTTTCCTTTATTTTCCCTGCTTTTGGTGACTTCCATGATGGGATCAAACGGGGCACCACAGCAGCTCACGTTGTAGAGAACATACCATGTGTCAGGGCTGAACTCTCACAACGACGCCACCAAGTTTGACGCCAGCTCAGGCCATATGCAACATGTCATCCCTCCTCTGTCTTTATGTGCCTTCCCTGTCTCTCTCCTAGGCAGAAATAGTGAAAAAAAGCTCTAAAAAAAGGTTAAAAATAAAGGTAATTTAACAAATTTTGTCATGAACAAAGTGAAGTGAAAATAGCAATAATAATTAAATTAAAAGGATACTGATTTGATGCCTCCATCACATAAAAAACCCAAGACAAGCTTCTACATTCAACTGACACGAGTACTTTTATTTTGGCCAAAACCCTTTTCCCTATATATTCTCCTACATTCTCTCTACCACTCAGAGAGGAACTAAATGCCACGTACATATATACGTAACACACAGACACACGCACGCACAACCTCGTCAGCAGACGAGGATTTCCAGGCAGAAGGTTAATTGTGGGAGTGTGTAGGTTGGGCCGTGAAACTGAGCAAACATCAGCGCTCTGTGATTCATGGCACACAACAGAATAGCAACTCCTCAAAGCCGCCCACTCTTTTCTTCCAGCTAATGGAGAGGCTGAAGTGCTTTTTTGGACGAGCTGCTCAGTCTCATTTTCTCCCCCCCTCCATTATGCATCCAAGATATCTCAGTGCTTTTGTTTTCAGAGGACTACTGAATTGTGGCACAGAACAGAGATTATATAGCTTTATGGGAAGAGAGGAGGGTGTGACTGGAAGTTTTGTTTGTGTAGGAGAAACAGTGCATACTGAGCACAAGCACACTGTGTCTCTGTGGTTCCTAACTAGTGTCTTGTGTCCAGATACTGTACATCCAGGCTGCGTGTCGAGCCAACACAGCCAGCTCGTAGTTTATGTCTGGCATCAGCCAGTGTCTCTAAAGCTCTCTCATAATCTGTTGCTGTTTTGTTCACAACCCATTTGATCTCTGATCCCTAATGAACAGGACAAAAATAAACACTTGCTTTTAGGCATACGGCCACCCTGGAAACTTAAGCCTTCTTGAATTATTTACTCTTGTGTATCTTTTCTCTGAAACTCTGTTTAGAAGATGTGTTTTGCTGTTGAGCAGTTGCTCAAGTGACTGGATCCCTCTGCATCCTCACTGTGTTTTTATTTGCGTTATAACTGTTTTAAGAGCCATCCCCTTAAAGAATGAAGAAATAAATAAAGAAGGGAAGTTTTAAGATGTAAACAAAGCAAATGGTTTTCCTCTTTACAAATCAGCTGTGCAGACTAAAAGGAAAGTTCTTCAATACCAAGAATACAAATAAGTTAGCAGGGCACCTGAAAAGTAAAACTCCAGACCAACACTTTTGCCTTTAACCTGATTTATCTTTTAAAACACTAACCACCCTCAAGTGTTGCCTCAGGCCAAGCCACAGCACATCCTGAGTGTTGGCTGCCATTGCAATGGCTACTGTGCCTGCTAAAGCCATTAGCTTCTGCCCAGTGAGACATTCAGAGCATTTCTGCTCATGCTGACAGACAATATGTACATGTCTACAGGTCTCATCAGGTATGCACAGGTTCCTTTCATAGCAGAACATGAGGCCAGTTGTTTGACTGCATGTGGTTATCGTGATATTGTGTAACAATGGACTGGTGCAGTGGGAAAAAAAGAAGACAGTCAGTGGTAAACAGCTAGGTAAAGTTAATTAAAGATTGTTGCTGTTTATTTTAATTTGGCTTAAGATCGGTGCTTGTGAAGATGATGTCAAGCAAATTAAAAATAATTGTGTTTGTTAGATTTTTCTGATGGACAGAAATAATTAAGTTTCATTCTTATCTTTTAAACAAACCGAGCTCGTGTGAATAAGAGTAATCAGTTGGAAAGGCACTTTAATGTTTATCTCTCTATCTGCCTTGTTGAAGTGGTATCTCTTGTTCCAGCCCTGCAGACAGTTTCGAGCTATAAATGAGTTCTTGGAATTGTAAAAAACAACGTGGCCTCGTTCCATTTGGATCCTGCAGTCAGAGCAAAACAAACAGAACAATAACAAAGGATCACATTAATAAAACTCTGTCACTTCAACCAACTAGATGAGCTGTGCAAGAACTTTTAAAATGACACTGGACAACTTTGGAACATGCCGACACTGTTATTAACCCCTGAGTGTTTCGTCTTAAGAGGAAAACACTGCTGCGTGCCAAACCTCTCAGTGTAGAGTAACAGCTCTGCTGGAGCAAAGCATAAGAGGAAAAATGCACAAACTAGAGGCTTAATCTAATAACCTCACTCTATTTACCTGCACTTTGCCCACCACTGATTTTAAGTTACACAGAGTAACACTGCCATTACAGCTGGTAAGGATTCAGAAATTCAAGGACACTTCAGCAGGGCGGCTGCTTTTTTCTGTCACAGAGGTTTTTTTTTTATGTAGGACCTCCAGTTTGAAGGACACACCGCCCTGCTGCAAAAATAAGGAATTGGATCAGGGGCTTTGCTTCTTAGGTTTCGGCAGCCTGAGGAGCATCGGCCTCAGCAGGAGTTTGGAGGAGGTCACTGGATGGGTGCCATAGGGAGCTGAAAATTCGAAAATAGGCAGGAGGCACAGAGCGTCAATTGCCTCAGCCCTGCAGGACAGCCCTCTCACCCGAGCACCCGGGGCCCCGTCGCTGTTACACATCTGAAAATGGTTACCCTCACACCTCTGCCAGCAGGTCAGCCTGGGCCAAGCGATCAGATAATAAAGGGAAATGGAGTAATCATTTGAAGTCAGGAGGGAGCAAACTATTGTTATAAAACAGCTGTGCAGAGTACAGTACCTATGCAGGTCTTCAAAGTTAGGAAAGGTATGGAAATAATTTTAAAGAAATGCATGTCTTTTTAAAATGCTTGAGACTTGTGCATAGAGTATTATCCAAAGGTTTAGCCAGACATTGTCTTTCATTCCTGAAATGCCTATTTTTATGTTAATTTTATCATTTTTTTTAAATTCAACTTAGTTAAAAGTCATTATATTTAGAATACAACATGCTCTGTAATGAACACTGCCCATAGACTTGAGTAAACCTTTGGAAAAACAATACTTATCAATCGAACCTTTAGAAGTCACAACTGTTAGATTTCAGCTTTAACCCTGGGTAAGGAACATTGAAACATCGAAAGGTATCGTGACAGAAGCCTGACAGAGTTGTACAGGATTTCTCTTTAGCAGAAAATGGCTTTGATTAAGTGGTGAACAAAACAAATGTAGATGTTGTTGTCTTGCTAAGTATAGACCTAAAGTTCACATGACTTGGCTTTCTGGCAGCAAATGATGTCAGCTGCTTGAACAAAGGCAGATCATTCGGTTGTGTGGAGCTTTGATAACTGATAGCAAAGAAAAAGAGGCTAAAATGTCCCTGATCAGATCAAAATGGCAGGAAGCAAGTGTTTTAATCATAATCTCAGGGAAGGTCTCTGTAATGGACTTGGAATGTAGCTGGAAAACGTCAGTGAGGAATTGAGCTAGAGGGAGAGATAAAGGGACCTTTTTTTTCCATTTGCTGACAAAAATCTGGCGATGGCCGGTGATGATGGCAAATGAAATCAGAGGTACAAACAGAGGACTTAAGTGGGCACTGCAGCTTCACCAACTCATTTAAGCTTAGAGGCAAATCCGGGCAACAAGTGTCCAACAGTCTGAGTAATTCTGGACTTGTGTGAATGTGTCTACTGAGTGGGTAATTTCTAGAGGATATATTTAAGTTCGTGCATGTGTGTGTTGGCTGATTGTGAATGGAGCGAATGAGTAGGCTCAGGCATGGGACCACAGCTGGATGAGCTGGTCAGCTGTGCTTTTGTTTATGAAGCTTGTAACTGCTTAAGGGTTTGTATCGTCTGGCAGCGTCCGGAACCCAAGACGTCACTATATTTATCTAAGTATAGCATCTTCTGCAGCTTAACCCATGAAACATCGGTTGAATGATACTTTGAACTGGGCATATATTGGTTTGGCCAATCAGAAATACATCAATGATGAGTTGTGTGATATGCAGCTTTTTATTTTTTTACAGAACACAATGCAAAACAAGTTGCTCTGGCCAATGTCTTTCATAATTACTAAATTCTCAGTGTTTACTGTTTACTGTTTTAGTGCACCGACCTAATTTAGAAATTAAAGCATTGCCTCCACAGTCTTGTTCATTATATAACCAATGCTTTTTTTGTGGCAGTCTGAAAAAGTAGAAAAGCTGGGTTCCTTCACTGGAACCAAAACATTCTCAAGGTGTTTCTTATATCCTCTTCGCCTCCTTTGCAGCTTGTACTTCCAGTGTTTTACTGCTTGCTAGTGTGAGAAATATATCTGTGCTTTTATTGGCAGGTTAGGACAAGCTTAGCTATAATGAGCATTAGGTTTCCTTTGAAAGCAGCTCAAATTAGCTGGGAAAGAGAGCGATGAAAATTGCTGAATGGACTTTACAGGCCTTTTTCTATTCAACCCCATCACTGTCGTGCGTAATAGTGAAGTCTTTTTTAGTTAAATAGCTCATGAATGATGCATTGGCGACTACACTAGTCAACTCTGAACTCGGAACTAATTGATGATTGCTCGTAAACAGATGTTGGCCCGGTTTGAAACCACGGTTGTTAGCAATTATATGATAAACAACAGGCTAATATGCTAATTGCTACCAGCTGTCAATGAGGTTACTCATGTGTTTACACTCCAGTTACAGTAAGACGCTCGACTTCACCTGTCCCCCCCTTGGGCCCGACTATTCACCACCACCCTCATAACAAGGCAAGCCTACACTCCTTTAGGAAAAGGTCACCTGATTTGCACAATACACATCATTACCTTGTTCAGTTAGCATAACATAATCAACCGGTTTTTAGTGACCGCCAACATATGCACATGGACACAACAGTAAACAATGGATGCCTTGTGCACTTTTCTTTTGCTGAACAAGTCGATTTCCTCTTATTTCCACTGTTTTGGTTTCAGCCTCCCTTAGGAATGTTTTTGCCGGGCACATTCCTCCCTCTCAGCTCATGGCTTTCCATGGTGTCTCAGTTTTGTTGGCTGGGATTTAGTGCGTTGGATGGCTGTGTCACACGGAGGAAAAAAGACGCCTCAGAATAGCATCTTTAAAGGACATTTCCCTCTGTCTGCATGTCTGATGGTTTTTAAGATGCAGGAGTTAAGACACAGCCAGGACCACAAACTTAAATAAACAGAAATGTCACTGTGGATGATGTGGCAGACAAATGTGTGCTTTTTTTTCGGTGCACATGCAGCGTCTCCGTGCGTGCATGTGTGTGTTTGCCATACCTGCCAGGTGGGGGCCCCTGGAGTACCATGACAAGAGCCATTAAAGTTTATAAGCGTGAGGCCCAGCTGTCAATCAAGCTGACAGGCTGCCCCCGTCCAACCCTGCTCTCATGTGAACCTCACGAAACCCCGGAGAACCCCTGACCCTGCTGTGACAGGGAGCCGGGTTTAGTGTGGGCTGAGCTGGGACTGGTGAGGGTTACTTTAAAAAGTTGTGGCTCTAGCTTGAAAGCTGGTGAAGTAAGTTTGGACTGATAGATTGTTGATTTGAATCCCCAGACTGGTTTGGAAAATTTCAGGAGGGAGTGATGAGTAAGTAGTGGTGTCTCCCCTCTGAGTGATAGAAGTGATCTTGAAGGACTGAGGTTTTCTCCGGAGCCGACAGTTTTGGGAAGCTCTCAGTTGTGCTCGAGTGTATCTCTTTGATTGTGCACCTTGACTGAAAATAGTGTTGTGGTTAAAAAACTCAGTTACAGTTGAAATGTACAGTTTATATGTTCTTTTAGAGCTTCACAGAAGAGTCACGAATCTTCTTGAATATCACATTACATGAAATTACCCAACATGTCTTGTGGTGGTAAATCCCACATGTTATAGCAAGAAGGCTCATATTATGGGCAGAACTACCCCCTTTTATGCTCATATAACAGCAGCGGAGGGACTTTTGTTTTGCCTTGTGATTGTAATTGCTGCAGTGTGAAAAAAATAAGGTTGGGTTCGACTGATTACACGGATAAACTGATGAATCAAAGAGCGACTGATGTACATTCACACAACAAAATCTGCATGTTTCCTGTCGTATCTATCAAACAAATGATGCAATTAGGCCCACACTTACCAAATACTGTATAACTCAGTGTAAATAACGTGCATAAACTGTATGTATCTGTGTGTCTGGGTGCATGCACCATCCCTGTGTGCATGATGTAGCCTGTCGTGCCACAGCAGGATTAAAGTATCCCTCTCCCCAGACTGCCTCTTCCTTGGGCCCTTGCGGACCCCTCCCACACACTATTTGTTTTAATTAAAAGAAAACTTCCAGCCTTGGCTAAGCAGGACCAACTGACGATGACTTTTTTCCTCTTTTTCTCTCTGACTTTCTACTCCCAAATCTTTGGCCAAACCTTTTTTTTTTTTTTCCTTTTTTCTCCGACTCCCCTTTACATGTTTCTCAGTTGGGCTTTTATTCCGTTGAGGTTATGATTAAGCAGAGAAGGGATGCATGTCGTCTGTGTTGGAATGTAGAGCTGAATGGGCCTGTTTGACAAAACGGGATGAGAAAGTGTCGTATGAGCAGTCAGCCAAAGGGGAAATTAAATCATTCCGGGTTGGGAAGGCACATTAGGGAATAGCCCTGTTTTCTATGAATTGTGGCTTGGAGAGATTCATAGGCTTAGCGTTTCTCCCCGTGGTGTGTGTGGATGTACATGTCTGTGTTTTAATGTGTGATTGAGTATTTGTGTACGTACGTGTTTGTGTGAGCATGCAGCGTCCATGTGCGTGCATCTGTGTACACTAGTTTGTGTCCTTAGCGCAGTACAAAGCGCACATTGTAGTTTGTGTCAAAGAGTAGCGAAGCTCTTGGTGAGTGGGAGGAGGTGTGCATCTGCAGGCCCATTTTATATTGTGTCAGCACCTCCAGCTTGTTCCCCACCTCTCTGTGTTTCAGCACAGGGCTCAGGTCCAGATCCAAAAGTGATTCTTTCAACCAGGAGGGAACCGCATTAGTGCTGAGGGTTTCTGCCTTGTTTTGGTGCAGCGTTTCTGAGCACCTGTCAGTCACACTCATAAAAATACATATCCAGCCATAGCCATAATATCTAAAAAAAGGCCAAGGGACATTTAATGCACTTAGCTGATGTTCCCAGTAAGCACGGGTTCAGGGCCAAGTTGTTTGGCAGTTACATTTCAGTGTCTTAAATAATCTGGAATATGTGGCTTCAGTGGATATTGGAAATCATGCAGTGTGTTTTATTTTTCTGCTCTTGGTAGAAAAAGTAAAGCAGGAAATGTGTTTTGTTATTATTTTCTGTTTGTTGCAGTTGGATCCCATTCCTGACGAGGTGCTGCAGCAGAGACCGAATGCCAACGCTGTCCGCTCCATGGAGAAAGTTATTGAAGCTCACAGTGAGTGAATCACTTAGACACATAACCATCAGCAGCTACACGATGCATTTTTCAAGTGATTAGCTGACTTTTTAAAAAATTTTTGAATATTTATACATGTTATAGTTATAACCATAAAAGTTAATATGTAAAACCTGTAGAGCCAAAAACATCAAATCTCTCAGCGGTGAACAGCCAGTGAACCAGTGAGCACAGCCGCTCTTTTAATGAGACTTTCATCCCGTCTGGGCTTTTTTTTTAGGTAAATACTGGCGCTCGCTGCAACGCTCCGCCTCCACACTAGGATGCTCGTTGAGCGAAGCCCTACAGCATGACGCAGAGGAAGCCGAGACCGTCTCCGCCATGGCCTCGTTGTCTGTCGCCAACAAGCACATTGGAAAGAGGTACATGGTGAACATTAGTGTGTGTTTAAAGGAATATTTTAACATCAGTCATCACCACTCATGTGGAGCCACCGCTGATTTCCTGGCAACCTCGCAGTGACGACAAGCCTCCAGGAAGTGACTGTGCCCGGCCAAGAAATGGTTGGGCACACAACCCCCCCTTTAAAACCGCAACACATCGTTTTCACACCTCAGTTTTTGCACAGGTTATACAAATTAAATAAAACATGTAAATTAGGGAGCTTGAGTGGAGCTGGTATGAGAATTCAGTTCCCTTGGACGAAGCCAATTAAACTGTTTGCCCCTGTTTTGACCCTTTGGGCTAAAACTAACCAGCTGCTGGTTAAAGTTAATTCTCTGAAGCAGGCAGCTCTTTTTTTAGCAAAAAAACCTCTAAAACACGCAGCGTATGCTTCATGGCAGGCATCAAACAAGACAGACAAACTCAGAAAAGAGCTGATGAGGGATTTTAAGTGTCTAGCAGCTAAGGACGTTGCACTTTGGTTGTCTGCAATTCAGTGCTTTATAATTGCAGGTTCATGCAAGCAAACAACTGTGTTTATTGTGTTATCTTTTCCCCAGAGCCGAAGAGGAACCAATGGAAGAGGAAGCTCCCATGTAAAGACACATTCCTAGCCTTTGACCACTAAGACCAGTCTTCATCTTTGACAGTGTCCTCGTCCAGTCCGTGACAATTTAAAGGCCACTCCTATGTCTCAACCCCTGCCATATCAGGATGGCATGTTATTACGGGAGAGAAACTAACAGAGCTGACAAAAAAAAGTGGCGCTCAAAAGGAAATGGAACACTGGAGATGAGCAACGCATCAGCTGATCAGCACAGATGTGTTGCATTTTCTCTTCAAGACCTTGGATTTAAGAGGATTGACTCGATCACACAAAGACAACCTAGAGTGCCAGTGCTTTTAAAACACTATTCAAGATGTACTTTTTGAATGCCAGTCGGAACCGTACACAAGACAAACTGTAGTCATCTTCTTTTCTTATTCTCGTTCTTTCTGTGCTTTTCTTCATCGTCTCACTTTCTGATGTGATTGTGACTCTGCACTACAAACGAATCATTCCTGCTATTTTAGGAAATCCGGACAAATGGAACTAAGTGGTTGAATTTCTTGCAGCTTTCCAACGTGGTTGAAGATAACAGATGAGAAAAGGGTCCGCAGGAGTTTTGATTACAAAAATGACTTGATAGTGAAAAACTGAGAGTTTGTGCCTTTTTTTTCCAATTGATTGATTGATTGATTTTCTGTTGAACTCTGCTAAAAGAGCTTTGCCTTAAAAAAACAGGTTTGGGAACGAGGCCTCTTCTCTCCGAAAAACATTTTTATCTCGGCAAGATATTTGATGCCTGCATGTTGTTGGCACATAAACTGGAGGACCTTGGCATGTTTACTTACAACTCTTTGCGAGCCGCCTGCCGTCTTTCCCTGTACCTCCATCTTTCATTTTTCTCTCTCATCTTAAATTATCTCAGTTTAGAAGGTAGTTCCCAGCAACAAGTTGAAGGTGGTTCATTTTTCAAGGAAGTTAAAGGTTGGGTCAGTACCCAGAACTGAATCTGACGCTTCTGTTATTCAAAAGTCATGTGCCATGTGATCCATGTGGCACCCAAACCCAAGTGACATAATCACTGATTTCACAGCCGACTGCTGTGGACATGCAGAGTTTTACTTACAAGTTGTCAAACAAAACTTTTGTCCCACCTGATTTAACATTTGTAGTCCTCTCCCATGTGGCTGACATAGAATCAGATTCGGCTTTGCAGTTTTGTTGCTTATAGCATTGAAAAAAGTGTTCTTTTGTGTCTTTGGAGGTAAAATACCGGTTGCTTGTTTTTGTTCATGACAGCCAACGCTAGCGTTGCCTATTTGCTGTAATTTGTTCTCTCCGATCCGAGTCTAACCTCTGCTTTCTGATCCTTCACCAAGCCCTGGCTCACATAGGACATTTGGTGCTGCTTCGGTAAATTAGCTCCTTCTTGCGGCAAAAGTGTTGGAGTGGAATCTCTGCAGGACCAAATAAACTTTACGTGCATGGTGCATCAATGAACAGTGGCCAGTTAAAACTTTCCTCAGTACTTAAAGTGGATTTTCATACATTGCAGTTTATGCAATTATTAATCAGTCTCAAGGTTTTTGAATTAATGCAAATTTAGTTTTTGGAGGTTGAGGTATGCACCATGGGTAGACACCGCACCCCAGTGCCTCAGCTTGGCAACAGGCCTGATCAGATATGCATTAACTTCCCCCAAGAGCAGACGTTAGTAGCACTGAACTAGAGCACCAGCACCTCTGAAAGCTCTAATTCTTCTCATACTGCATTTAATGAAGCCAAAGCAGTGATGGACTTTCATCCATAGAGTCCAAACCACTTGTTTTTTTGCTTAGATTCAGTTACACTTTCTTGCAGATTAATGAGGGATACGGAGGAATTAATCACATATGGGCCAATTTGTTGGACCGGCCTTGTCTTAAAGACAACTGTGTCTCCATGGTAACCAATAACCGTACCACCTGGTATATTTCAGTGCCACACAGGCTCTCACAGCTGGTTTGACATCTCTTGCCCCTTGTTAAGCACATCTGCTCTCCAAATGTCAGGTGCAGCGAGGCAGGTGTGTACATGTGTTCACAGACAGAGAGGCACAAGCTGCTCGCTCTAAATATTTAACTGCATATTCACATTTTTATAGCTGTTTTTCTTTATTAATCGTCCGAGTCTCTTAACCAATGATTTGGTTAGTGGGATAAGACCACGCCTGATGGATATCCTCACAGGTGCTGAATAGCACACGAAGCTGAGACTCTGCTCTGGTTTCTGAAGCTTCCTGAGCGATCAGGCTTTAAAAAGCTTATTAAGACTGAATGCCTTAATAAGTCTGCATTACAGATCTGAAATCTTTTGAATCTATTCTAAAAACATTAATATTTAAAAAGAAATGAAGCATAAGAAGCACTAGTGTCATAATACTCTGAACTTAACAAATTCAGGTTCTTTACAAACTCGGACCTTTGCTTCATTTTAACTGGGTGTTGGAGCCTGACCCTGCTGCAGGACTCAGTTCACAGAGATAAACTTCCTTTCTGTAACCATCCTTCCAGCTTGTCTTTGATTCCTGGGTAACTACCTTCTCTCACCTTTTGTTTCATCCACACGCTGATCATGTTTCATGTATATTATCAGCGAGCTGTAGTTTTTACTGTTGTTTACTGTACATAGGACATCAGTCTCCTGAGTATTCCTGCCACACACAATGACTACTCTGTTTTTCTCTCATTTCTTTTCTCTCATTTCTTTTCTCTCATTTCTGCTCACATCTCCCTTTTTTTGCTCATTGTGCTGCCCTTCCAGTGGACTCCAGTGACTTCTTTTTGTACTTTTTTAAAGTGTTTTTCCTGTTGTCCCGTTCCCTTTCCCCTCTGTCTCTCTGTTACATTGTAAACTGACGTACGTCACAACAGGTGAGGGTTCGGATTCTGTTCAGTGGACATTAAATGATTCTGTTTTCAGGGTTTTTTTTTGTGGGAGGGTTGGGATGCAAATGTTTCTACTTTGTATAATGATGGAAAATTGTGTATTTACTGTTTGTTCATAGTAGATTTATATATGAAAAGAAATGAGTATATTATATATATATATATATATCTATACATAATGAAATACCATGACCTTGTTTTTGAAGTTGAAATTGAAAAACGATACTTTTCATGGGTCTTACATACAGTCAGCCCTTTTTAGGGTGATACTGACACATCATTTACTGTCCTGGGTAACAGTTGGCTACGTGTTGAGTAGCTTTTTACTGGTTTTTGCTTTTTGTCTTTCAACACTGACGACTAGTTTTTGGCTTTAGCCATTCCATTGGTACCATACAGTAGGTGTGCGCACCTCACATTGTAATGCACATATTCATACAATTCCCCACTTTTTTTGAATTTTATGTGTAATTTTATTGTTGAGAAACACAAATTTTGGCTGCCACAAATTAAGGTTCAGTATTTTAGAGAATGCGAGACTGAAATTCAGAGTCTGGAGTCCACACATTTCTGATCTGTTTCTTTCTTTTCCTTTAAAGTTTACAAGTTCATCCTCTATCAACAACAACAACAACAAAAAACAACCAAGAAAAATGAGATGTGCGGCTTTGAATTGGAATATGGCCATGCTATTCCTCTAAGCTAAACCCCTCTGATGTTTATTACAAATGAGTTCACATGAAAATCACTTACTTTCTTATCTGACCAAATGTCCTCAGTTTTAATTTAAATCAACATTCCTTTTTTCATCTAGTTTTCGTGTCTAATCTCACTCATCGGCTGAGAGGCGTCTCTGACTTTCAGGGTGGCCTGTTGTTTCTAAAGACTGTCCTTTGTCCAAAAGATCACAGGTGTTTGACTCTGCAGCAGCCCACATCTGTTTGTTTGTCCAACAACACCAGAGCTTCATTCCTGACTTCTCCTGTACTAACACCAGTTTTTTCTAATATCTTTGTCTTACATGAACATATATAAGAGAAATATATGACTACATTGTCATATGATGATGGAAATTTTCTTAAATGTCAGACTTGTAAAGGAGTACATTTTCTTATTATGACTGAATGTATCTGACCTCTACTGGCAGAGAGATGCTGCATCTCCCTGCAGACGATGACCAGAGAGGTCAAAGTTAAGACTGTTTCATACTTGTGTCATCTGCTACTTTGTATATTTACAAGAACAAATGAAAATGTGTGGACATGAATCAGTGCGTGAAGGAAATTGACTGCCATAAAGTAGATTTTACACTGATTACCCAGAGGATAACTAAGGTCTAAGCATTGTTGGGCATCTTTTTTTTTTTTAGTTTTTTTTTTAAATTTGTTTATTTCTGGTTAAAAGTTATCGCCATGTGCAAAATATGTGATTTTTTTCTGTACTTTCCCTTTTTTTTTATCAGACACAAATATCACATTCTCTCCTATTTTTTTGTGTTTTTTTTTTTTGAAAGATTGGTTTCCAGGAACATTTTCACATCATTGTGATTCTTCATGCGTTCAGAGGTATTTGTGGCTGGAATATGCAAATGCTTATGTTCACACTATCCCGAATGTCACCTTAACATGGTTTCTCGGACACCTCTGTGCGAGCAAACACACTTGATGAGATGCTTTTCGGTAACCCAGCCCAGATCATTCCCGGAACCTTTGCACAGCAGTGCCAGTTGTTCTACTGCTGAAAGCTTTGGTTTGTCAAAACGAGCCAAAACTAGCACTGTCTGGCTACTCTGGCAGTCCGTCTTCAATATTAGTCTTAACACAATGTCCAGTAACAAAAAAAAAAAAGAAAAGAAAAAGCAGAAATGTTCCATTTTGTTATAATTTCCATTTATTAGGAGGGGGCATATCGTTTTGTTTCAACCCTCTTAGGTCAGTCCATCCAGGTCTGAAAGTGTTTTATTTAGGCGGCCTGGTGTGACTCCACTCCATTCCTCTTTTCTCTCTGCATGAGTTGTATGTCCGCATGCACTGCCTACCTACCTGTCTGTCTGTTTGTCTGTCCGTCTGTCTGTCTGTTTGTCTGTCTGTCTGTCCATCCCATAACACATATCAGCACAAGGGATTGAGCACTGAAGGACGTTAGTACTTTCACTGTATCCAGACTGTCTTATCTCTTTTACTTTATTGTTTCTGCTGGGCGGGGGGGAGTTTGGGTGCTTTCCATGTCCTGCTTTTACCTGTATGACATGGAATCATCAAACCTGGAAGACTTCAGTCGACTATTTTACAAAAAGTTTTAAAAAAAAAGGTATCTAGCACTTGTAACACAAACAATAGATTTTATTGTATTTATGTAGAAAAACAAATTGTTCTAGGGAGACGCTTTGTAAACTGCAACAACAGAATGGAAAAACTTTTTTTCTTAAACCGGGCAAGATGTGACTCTGGTGGACTTTTGGGAGGACTTTTGTGTTTCTTCGTTCTTCGTCACATCTGGACTTATCAAAGGGCTCCATCCAGATGCCTGGTCATTGCTAAGATTGTCCATTCCACTAAATAAGCCAGTTATTGCTATGACCACTGTGGTTCAACAACAGTTCTAGGTTTACATATGTATAAAATGCATATTCTTTTTTATCAGTTATGTTTTTGACTTGTCCCACCATTGTTACAGAAATAGTACATTTTTCTCTTGAACCTTTGCTCTAACATGTTGTCTTTGACATCACAATATAAAGTATTGTTTTGGAAAAACTGCAATGTCTGTTTTTAATGTTAATTGTTAGTTGATGGTTTTGGTTGCAAAACAAAAGGCTTAATCACTGTCAGGCAAAAACGTCCTACTGTCCAACACAGGGCAGATGTGCATTTGTCCTTTCAAGTAATAAAAAGCAGTGCCGTACTGTGACAGCAGATGGAAGTGTGCACATTGGTTTGCCACACTACCCTTTAATTTCAGTTTGGTTATGCAGGTTACTTTATACTTAACTGTCCTGCTGCTTCTGAGGGTGTTTTTGCACCTAAAGGTCTTTCTCTCTGGTCTGATTCAGTCAATGAGTTGGTGAACTTTTATGCATTTTCCCATTTGTTTGCTTTTGTTTTTTCCACAGTGAAAAATCCAAGCTAGCCAACACGCAGCTCTACTGTGACAACATTCATTTCACTCACCGGTCAGATGTGTCTGGTTCAGGACAAAAAAATTCTTTACACAAGAAGAAGGTCTTGAAAGAGGTCCACCGGCAAAATACAACATAATACTTTGCACTGTTGCAGGTCTGACCTGGATTCAGCAGCTGTTAAATTTGCTCATCCGCATCCTACTATGCAAAGCATGCCAGGCTACAGGAGTTGTTCTGCTCGGACGAGCAAAACACTTCTAGTAGTTGGATTGTTTTAGGTCGGATCATGTTCTCACAATAATCAGACTGCACCAGAGTTTGTTTGGGAAGGACTAAGACCACCACCTCTAAATGGCTCTGGTGTGATTGTTTCAATTCACTTGCAAATGCAATCAGTGTGTTTGGGCTTATTTAAGTTGCCAGCCTCAAATAGAGATGAGAAGCAAGCTACAAAGGTCTGGTAAGCTTGCTTCTTTCTAATCCAACACACAGAACCCTTTTTCACTTGCAAAAGGCTTGATGTGTAAAATTGGTGAAGTTCTCTTGTTGGTCCAGCAGGAGGCAGTATTACAGGAATAGCAACATGGGCCCCACAGTAGCTTTGACTGGGATTAGCCACCCATTTAGAAAGGTCAAAGGTCTGAGCTGGTGTCCAAATAAACAGCAGTGAATCCCTGTCGGTGGTGGAACTAACACTAAGACAACAGTACAAAAGCAAACAAAACCAATCCCGCCTTACCTCCCTCAAATAAACACACATTCCACTGCTTTCCTGTCACACTCTGAATTTAGAGAGCAACAGTGTAAATACTGTCATGGCCTTCAGCTCTGTAGGCTTGTCACAATCTCTGTAAATCATGGAGGTTTGAGACACCATGCAGCGTCCAAGGCAAACGAAAAGGAGCACAACTCCGGTTCCTTGAGAGAAAAAGGTTAAACAGAGACTTGAGGGACAATATTTACCATCATACAGATGCCGTGAGGAGCCCCATAGGCTCCCAGATGTAAAAAGGATGACGTGAAAGCTGGGAATGTGACCTCCTAATGGTTCCTCAGTGGCTAGGGATGCTTTAACGACTGTGTTCGTGACAGTAGACTGCCCGTCTCACCTTTAGCTCACCGTAGCCATCGCCACGTTCGTCATCCCTGCTACGTAACGACACACCGCTCTCGCGATCCCTCGGTAAGGTCAGGTCAGAGAAAAGGTACAACTCTGTTAGTTAAACTTTCACCCCTCTTGAGGGCCAGCCCACAAGATGGCTGCTTCTTCCCCACAACAAAGGATGGAAATGTCAGTAAGGACAGAAACCTTGGAAAACCCCCTATCTGCCTTCCCTCTTGTTTACCAGCAGTGATATTCTGGTGTGCAGCAGCCCTTTTGCTAGTCTTCCTGCAGAGCTGGTCGTTGTCAGTTTGCTCTGTCATTAACCCGGCCACCCGTATATGTTAAAAAAAAAAAAAAGAAAGACTTCATCCTCCTATTACCACATTTTTTAATTGCTGGTTTGACGAACTCGAAATGGCGATGAGGCTTTGGCTAGCTGCTCAAATGGCAAATATAACCAATCACTGATGAGTCATTAGAATCAGTTTTTGGATCATCGACATATGTTATATATTTCCAGAGTCATAACACATTGGCAGCAAACGCAAATGTTCGGAGATCATAGGAGTGACCCAGTCATGTAAAGTGCATTGGCAAGTCCTTTGCACAAGTGACTTTGTAGCTGACAAAGTTTCAAACAAATTCAGCACGTAATCCTCAGTTTCCCTCAACTTATTTTATTCCAAGCATGGATTTGGAAACAATAGAAAATGGACATGAGGGAGTCTGTGGCTGTTTGCTGTTCTTTCCATAAGATATTCCACCGGTCCAGTTGGTATTTGAAAAGCTGTGCAGAGTTTGCTTGTCTGGCTACTGTATGTGTTTAGTCTGGTGTTAAGCGTGTACTGACATCAAAAGGGTGAAGACACATGAGGCTTAAAGAGGCTGCTGCCAACGTAACACTGAGGCTGGGTCACTGTCAGCTTGGGTGTCAAGAGGACAAGCAGCAGTGCAAAGTTCACTGACAGTCCTCTAACATGCTGCAAACGAGTTGTTTTGTTTTTTATCCTTGATCGAGAAACAAAATCAATTTATGTATCAATTATTCCTTTTGTGTTTGGACACATGAGCAACCTTCACCTCTGTTAAAAGCCAGATCACAACTGGAGGAAGTCAAGGACAAAGAGAAAGAAGGGAATTTCCTGTAGGGAGAGCTCTCTTCTATTTTGGTATTTATTTGTATTTGTAGTTTAGATGTAAAAAGATAATTACTAACCAGACATGAGGTCATTAAGGGGCACTTGATGACCTTTTTTGTAGCTTTTCAAATCTTATTGTGCATCACATGACATTTAGTGGCACATTTGCACTCAGTTGTTAAACAGCTGGATTGAAGACGATGTGAAAAGGTCAAAAGCCCCAGAAAAAGCCAATAGTCTTAATTTATAATCAACCCTGAGAATTAAACATTTGTAACGTAGTTCAAAGTTTAAAAGGCAACTGCCATTTCTTTGATTCTCAAAAGTGTTAACTTTTTTTGCTACTTGTAAACATGCTGTAGCATTCGCTTGTTTTTAGATTATAGGACTTTGTGTGAGAATTGTTTAGAACACTTAAAAAACACAATTTTGCTACTGAACATAAGGAAATTTCAATTTAAATGTGACATCAAAGGCATCACTGTACTGTGTTGCAGAGAGACGTTGGAGAGAAGCTTGCTAACCTTCTATCCACAGCCGGTCCTGTCTCATTTTATTGCTTTGAACCTCATGGGGCAAAATGAGTCACTGTAGCATCAATTCTGCCCTCATTCCAGTATGAGAGGCTGAGGAAGCAGCGCTGCCTTGACGGCATATTGTAATCTATTATAAATCACACTGATTCCAGCAACTATTATCATCACAATCCACTCACAGCAAGAAACCATGTTCGGTAGCAAAGAAATAAAGTCATTAAAACACAAGCAGAGTTGACAATGTTGTTTTCCACCACTGGAAGCAGCTCTTGGCGAGTAAAGGGATGTTTCCTCTAGTCTGATAGTGTTAGTAAAAAGCTGTTAACGCTAATTTTGGCTAGCGTTCAATAGCATACAAGAATAGCTAGTTGTTAATGACAGTTTGAATATGTTTGTTAGGTTAGAGACTGTGCCTTTCCATGTTATTAATGATGGATGTGTACACCTCTTCTTTGTTACTTCCAATTTGTTTTGACTCCTAATTTGACAGTTCTTACATATAAAACCTTTAAAGATGAGGTGAAGCTGCTGGCTGATGACTTTTGTTTGCTGTTTCGAACCCAGCCACTAGGGGCACTCTGTAGACCTGAAACTGTCTGACAGTGTGTTGTTGCATATTTGTCCCCTTTTAAACTTTACTTTGAAACGCTCTCTGGTAAGACACCTCATACCTCAAGGAGGGGAGTTGGATTCCTGGAAAATACATAGTTGTTTTATTGAGTGTTAATTGAGTGTTTTTAATGAAGGATAAGCATTCACTTGATTAACTCGCCTTTGTTTTGTTTTTTCCATTTTAAAGTTCAATCTCATTCTTTCCTGCAGTGAAAACAAGTAGCCAAAGTTTTCCTTTTCAGTTTCACGGTTCCTTTGAGTAAATAGCTTAATGTTGGCTTGAGTTAAATTAAAGTGAGTTCACTCTGCATCCTCAGACGTTCTCTTTCCACTTCCACTTTCCACCAAATATGAGTGAAAATAAAGGTAAGTAAGCAAGAGCTGGCTCCTGAACTGGTGTGACCCACTGACCTCTGCTGACCCCGGCGGTCATCACTGGTGCTAATGAAGAGGAAAGGAAGAGGGGGGATGTTGGTGTGTTATTCCACAAACTTACCCAGAAGCCCTCTGCTCCTCCACAGACCAGAGATGAATTAAGTTTCATAGCTGAAGGTGAAGAAGATGCTGGAACTGTTGCTCTTAAATGCAAGTAGGGAAGAGAAGAAACCATTTTTATCCTTAAAATGTGTGTGTGTGTGTGTGTGTGTGTGTGTGTGTGTGTGTGTGTGTGTGTGTGTGTGTGTGTGACAGAGATGTGAGACCAGATGGACAAAAGACAATGCCAGAAGATGTGCTATAAGGCTCTGAGCCAAGAGCCAAGTAAGTTACACACAAACACGCATTAACAGTAATGCAGCACAGATACATTTCCAAGCATTTTCTCAAAAAAAGTAAGACTGATAGTGTTTAGCATTGATTGTTTGTCCAGATATTATTATTTTATTTATTTGTTTTTTTGCCCAACTGATTCATATTTGAATATTTCCCAGACCCAGTATCAATTGAAACAGCCTGTGTAAATGAACAACAAAGGCCTTTATGTTTGAACAGTTTGTCATGAAAGACTCCTTAATTACACTTTATATACCACAGAGGACTTGAATGGAAGCATCTGCACAAACAGTGATATATTTCACAGCCTTGATCTCCATGTGGTTGCCCTCCATGTATTTTATAATGACAGCGATCCCATAAAGGATACAAAAACAACATGACGACTCAGCTTTTGTTCACATGGCAGCAGCATCGCATTAAGGACAGTTCCTTAATATGACACAAAGCAGAAAGCTAAAGTTTTTACCACAAACATGTTATTTACATCTTTCACAAAGGAAAAAAAATCCATATCCACACCCCAAAGTCCTAGTTGGATGTTTTTTTATAACTGTTTTCCTGTCCAACTCCACTCCCTCAGCTTCCAGAGTCCACAAGAAACCCCCGATGAGTCATGTGATACAGAGGGAGATTTTGGAGGTGAGAGGATGACACCTACAGTAGCGTTCAGAAAGATACACGGTAAGCTGTCAAGGGGTTTGAAAACAGGAAATAGCAGATACATTTTTTCCTTGGATGAGCAGAAAGGTGCGGTTGCAGATGTTGGCACTAAATGTAGTGATATCACATCTTCTTATCTACTGTCACTGCATGTCCAAACTCTGAGAAGTCTCTCTTTTCAGAGGATCAGTGAAAGCAACATGAGGAGCAAAGAGGAGATCAGGCTGTTGTCTTATTTAACAGGTATGATAATCATCAGATCTCCTGTCATCGAGGCTCTTCCTGTGTTTGACAAGTGAAAAGCCTCAACCTGAAGTTGTGTATCTGCTAGATTTGAACCAATAAATCTCGAGAGAAGCAGGTTTTGTGAAGGGAAGCAATGTATTTGAAAATAAAAAACAAACTCTTAAGACTCACTGGATCAGTTGGAATTCAGGTGTGAGTGTTTCTAATTGTGTTTCCCTCCTCATTAAAGAATTAAGTTGAAAAAAAACCCAACAACACCAGCCCTGAGGCTCAGCGATAATGTGGCACAGCCCTTCAGAGCAGGGTCTGAGTCTTCTGGGACCCTGATTAAATGTTGGAAATAAGGAAAAGCAGAGATGAGCTGAAGAAAGAGGCCAGAATATTTTTTTCTAATTCCTTCCTTTCACCCATGCAGCCGTTACGGTTAAGGCTCTGCCAGGAACGCTGCGAGGCATCTCGCTCTTTTCTTCACAATGTGAGGTTTTTGTCCGTTAAGCATCAAGACTGGTTTACTTGTTTAGCTGTCAGTGTGTTTATACAAACTAATGCTGAAGCCACTTCATCTATAGTCACTGCAAAATGGCAAATCAAGTGGTTTTTCACAGGAAATGCCATGCAGTACCACGACTTTGTGCAGGGCCTCAAAGATTTCTGGATATTTAACTCACCATCAATACAAAAGTTGAATAATTAATAAGTATACTGTGGACTGAGCACTTGTTCTAATATGTTATATAGGGAGAAAGTGAGTGGGGCTGCAGTAGGAGACACATCAGTACATTAATCAACAAGTGCGACTGGAAAATTGCCACAGTGATTTAAGAAAATGTGGAATATGGCAGAATAAAACCATCCTAGCCCAATTTTAAATTATATTATAACCTTGCTCTTTTCAAAACAAGCAGTTTATGTGCTGGAACTTTAATTCTTAATAAATATTTGTGTTCTGAACATGAACAGCATGCAGTTCCTCATAATATGACTAACGTGGGACTAGTTAAATGCACTTAATTTTATCCACTTTTACAAAGTAATTCTCCACAGCACATAACGAGTGAAAGAAAGATAAAGATCAATACTTGAAGTGTATTTAAAGTTGAAGTAATGCTTCAAGCATCGACACAGCTGTCTTTCAGCTTTGCCAACACACACACACTCATACACACACACACAAACACATACACTCACAGAGAAAGAGAGAGGGGAAGTTCAGTCACGCCGACATCAGCCTCCAAAGTGGTATAAGGCTAACCTTTGGATTTTTTTACTGAACCAGACGAACACAGAATACCGTTTGAGGCACACGGAGTGTAAACCTTTACTTTATTCCCCTTTTACTGCAAATTAAAGTTTTGTAGCTTTTTCCGTCTGATTTTACGGGAAACATCTGGATCTCTCACACCGCTGGAGCAGTGGCCCCGGGTGATTCTGTGCTGCTCAGCTGTGAGGGCCCGGGATAATGAGCAGGTATCAAACGGGCTCCTATGGATAAGCCGGCCCAGAGAGGAAGGGCTCTCTAACAGCATCTGAGACCACCATGCCAACAGCCAGGAGTTGTTTCCCTCTGACATGATGTTATAAAGGAGTGTATGAGTCTTGAAAAAAGGATTTAGCTTCCTATTTCATGAATTGTTTGTTAGAAATGATTCAAACTGTAAATATTTGATTCTGAATATACAGAAAAAAGTGATTTTTAATCATTTGTTTAAGCATGGCCCCGTTTGCACCGCTCTGTAGACCAGGTGTGTTTATTTCTTGTGTACATTCACCTAAATTTACTGATTTGTCACTTTGGAGCTCAATGCATGCAGTTTTCATGCGAAGGGGAGGGTCATGTCACTCCTGAACCAGTGAGAGTAAAATAATCCACAAAGAGCAAAGTGTCACACAGTTCTCTGAGTCTGATCAGTCACTTAGTTTTAAAATCATGGCCTTGAAATGAAAATAAGGGATATTGCATCACTGAACACCAAGTGGAATAAAAAAAGAGAAGCAAAGACACATGACATGATCTCTGATCTTCACTGAAACATTACACTGAGAGAGCATTTTAACATTAAGTTCGCTTTCTGCTTAAAAACCCGATGCCTTCTTTGTCAAAGTGCCATATATACGTTTATGTAACAGAAAGTGTTAATAAATGAGACGATAATGTGCCTTTGTGGCATCAGCAAGGGGAAAATAAATCCACTCCGGCTGCAGGTGTTTCTATTCGAAAAGGCACTGACCTTGAGAATATTAGACACACTGTGAGAATAAAATACTGTAATATTTCCACAAAAGTCTGTGGTTTGACTGTGGAAAACAATAGAAAGTTTATTTGCTATACCAGGCATTTATTGTCTCCTGAATGCTTTTATGCTATGCAAGTTTTCCACCTGGGAAATATCTGTCTGCTCCTTTTTGCTGGCCTGCATCCATCACAAATGTGGCCCTAATATGCACCACAGTTTAAAAAATGAAAAGGGGGACTGTTGTTTGTTTTGCTGGTGGTGAAATTATGACGCTGTTTTGTTAAAAAAAAAAAGTGTAACTTGAAAGCTCCAGCAGCGGAGCCGCAGTGCGACGTTTGGCTGAAACGGCCCCGCAGAGTCCGCCTGGTAGCCCCGCGTTAACAATGAGCTCCTTTCAGTGTTTAGATAGCATCTAACCACGTCTGGGAAAACGAGATGTAAACAATTTTAATGCTTTAAGAGTGAGCGCGAGGGGGGGTCAAAGGCATTTCTTCAGTCGTCTAGTTAAAGTCCTTTTTTTTCTTTCTTTTTTTAAAAAAAAAAGCTGCAGGCTGAGAGTTATTGTCCTTATCTGCCGTTGTTGGGGCTCCCTGCTCGTTAAAGAACCCGAAGGCAACGCCATTTGAAATGATTACTCGTTATTTAAGCGGACAAGCATTTTATATGGCTGAGTTTGAAACTGGCTCGAATTTCCTGCACTGTTAATGAAGCTGTATTTTTTTATGGTCTCTCTCTTTTTTTTTTTTTTTTTTTTTTTAGAGTCGGCGTTTTCTCTCCATAACAAGATGAGGGGGGAGAGAGAAAAAAGGGCAAATTCTCACACCCAGCAGTGAAAAAAAATATGGTGTTGGTATTTTATTTTCCCAATCAAGCAGCCGCCAGGGGAACCTGAACAACCTGAACAATGGAAACACATTGTTTACTTTGTTTTTGTGCTCACTTAATTGACCTTTAATCATCATTTTTTGGATGGAAATTCACCAGAAACTTTCAAGAATTCGCCTGATTTTATTGGAATTTTTTTTTTTCAGCAGAACTCAATGCTTGAAAGCTTGAAATGTAGCTTACAGCTGCAATTTAAAAAAAAAAAAACAATCAAATTTTGTTCAAAAATATGTGTTTTAATAAATAAGCAAAAAAACAAAAAAAATGTACATTGGACGGAGTTTGGAGACTTACTAAAAGAAAGTCGGTGAAATAAATCCATGCAGCGAATGACTCTAAATTGCATTGGTCCCTTTACAGGCTATAGGCTTACTTACACAGATATGTACAATATGCATTCATTTATATATATATTTATACTTTGGCGTAAAGTCTTTTGGAAAAACAAAATATATATCCTTGTAGAAAAGGGTTAAAGGATGGCTTTGCTGACAGGCCGTAAATCCGAACTATCTCTGGCCTCTACGCACATTGCAGGTCTGTCTTTTTCTTCTTCCTTTCTGCCACAAACAGCTCCAGACAGTCAGAAGCAGTGTGATGAATCTGCATCCACACACACACACACACACACATGCACACACACACGCAGACACACTCCACAAGAGTTTGTAGTTGTGGGTCACATTACGTCTCTCCGCCATGACTTTGAGGTCGATGGGTTCTTCAATAATTCCTTTGGTCTTCGTACTTTGTAGAAGTAAACAGTCTGCGATGAAAGAAAAGAAACGCATGAAAAATTATTGACAATGTGGGAGAAAAAAAACGCAAAGAAATGCTATTTAAATTTACGCACGAGGCTTGACTGATTCGGGTTTTTTTTTTCTTCTCTCTCTCTCTGTGAAGACACATCTGATGTTTTTTAAAAAACATTCACTGGCTCGCTTAGCATGTGGGAAGTCATTAATGAATCAATTATTAGCCACTGAGCTGAGTAAAACCATCTGGCAGCAGAAAAGCAGAAACATTATGTCTCTGAATGTGCAACTGCAGTGAAACACCACAAAAAAATACACACTTTCTTTGGATTTAAGTTTGAAGCAGCTGAATAAATCAACGCGTTTTCATTTTGATTAGTGGACAGTCCTAAAATAATAAAATCAAATTCCTGAGAGCAACATTGAACCCGGAGTTGCTATTAAAAAATACAGGCAATGTGACTCAATTAACGATTTGTAAAGGCTGTTTTTAAAGCAGTTTTGTGTTTATTTATAGTATTTTTTTTTTAAATTCGCTTTGCTGAATTTAATCCATGCAAAAGAAAATGTCAAATAATCATCCTAGAAGACAGATTCTTGTGTTATATATTTGAGATAAAGAAACAGAAAGTCTCTAAGCTTGTAGAAAAAGTTAATTTGGCCTAAACTTCACAGCGCCTTGTTACTTTATTTAACATTCAGCGGAGGTCAATGAAACAAACAACCAAGCAAACAACCCCCTGACTTTTACTGCCTTCACACACATCACTGTAAATAGAGCTGATTTCTGTCCCCACACGGCTCCAGGACCGGTTTACAGGGCTACAAAGCCTCGCTGATGGGCGGTGTGCTGACTGCATGTGAGGCCAGTGAGAACCAAACAAACCCTGTTTCTGGCTCCTTTAACCGGGAGAGTCTCACACTTTGTGCTCTTTCACCGGGCACCGTTTAACCAGACCATCCAATAAGAAGACACCTTGAATTAACAGCTCACGTTACAACACCTGGAGGACTTTTTTCTTTTTTTGTGAAATTGGTATGAAAGAGTCGATGCCTTCTAAAATGCATTTAAAAAATACACATGAGGCATTTAGCCTAAACAAACTGGTTTGCTCATCATGCCATTATTTTGTAGATTCGTTGCTCAATTTACTTTTTCTTTCGTCTCTTTTGCCAGATTACAAGTTTAAATCCCTAAAATCACACCTGTGACTGAAAAACTCCAAGAAAACTCTGCTCTCAGCTGTCAAACCTAATGATGCCTGAAGGGCTCTTAAACTTTTTTTGGAGGGGCGACATCAGTGACATGGGCTCATCACGACATGAGCGAACCGGGCTGCAGAAAATCTTGCAAAATAACGTGACCAAAGTCCCGAGTGCTTTTTAATATACGGGCCTCTGTTTTTATTATCTTGCACTGGCTTGAACTTTCATGTCCAGCCGGGCTGCCCATTCCTGCGGTCTGCACACAGGAAAGCACTCTATTGTGGACAGAAATTACCCGTGCTGGCACTAACTACAGCTGCGTTGTGGTGAGGCCCACGACTTTTTTTTTTTTTCAACTCATTATGAAATGCTGTTGAATGAGAATTAACTGCAAAAGTCACACAAGTGGCTGATTTAATGCTTTTCTGGTCAAAAATAGAACAGTCTTCTTGTCCTTTTTAGTCAACGAGGCGTTTCTTCATTTGGCCTGGCATGTGAAAATGGTCCAAAACTATTATTTGTGTTAATCCGCCTACTTCCCTTTCGCCTAATCCTCCTCTCAAAATAAATGTTCTCTTTTCCACATTCTGTACTGACTTTACGGGACGTTCAGGCTTGACTGGAATTAAATGAATATATGGACTCTTGAGCTGATCGATCAGTTATCTGAGGGTCCCAGAGGCCTCGCGCACACGCAGCAGCATCAGTCAGGCGTGGGTGCTTGATGCTGAGGCCTCGGTGTGAAATCTGTCACACACACAACAAGCGCGCGCGGCACAGGCTTCCCTCTTAACATTTTATATTTTTCGTGCTCAGCTGATGCACAGAAATCATCTCAACATCCGGACACAACGTTGCTGTGCGGTGTGACTGCTTGGACTGTGTAGGTATGAGTCTGTATGTGACAGCAGGCTATAAATGACAAGACACGTGGCCGAATCACCACTAAACAAGTGCTCATATTTTGCAGATAAAATTACACAGGAAAAGGAATGAATTTCAGAGGAAAATCCCCAGAATATTAATAAGAATCTGTGAATCTGCCTCCTTCTCTTATCCTGTGTTCTTATTGTAAGTTAATCGTGTCATATCTCTTTGTTTACATCAGTTATTTTCTCACTAAGTCACTTATTTTTGTACCACTCGTCTAATTATCAATGACACCAAATATTCCCGCTTCTTTTGAGGCTAAAGACACGTTATGCATTATTTTCTCTGCTTCAGTCTGTGGTACCCACCGCTTTGGCATTGTAAGTGAAGGTCTCCAGGTGCTAGTGAGATGCTGACATAGACCAAGCACCCTCCATCCTCCACACGGAGAACGCGTAACTGAGTCTTTCGTGCGCAACGTAGCTGCAGCTGGACATCTTGTTGTCCATCTCGTCGCTCTGCAGCACCTGACAGAGAAAATCAATGTATCTGGAGGCGAGCTTCAGCGTCTGTATCTTGCTGAGTTTGTCCGACGGCAGCGTGGGGATAATTTTGCGCAAAGACGCAAAGGCCTCGTTCAGAGACTGAGTCCGTTGCCTCTCCCGGACGTTGGCCAGGACCCGCTGGTTCTGCAGCTCCTCGTACGACTGAGTGCTGCTCGGACTCGGCTTTTTCCCCCGTTTCACCGGACCCGGGCTGCTGCCGCTGCTGCTGTCCTCGCTGGACTTTTTACTGTGTCTCCTCTTCCTCGCGAAGCGTTTCTGCTGTCTGTCCAGCTCCTCCTCGCTGGTCACCAGACTATCCACAGGGGAGACCGGAGAACTGGAGCCCTCTTCCATTTCTTTCTTGAAGAAATGCAGGGATAGAGCGGAAAAAACGTTGTCCACCTTTGAAGCCGTGGTTACAAAAATGAGTAGATATCCGTAAAGATGAGGAGGGGAGGGGGGGGGATAATGTGAAGATGTCTCACTCTCTGCGCCTCTCGCTTTGGAAGAAACTGGTTTCAAAGTGGAGGTTGGCACGCTTCTCCACGCGCAGGAAGTTTTTTCCTTAAATTTTTTTGGAAATTTTATCCCAGTTTCAGATGCTAAATAGTTTTGAGAGTGGAAGGGGAGGGGTTTGGAAGGCGGAGGGGGAGCCAGTGTGCGTCCCGGTCCGCTAATAAGCAGGAGGGACCAGTCATGGTTTCATGTGTCTGGGATGTGACTGAAACAAGGCACTCATGCGCTGTCACACGCAGCGGAAAAGGGTTTGTTTTGTCTCATTTGCGCACAGTTACTCCCATCATCATCAAACGGGATTTAAATTTATGTGTTTGTGTTTGTGTGTGTTTTGTCTTTTTGTTTGTTTCTTTTTATGCTTTTTGATTTATTTTTTTTGTTAAAATGCGAAGTTGAACAAAAAATTAATCAAATTCTGTATCTGGGTGTTTAAAATTTTGCAAATACTCCCAAATTAAACGGGGTTTCTTATTAATTCATCCATCTTAAATTGCCGGTGACGATTTTTAATTTATAGATTACTAATAATTTATCGTAGTTTTTTTAATATATTGATTCCTTATAGAAACATCTTGACATCTCCTTTTAAAATGAAGGTTAAATAATTGCATTGGAACAAAACATCATTCTGAATCATGCGGCTTAATAAAACTACAGAATGAACTGCTGTATAAAATCCATCTGTTGTTTGAGTATCAAGGCTGTGCGCCGCAGTCCAGTCACACTCTGCAGGGCCTTTAAAATCCGCTCAAATCTTCCATGTACAGTAAATACCGATACACTCTCCGGTGCGGAGTGTGTGCTCTGTGGAGGGCGATTTGCGCGCGAGTTTGTCGGTCGTGAGGAAATCTATCCGCTTGATCTTTAATCGAATCAAGTCTATACGCTTTCACAGTTCCTATAATGTGGAAGTCAAACAGGAAGGAGGCCTAAACTAACCGAGGAGCTCTCCGGTTTCTGCGGATACCTCCAGTGGACGGTGTCTCCATGCGTTTTGTCAGCGGTCCACCTCTTCATCTGTCATGTCATGTTTTTTCCCCGCACAGAGGCGGCGCACAGGTGGCTCACATTATAGAGCTGAATTTATCCACTGCCAAAATGCAGAGTTTGTCCAAATCAGCTGACTGACCTCTAGAGATTTCTGTGGTTCTATAAAATGTTGTCGTTTTTTTTCCTACAGCCTTTTTCTTGTCTTTCTTCTCCCTTAAAATGCAAATGTATAATGTCTCTTGTCAATTTGATTTTATTTTAAAAAAAGAAAAAAAAAGATCTGCCGGTGAGGTGAGTTGATGTCTCTTACTTGTGAGATGTTTCCTGAGTCAAACATATTTTTGTTGACATTTTAAAAGTGATCTACTGAACCGTGTGCAATTTTTGATTGAATTACATTTATCAATAATACTGAATAATGCATTTAAAACACGATTTCTACTTGTTTAAAACAAAGAGGACAAATCTTTTTTACCTTTTGCAAAGGATCTAGTTCCACAAAAACATAATTTTGGCTGATATGTTCCTGCACTTTTTTAAGGAAACAAGGCTTCAACTGTTAATGTGAGTCTATCATTAATCAAATTGTACTGAATAATTGCCTCTTATTAGGGAGCAATTTGGGTAATTTACACTTGTGTACTCTTTAGTTCAACAAGAGTATCTGAAAATAATCAAACTTCAGTATCTTGAGTGCATGTGCAGTGTTACGTCCGCAGAGACTGGCCGCTGGAAATGGCACAGAACTGAGAACCTCCAGAAAGTTTGCAAAACATTGTTTAAACCCGGGAGTGCTCGCTCGGTATTGGGACACATCCTGACTCTCCCTTCGCCTACAGGAAACCCTGGTCTGCTTTGTGTTTGTGGGCTCCACTGGTAATGGTGACTGTCACACTACTTTAACCCAACGCCAGAACTCTGAGTTGAGTCCCTGGCATGCCTCAGTATAGGTCGAAGTGTGCTTACATTATGCATTCTGGTTCATTCAACCTCTTTATTAAAAAGGTAATGTTACACACACACGTGCAATTATGAGAGCAACGTTCAAACGAGTGCGAGTCAGTTGCATGAGAGAGAGAACATGAACATGAACATTCAGGAGCTCAAACACACACAAAAATCACACACAAAAATCACACACACTTTCCCTGATTATGCCCTCTGACCTTCTGCTCCCTGGCTCAGCTGCAGGAGGCCTCCACATGCCCAGGGGAGAAGGTTCTGACTTGCAGAGTGAGAGGCTGATCCTGCACAGCATCTGTGAGGTAGGCTCCACATATACATACTTCACAAGAAGAAGAAGAAGAAGAAGAAAAAGAGCAAAGAGGGGCCCCCGGCCAGCACTTTTCCATCCACTGTATACGCTCTGGGCAATGATAAGCATGCTCTTATTCAAAAAGGCAAGCAGCGAATGATGAGGATGACAGCTTGCACCGGTCCCAAAGAGAATTAGTTCCCGATCATATTCCACTGAAAAACATTGTGAGAATAATGTGGAAAAACTGTGAGAAAGCTTAAACGTAATAATTGAACATACTGTACATTCTTAGCACTGAAAAATACACATTTAGCATCGTTCGAGCTTTGTTCGAGCTCCTCCCATAAAGGACAGTTTCATGAATTAAATATTAAATCACTATCCTGACTAATAATTTCATGTACTTCAGTGAGATCTTAAAAAATTTTGGTTCTTTTGCTCTTTTATCTCCTTAATCTGATGTCACCAAGTGATTCATGTAAATCTCACCTTATGCTCATTGGAGTTCAGAGGACTTCAAGGCCCCCTGTGGTTCATCGCAAGAAAACTTCCCCCACCCCAAGAGAGATGAAGGGAGAAAGCGAGTAAAAGATGGTGAGATGAAGTGAGAGAGGGAGACAGAGGGAGAGAGAGAGCTGACCTGCCTCTCAGATCAAAGATGAGCTCAGGCCGTAACTCAGCAGAGCAGAATGACGTACCTCTGTCTTGTCTGACACCTTTGAAAACCAGCTCCACATGGGTCCAGAGCATGGCCTCAATGAGCCCAGATCCCCTCTGCTGTCACGTCCCTGTCGCATGCACTGCGTCCCTCCCTTCGCGTCGACCTCGTAAACAGAAAAAAAGGACTGCTCGTGAGACAAGAAGTGAGACTGAGAAGTGTTGAGAGATACAAAACAGGTTTCGGAGAGAAAAAAAGAAAGGGAAGGATGTGGAGGAAAACAGAGCAAAGAGGCCAAATGTAAGGATGCGTGATGATTCGCCGGACTTTGATCTGACAGAGAGGGCTATGGATGTGTGAGGGAAGTTATGGAAGAGATGATTTGTTAGACGTTGTGATGAGTGGAATTTTACTGTCCATGTGCCTGCCAGGATCAGTTACCTTCGGCTTCAACCTCCCCAAACACTTGTGAGGCTCACCCCGAACCGTCTTGGCAAGAGGATCTGAAGCCATGGAGCATATGCACGTGTCCGCTTGTGCATGTGCTCTCAAACTCATGTACAGTATACATTATCACATGATTACTGTACGCATCAGTGTATCTGCATCTGCCTCATACATGCACTTGTACATGTGCGCATCTGTGTGTGTGTGTGCGTGTGTGTGTGTCAGAAAGTGATTCAAGATGAAGCAAAAGATGTTCAGCAGAGGGAAAGGCCCAGCTGGTTCTCATTGCACTGAATACAACGTCTATTACCAGCAGCGCAATCGCCTTTAAAGCTACTTGAAGCCCCACCGTTTCTATTAGAGTAACCATTTACATATCTGTACTACCACCGCGTTCTGCAACGCAAACTGGCCAGCAAACACCTGATGACATGTTCTGAAGTAATTGCTTTTAACAGGCAGTCGCAGAGATCTGTTTCTGTTAAAATAATGCAGGAAAAACAGCGATTGCTTTTCTTAAAGGGCTAGAATAATATATGCTTCAGTTTCAGACTCCTTAGTTTCTCACAGGGGGCAAACGTGTGGTGTTGCCCAATGAAAAAACGATATATCTTGATTAATACCCTTAAAAAAAAACACAAAAAAGCAAACAAAAAAACTTCATGACAACTGAAAACACTATTGAAATCCTAAATACGAAAGATTTTCAATTGCCCCATAAGAGACATGATTATTTCTGAATCTTAAATCTTATTTACGGTAATTCTTTCTTGGTATTGTAAAGGTGCAATACTCACAAGGGTTAAAAAACATATTTTCCTCACTGTTTTTCCAGGCAAAGCCATGGTATTTTGTAAGAACTCGGTGATTCCCAGAGTGTGAGAATACCAAAAGCTATGTCCGTTTTTTATTTTGCAGTTCTTTTCCAGTAAAATAGTCAAACTTGACTCATGCATCCGTTTTTCATAAGAAGTCCCCATCAGACTTAGTGACAAATTTAATTTGAATTACTGCGACATGTGTGAGTAACACGACAGCCTTTATATCTTTCCTGCTAAAAAATAGCTGTTTTTCAAGCTCTTCCTCAGCTGCTGAAGTGTCCCGAAGAAAACTGGCTTTCATTTGTATGGAATAATCAAATTAAACACTATCAGCGACTGGCAGTGTTTCTAATAAGAGCCTGTATTTTAGCAGAGGCCTCTACAGTGAATGAAACAACAGGCAATATCGGTGAGAGGTACATATTGGGCAATAAAACCATAGGCACCTCCACTCATAGAGTCATTCCTCAGTAACTCTGAGTAACGCCAAGAGCCCATTCATTCATATATCCACACTTCTCCATTCTGCTGCTCCGAGGCTGATGACAAGGTGTTTCTGAAATCGCATTAGGGGCCCTTTCATAAAGGTTTCATTGGGGAGTGTGTAACAGCTTGAAGCATTTAGGCTTTGTTTAATACGATGCAGACTCGCTGCTCGATGCTTTGTCTCCTGTGTGGAAAGGGGCCCGGGATGCCAGAGACCCCCACTGTCAGAGTTTGCTTTGATATCTGGAGGTGGAGGGGGAAATAGGGCAGAATGCAACCCCCTCTTTTTACCCTACACACACACACACATACACACACTACCCCCCAAAAAAACCTGCATGTTCCAAACCTGACTCTGCCCTGCTGCCCTGTAGAGTTATGGCCGTCCAATGAACAAGCAGAGCTTTGAAGTGCAGCTTTCTGTGGCTTTATGTCCCGTGGGAGACGTGCGTGGAGAAAAGAAATCATGATGTACAGTACTGTGTCCACTTCAGGCTCATGGTACATCTGTAAGGTGAGGTTACCTCCCCGCCAAAACACAAACTGTTCACAAAAATCAAGCCAAAAGTAGAGATATATTTAAAAAATCTGAAAATATAGAATGTCATCAAGACTTTTAATCCCATATTTACTCACTTTCAGATAAATGACAGCCTCAGTGTGTAGCTCATGGTTGCTTTAGAGTGATGAATCTAACCACCGACTCTAATAAATCATGATTGACCTGCTCTACCTGGTCTCCACCTGAACTATATACAAATATATGGACAAATTGATCATTGTAGAAGGTGCAGATCAGTATGTTGTTTACATTCAGTTCTTTCCTGCTCTGGGTTGAGAGAAACAAACCCCAAACTGAACCCAAACTCAACTCAGAGGCACTTCACTGACCTGACAGTTACAAAAAACAGTGTTTGCCCAACCAGTTATGCGGGCTAGAACGCAATTATATCCATTATGCATGTTCTACTTCCAGAATCTGAACTTTAACCAGGCCAAACAAGAAGAAAAGGGGGGCAGGACAGGGCTGGTCCTGTCGATAGGGTCAGAGTAAATTTGCTGAACAAATGACAGGGAGACTGTGCACTTGGGTGCTGATGGGGCAGCCTCCTGCACAAATAATGCAGCGTAATTAGTGCTGCACTTGTGACCCTGGTGCCAAGGTTAGCAGGAGGGGTTGGCCCAGGTTCACAGAGCGATGTGTCAGCCAGGTGGCCCGGCTGGATTGGGTTGCAGTGGGGTTAGACTGAGCTCAGGCAGTTTGGGGGGAGGCGGTGCGGGAAGGCTGGGCAAACAGAAGTGCTGTTTGTTCTGCTGATTGGGCTAAGACAAGTAGGGTGAAGATCAGCGGATGTCAACACGGGGGTGGCGTTTACAGTCCGCTGTCACTCCTTCGATGTCACCTGTGTCACCAACAACATCCTCAGCTCGCCTCTGCTTGAGACTGGACTGTTACAGGACAATGGACCTCCTCTGTGTGGCCCAGACGAGAGGAATAATATATGAAGTTATGTTTTGATTTTTTGAGCTGATAGCTCTTTTAGCTAACTTTGCTAACACCTGAGTGTTTGAGATGCTGACGCTGTTTGTTTCTCACGCAGTGTGTTTGTTCTGACCACCAGGGGGGCTGCAGCTCTAATCCAAGGAGGAAATTATTGAATCTTTCAGCATCTGAGAGGGCTTCAATTGTGTGCTCCACCCCGCTGTGCTGGGCCCTTGAGTGAAGGCCCCAGAGACGCCTCATAAGACGACACCTCGTTTCTCCTTCACACACTCTGATCTGAGTTATTAGCTCTGAGGCTGAGGGCGAATGGCCTTCTGAAGAGGAGCTCTAATGAGAAAAACAGGTGAGCTACTTCATGAGACTTTCACAGTAATTAAAGTGCCAACACACTGGGTCGCCATGGTGACGAGTGCAGGGTGGAGTCAGCGTTTTAGGTGGATGGATGTTTTGTTTTTTGTGTGTTATTTCGGGTCAGTCTGCTTGCATACTAATGAGTTACTCATGTGATGATAATTGATATGATATGAATTGTTATCTTCAGTCACATCAGGACATTCTTCACTTGCAAATACTCAACTGTTTTTATTCTAATTATCAAATGTTTACATGTTGGTTATTTGCATGTGTGTCAGTCTGACAGAGCAGTGGCAATATTTTTGACACAACAATGTTTTCAGTGTAGCTGTGATTCGTTCACTTTATTTAGTTTACATAAAAAAACAGATATTTCTTAGCAGAAGAGGAACATTTGCACCAAAAAGCTTTACCTGTTTGCATAGTTTATTAGCACTTTTGCACAATTTATAACATTTAAAAGAGACTGGACAGAAATAACTGAGAAAATCAGTCTGATTGATAGAGATTTGAACTGAAAACAAACACATGGAACACACACACACACACACACACACACACACACACACACACACACACACCCTCGGTCCCTGCAGCTGCCTGCTAGCTTACGGCTAATTTACAGTATCTGGTGGTTTAAGTTGAATAAACACAAAAGATCCCAGATGATCATATCGTACAGTATGAAGACAAACATTTAAAGCTTCAATTAGCCTCAGTCCCCAGATATAAACACAAAAAAGACATTCAGACAATTTGCCCTATATTTAATATCATCCTATACCATGTTAGTTTTGCATTCAGATTCTGTATATTCTACACAATACTTATAAAACATTATTATTATTATTATTATTATTATTATTATTATTATTATTATTATTATTATTATTATTAACTGACAGAATAAGGTTTCATTATTTAATTATCTAATTTGCAATAAGATGATTAAATAAGAAACGGGGTGTAGATGACTTGCCTGGTTGAATAAAGGTCAGAAAACAAATAAATAGAACAAACATATTATCATCGGTTCAATAATACTTGTTGAATCTCTTGCTAATAAATACATCAACTGGATTTTACTGGTTATTTTGTCTGGAAATGCTCTGCGGTCTCTATCTTGCATTTTTCTCTAGTTTCGGTTCAGTCATACTTGTTTTTTATCTCTATCTCCTCACCGGGGATCAATTAAGGTTTATCGTGTCTTATTTTTTTCCTGAGATCAGTTTGGCCTCAATTCAAGTAATCATTTTTAAAGGCAGCATGAGAATTTTATTTTTTAAACATTTGGTTACAAACTTTTAGTCACGGAGTTACGTGTCATAGCAATTACTTCCAAATATGCTTCATTTAACACAATGGATTTTTAACCTTTTGACTGGGCTGTTTCTGATCTCCTCCATCCAGAAAACCTTCATTGTTCCCACAGGATGTGATGCACTAATTATATTTACAAGTGCCAGGCCCAGACTCCAGAGTTATACCAACATGATAAACACACCTGCCGGCTGATGGCAGAACAGCCTCACAGTGTTTGTCAGTGTATGTCTGTCGGATGTTAAATCAATAAACTACCTCAACACAAAAAAAGAGGCCTGATGCAGTCCACAGACTGGAAGAATGTTACTCATTCTGGCCCCCAGAATTTTCCCCTTGGCTGAATCATATCTCATCTGAATGGTATTCAGAGCTGTTTTTGATAGGCCAAGATCTGCACTGATGGCTAGAAAATAGTACATGGTGTCAAGTGACTTATCTTGGTTCAAGGTCGACTCATTAGCTTTCTCGTGATCGTCACCAACACTAAAAAATTGTTTAATAATTATAGATAAAGGTTTAAGAAATGAAAACAAGTAAAAATTTATGTTTGTTTCCTTCTTTTTCTCTTCAAAAATAAACAGACGGTTTTAGTCGTTATTTTTTAGTTTTTGCATCAAACTCTTGAAAAGTGCATATTTTTCAGCTTTAAATATGCAACTAGTGCAGTCTTACTTGTCTTTTTTAAGTAGAATCTTTAAAATTTTAAAATCTTTCTAAGTGGATCATCTCTATCAATTCAATCAAAAAGCATCATAAACTTCATGGATACATCTCTAAGTAGATTTTACCACCAGGGGGACTCAGGGGTCCCTGAACATCAGTGTCACAAAGGTCACTTGCATTTAGATGATCGATGTGAAAAGGAAAAAGGATTATATGACATTTTAAAGGTCCAAACTGTAATTTTAAAAAGTCAGTTCTAAAAAGATGTTTCATATACATGTTCTTCAGCAAAACCACATATTCCTGTTTCTGACATAATCCAGAGTCTCCTGTGTGCTTTTACATCAGAAGGAGTCAAAACAACATCTGTGACAAGTGAAACAAGAGTGAATCACTGACTGCTTGAACACACACAGATTTACACACACAGCAGAAACAATTGATTGAAATGTTCCCAAGTGGGTCAGATTTTCTCAACAAAAACCTTTTTGTCCGGTTAAACTCTCCAGATCCTTTTCTGAGCACTGATACATCTTTATGTTTATTTTAGCCAGTCTATCCAACTGTGACAGGAAAAAAAACACATGGAATATTTTTTTTAGCAAATAGTTTCAAGTAACTGCAAGAAAATATAAAAAGATTTGAATTTTTTTAATTTGGGTCAGAATAACTAGAGATTTATTTTAATTCACTGTAATTCAAACTTCAAATCCACAAGTTTATCAGTCATATATCATGTCTTAAGTGTTGCTCATAACTGGGTTTCTTCTTCGTTGCTTCCTAAAGGCTCCATCGGTGGCATTAAAGCCACAAATGTAGAAGAAGAGTGGGTGAGTTGTTGACTCCCTTCGCCTGTTTTACACATCTGACAGTCCACCTGGAGCAGCATCTTTGAACTGTTCGGAGAAAAACTCAGCCTGTGATAAAATACGCGGCTGGAAAAATCTGTCATTGAAATATTTGGGGATTTTTTTTTTATGTGGTAATTCCCCAATTTTTTTATTTAGCGCCATCAGCAGATCATAATCTCAACTATTAACATTCCCATCAGGGATTCAGAGTGTTTAATCAACACGAGCAGCAGTTTCCTCACTCATAAATATATATTTTTAGTTATCTGTTCTTTAATTTACCGTAATATTTTTGTAATACTAATTCAAAGTAACAGGATTCCCGCCTCACAGGATGATGACATGTTGAATAGAAATGCAACACAATTAGAATCAGACCGTTGGATTTTTTATTTCTTACTCAACTTCTACATGAAAATTCTTTTCCTTGTCTGAGAGGAACTTTGAGGTTTGGCTCGACTAGTTGTCCGTCCAGCAGTCTGTCCATCATGCTGTTCGGCTCAGCGGTGGTTTAAGGCTGGGAACAAAGCTCACTGTGAGTAATGACACCTGCACAGTCTGCGCTGATCCAGCTCATGCAGAGAGCACAGCTCTGCAGCACCTGGACTCACCGTCCTGGAGTGTTGACTACATTTATGGGGTGTGTGTAAGAAGAAATCGGTTAAACTTAGTCTTCTGGTATGAATAGAAATATCCGTCTCGATCCAAGTGTGATTTTGAGTCATCCGTAAAGCTAACAGGAAAGTAAATCAGGAGAAACAAGTGGATGGTCCAAAAGAGAGAGAGAGAGAGAGATGATACAATGCTTGAACGACCTCTGTTACAGATTAAAGAAACATGAAGGAATCTACCAGAAATAAAACCAAACTGGAGAGGGATAAGTTGTTGTTTCTGATTTTAAATAGAGAACATTGTCGACAAATACATTTAACTTAAGCGGAGATACAGCAAATCACAATAAATCACATCAGTACGGGACAATAAATCATCACAGTTCATACAAATACATGTCTCACAGGCATTTTGTCATAAATATGTAAGGATCAGAGTAAATAAATAAATGAATAAATAAATAAATGGATAAATAACACAGCAGATAAAGGAGGTTGCACATGAAACAAACAGCACACTCACAACACAAGCCTTGTTGCCATCTTTGGGAGCAGCACCTGACATGCTAAAACACATTGCACCGATCTGTTTCTCACGCCCATTGTCTCATTTACATGACCAAGGCTCCTTTTTTTTAACACATCGACTCGCAGCCTAATGAGCGGCGAGTCCAGGAAGCACTTCAGCGCCGCTACATGCAGAAGTATGAGCTCTTTATGGAGTCCATTCAGTCTCATATCAGTGTGTGCCCCCCACCTCCCAGCCCTCTCTCTCTCCTGCTCTGCATGACATAAGTGCCATCTATTTGGGCAAACACTGCCAACCCTCGTTCCCTCCCCAGCCCCCCATCCCCCCGAGAAACAATGGCTCTCAATTAACAGTCAACCATAAATTAGAATATTAAAAGCCACCGAGGATGAAGGAGTGGATGGGGTTGAGAAAGCCTGAGGTGTGTAACCCGCTGAGAAGCCTGCAGATGTCGATCGGTCCGGTCTGTCTTTGACATGTGGAGAGAAGAGAGAGGGAGGAACAAACCTGGACCTCCTCCCTCGCCGCAGCCTCCACACTCACAGGGCGCCCCATGTTGCTCAGTTAATCCCACTTTATCCAGGAGAGGCGGGCTGTCAGATCTGGAAAGGGGGATGGGGGGGGGAGACAAAAGCAGGACAAACAAATAAGTTTTGATACATTTTAATGACTGTTTAACAAGTCCTGGGTCTGGAGCTGAAGAATGGGGGGCACACTTACGGCTGAAAGGCCCCATAATGAGGCTTCACAGCAGATTCCCACAGAATTAGTTAAGTGCATGGAGGCAGTAAGAATACAGGGACTTGTGTTTGGGGGGAGAAAAAAAATAAGGCTTATTTAAGAGCAAATGCCCGAGGGAAACACACCTGGGAATGAAAGTGTGCAGCAAACACACGACAAGCTGCTTAAAATGACATTTGCTTTATGTCAATACGCTGGGATTACTGCGAGGAAACAATTAGATTTCTATTAACCTTTATAAGCCTCTTTACGAGTCTTAGACTGTAACAAAGATTTAGATTAAAATAGATCCTTTTACTGTACATTCATGATATAATTGTAGGCTTGTGCTATAAAAAAACACTTTGATGAGGCATATTTTGCCAATCAATGAAGCTTTAAAGAGCAGGGATTTTTTGTTTTTGTGTATTAATGACTAGATAGTTGATCCAGGAATAATTTTAACATAGATATGATTCAAATAAAACCAAAAAGTAGAACATGCACTATGTTTACAACATGGGCTATACAAATCAGTAAAGAAAATAAACATTATACCCAACTAGTCTCTTTTTAAACAGAGCCAACAAGAATCAGCAAAAATCTGGACGAGTTCAGACTGAGTCTGTGTTAAATATGATGGATAACTGATGATGCCAAGATGAATGATCCTGTCAACACGTTGGATGATATTAGGCTGAACGTTACTCTGATCTCATCTGCAACTTAAGGGCTCAATCATCTGCTAATGACAGTTTAATTATCGACTGATGAAAGTGATCAGCTCACCACTTGTGTTCCAGATTGCGTTGGTTTGGTTCTTGTAGCCATTCTTCATGCACTCGTCCACATAGGATTTGGGGTCGCAGCCTGACATGAGGATCTCCCTCAGCAGGGCGATGTAAGCTATGGCCAGTCTCAGGGTGTCTATCTTGGACAGCCGCTTCTCGTAGGGAAACGTTGGTACGTGGCAGCGCAGCTCCTCGAAGGCCGAGTTGATGCTCAGCATCCTCTTCCTCTCCCGGATGTTGGCGGCGTGCCGCTGCACCTTGTAGGGGTGGGACACCAGCCGCCGCGCCCTGCGCTTCGTCACCTCCAGAGGTTCATCTACAGAGGAGTTTTCCCCCTCAGCGCACAAGCCCGACCCCGGTGACTGCACGTCGAGGTCGGTGAAGGTCAGCTGCGCGTCCGGGAACATTGACTGATTCCCGAAAGAGGACCAGGGCGAGAGCTGACCTGCTGCCGCTGTGTAGTCCAGCAGGAAGGTGTCCAGTTGGGTCTGAAGCTGGAAGTTTTGGTCCATCTGTCCCCAAAATGCAAAGTCCGCGTTGCCATCCTGGTCGAAATCAAAAAGTATGTCCTCCATATTAAAAAAAAAATAAGAAAAATGAAATTGCTTTGTTTCTTTTTTAAGCAGGAAATATAAAGTGCGTAAGAATGATGTGCAGAGTCTCTGAGGGAAGACAGCAGAGTGCAGGTTTTCGTTATTAACGGGAAACCGTCTACCTGCACGTGTCTGAACCTCTGCTGTGTGACGGCCTCGTGCACATCTCCTGGATTAAATACTTCCAGGGTCTCCATGTTTCTCGGCGGGTCGTTATGGCCAATTCTAAAGGCTGAAAGGGAGCTCTTAAGAACACTTTAGCCCTCCTTGTGGATCGTTCATTGCTTTAAAAAACGAATTACAAAGGAATCAGTTGATCTCCGTACGACAAAAAGCGGGGAAAAAACACGTGTCCAATTATAAACTTCCTCCCAAGTAGTCCGGCTAATATTGACAAAAAACACTCAGTGCTCAGCAGTCGTTGGAGGGCTTGTGCGGGGCATTATGGCGCAGCAGGCCACGCAAACCCGGTGGCCTCTGAATGGGATTGTTTTATCTATTAAAGCTCAGCTGACAACAAACACGACTGTCAGAAACACATGAAAGCTCTTTGTTAGTGCGAAATAAAACAGAGTCTCATAGAAAGGGAGCATTTTTTTTTTATTTTTTTTTTTATGTTTTGCCTTTGAGTTTATTCTGGTCTAGACACATTTTTACGCACTGAAGTCAGATACGAAACAGACCTACAAGATGTAAAATATTCCAGCAGTATCACCACAACTCGTCCCACATAATTTGGGTCTAGTTCGCCACATTAATACGCTCCTAATTTGCAAATGATATGACTGACTGAATGTCAAACCATGGAGAGGAGGCACGCTGTAATTACTCTGGGGTTAATCAAATAAGCGAGTTCTTTCTTCGAGGTTGGATGGAGGGCAGCTTGGGGATGAACTTTAATTCAACAAGGCTGTATGTTTGCTAACACGTGGTTTCCATTTGACAAAGTCCTCCAGGATGCTAATTTAAAGGGAATCCGTTTGTTTCTGTAAACACGAGCGGGATGAGGCCTCTCCCGCAGCAGCTGATTTAACCGGAGGACCGGGATTAAGACAGGTGAGGCGCGTGAGTCACAGTTTTGGCGGCTGCACCAAACATTCACGTGTCACAGATGATGGAGATAAATGCATTTAAATTAATCCCAAGGATTGAAAAGTTTCTATCCTCTCGAATCATTTATTATTTTAGTCGTATAATTAATTTTTGATCACAATCAGTCCGATTGGCTCCAGAAAAGGCACCTCTCTTGGCATTTTTTGGTCTTATTTCATGCTTTTTTCCAAGGTGTTAGATTTATCCAAGTTTAATAAGGCGTGGAAATAATTTATTTCTCCTAAATAGTTGCAGATGTGATTTCAATGGGGAGGAAAAACCTCTATGAAAGATTTTTTTTTCTTTTCTTGAAGATGGCGCGCAGACATGTTTGCGTATATCGAAGAAACAATACGAAGGCCACGAGCCTCTCGGCATTCTTCTTCTTCTTCACTGAGTTTGATTTCCCTGCAGGGACCTCAGTATTTGTTTCAGGAAACACATCAAAGTTGCTGCTATTTTCCAAAAGGATTGAGTTACAATAGTTAATGAACCTACAATGTTGCTCTAACCATTTTCCATCCTACACTTCGATTAACCCATGAGACTGATGCATTTGAAAGGACAACATCCTGATTAATGGGCGCATTGTTATCGAGCCCGGCATCTTGTTTTGACTCTGCCAAGAGTCAAGAAAAACCGCTTCTAGTGTAAATTACAGGCACGAACGATGGTGTTTGAAAAATGACGGATTTCGGATTAACGCGTCATCAAGTTCACTTTCATTACTTTTCCATTCCCGGATGGACTTTAATAGTTGTTCAGGATTTAATCAGCCAGCAGAGGAAATACAATTTACTGCTTTAAAATGGGTTCAATCACACAGGGCTCTTAAACTGTATTTGCATTGATTAAGGAGAGGTATGAGTTTGAATACTTGGCCCAAAATTAAAGTGACAATTATATAACAGTTCTTGTGCAGAGTGACCACAAATATTTGCATTAAAATCTATTTAAATATATATAATTTTAACATTTAAAAAGACAAAATCCATGTGTAAAAATACAGCCGAAATAATCTGATTGCATAAAAAAACAATTTAAATACTCATGTCTGCACACAGACACGACACAGATGCAAATCCTGGCAGAACACAGTGTGTTTTCTTAGCTTTCTAATTACTGAAGAAGAGCAGACAGGCTGCGTTGAGAGGTGCGGGTCCTGTCAGGACCTTCTGCCAGCCTGCCAGCCGCATCCCTCTTCCAGCTGACGGTCGTGGTTTGGTTTGGTCCGAGCTGAAGAGACGCGCCTGTCAGATACAGATCCGCCTCATTGTTTGGGCTTATACAGCAATTCAAGAGGGCTGAAGGGGCTGTAAAGAACGGAGCGTGCAGAAAATGTGGAATAAATAAGAAGAAAGCAGCCTGGAGTGCTGGTTATGTGGCTGAATATAAGGAATTTTCATTTTTATATGTCACGTGGGTATGTTTTTTTGCTTATAAATGAATGTTAAAGCCTCATTTAGTGCGTGCGAGGCCTTAATTCACTGACATGCGGGGCTGCACTGCGGCCCAGTTGCTCTCCTCCGGCAGAGGCTCTGTGAGATCCAGCCCAGAGGAGTCGGACAGTGTGGTTGGAGTGAAGTGCACCTTGGACGCTGCGCAAGGCCACATGCTCGCAATTAGGACTGCGGTTTTGAGGCTGTTTCCCACCTGGGTGTTACTGTGTGGAAAACAAGGAAGTTCGAATCAAAGGCATATTTGAATTGATCCTAACCCGCTCTTTCATGTACTTCATAATATTATGATTTTTAATCAGTGACATAGTTCTGGGGGTTAGAATGGACACTGTTAGCTCACACGCGCTTGTGTCATTTCCTACAAGTTATTATGAAGTGCTGCTTAACTGATTGAGTTTTCAGTATCAGTGCCAAAGTGCTTTGCAACAAAGCTGCTTCTATGTCCAACCTCATTATTTCTCTCTCTGTTCCTTCATCTCTCACACAAATAACACAGTAAAGAAGTTGTGACCAGCGTTCATGAGACAGTCCAGCAGCCATCAATGCAACAGCAAAAACAAAGATAACATTTCAAGGTTGTGTTCAGTGACGCACATCTTGTTTGTTTGGGTACGAGGCTGATAAACATCTCGGTTCTGAAAGCCTCTGGGATCTGTCTTGGCTGCTATGAGAGAATGGCATAGCAGCCAAGTGTAATCTTCAGGCTCGGCCACAAACTGTTCTTTGATCCGCACTGGGCCTGAGCCATTAGAGTGTCACGGCACATTGAAGCGATAGCTCAGAGCAGAAGTTACCCTTGACCACAGATTAGGATTGAGATAGCCCCAGGCCTTTACCTTTAAAGGTAAGCTACAATCAATGCAATGAACAGTATGTGCCCAACTTCAAAAGGGGGCACGGCAGTCAACTGGATGAACATAATGCAGGAAATGCCTTTTTACTGATTGCATGCAAACCCTGCTTGCATGTAAAGTATTTGAGGATCTGGGGTGGTATTCATTTCCTATAAACTGTTATTACATCCAGGGGGCAGCGACACAGGACTGACGCATGATCCCAAGCGAATCACAAGAATTCATGTTGGCATTGTATGTTCCTGCAAACAAATTATATGTTGCCACTTTTTATTGCTTTACTTTCTTAATGTTGAAACTCTACTTTTTTGTAGTTAAAGTCTGGTTAGGATTGGGCTGAAAAACACCAAGGATGGGTTTGGAAAAAGATCATGTTTTGGTTTAAAATACCTGGTTTTGATGCTACAAACACTGCTGCAAAATCTCCTGACAGTTGCTAAAATCACCATCCCCTTTTACCTCCTGATAAGAAAGTTGGCATATTTAAGCCCACATATATATTCCTAAATAAATCATGTTTATATGCTGCATGTGGATGTTTAATCCCTGCATCTCTGTGGTTTGCAGAAACATACATTCTCAACACCTTTTGTCTCCACTGTACTCTAATCATCTCTGTGATGTTTGCCACCGAGATCGACCCTGATACTTGTATAAAATCTAAGATATGAATCTGATTCTGATTCCCGAAGTTAAGTAGAAGCTCACTGGCTCCGAGCCTGTTTCTGTCTGCATTTCAGGCCCAGGTCTGGTCTGGAAAAAGCATCACGGTCGTAAAGTGGGCCTTAAGCAAACACCCCTCCGGGGCCACCACCCCTCTCCCTGGATCAGCAAAAGCCTGAAGCTGGATGTGAGCCTCCAGTTTGATAAAAACACATCACTTTTGCAGCATGGGTGTGTATACACAGCATGACAACAGGTGGTATTTAGATAATATGATTTTATATAGGGGCACATGTGTACGGTACATCGTAACCTTCCTGTTCACTCCGCTATTATTTTCATTAATCCCAATCTGTGTATTCATTTTGAGACTTTTGGTGTGTGTCTCTCTGGAATGTGTGAAAGGCCACAGAGCCCGTGGGAGAGGACTGATCTGCAGGAATGTGTCGACTGCAGTCATCAGCAGTGACACCTGCAGAGTACCAGATGTCAATATGACTTAAAAACTAAAATAACCTGACTGCCAAAGATGGAGTTTATTACGAAAAGGAATGCTTATTTCCTTCATTTGAAAAATATAAACTGGTTTTAGCGTAATTCCAGAGCTCAAGGATGATTTAACTCATTCAAACCATAAAAAAAGGCCTTTTCAATGTTCAGGCCCGATAAGAGGAATAAAAAAGGCAAATTCATGTGATCACAGCATCAATAATTTGATACATAGATGAGGCTCAATAGGTTTTTCAGTCTGTGAAGGTATAATTGTATCAAACATGTTAAACTAGTTTTTCCAAGGTAAGAATCAACTCAAATTGGTGTAAACAAACATTTTTGTAATAAGCAACATTGGCATTTAACAACTAATTAAAATCTTAGATGTATTGGAGTAATGAGATGGTGGATTTCTGTGAAAAGAACCGTAATCGCTCTAGTTGTGTTAACTTACTAAATCTTATTATAGCATGATGCAAGTATGCTTTATTTAGCCTCTAAAAATGGGTTTCCATAAACAAATTAAATGTGCCTCAACTTCCTCTTGCTGTACAAAAAAGTAGACCAACATATCTCTGAGACAGCGGCTGCCATCTTGTCCTGGTGACGTCATTTGGACCCAGAGTTTGCACGCTAGTGATTGGCGTCGAGGTCCTGCCAATGCTGCCACCTGACCCAGTCACGATTAGGGTTAACAGTCAGTCATGAGAAACCTATAAGATAACCAGCATGATAAGAACTACTGAAATGACAGATATCATCTTTGGGAAAAATTTATTTGACATGATTATTCAGCCGGGCCCCTGTCCCATCCGCTATCAACAGATTTATGAGTTATACTGCAGCCAGACACCAGGGGGCCATTGATATGTTTTGACTCCACTTCTTAAGAAGCCATCATGTCGTCCATCATACAGCCGATGGTCCTTCCAAGCTCCAACTCATGGGCTGGTTGCCTAACCGCAGTTGTTTGAACCCATCAGCATCCTATGAGGAACAGCTGGCAGTGATGGGCTGGTGTGGTTTCCTATGATGTGATAACAGCATGAGTGTTCATTTAAAGACAAAAATGGCGGCTGTTAAAGAGGTTAGCAGAGGTGCTGCTGTAGCATCAGTTACATCACAGCAGGGGGGGCTTTTTTATTAACAAAAAAGAGAAAAGAGTTGTCCATTGATCATGTTGGTTGAAGTTATCCTGCAATAGATGGTTCATCCAATCACCTGCCAACAAAGTTTCTGACCTTCTCAAGACTTTAAGATTCTTCATCTGGTGCATCAATTAAGTAGTTTGTGATCAGAGAGTGAAATTGATTGTTGTTTAAAGGAGAATTTCACCAGTTTAGTTTTACACTTCTAAAAAGTTGGAAGACTTGTAAGCCTCTTCCATTTGGCATTCATCCCTGGAGCCAAATGTCCCATAATGCATCATTACATTAGATCACTGTTGCTTCATTAACACCCCTGTTATTCAAACTTCATATTTTCACATTTTTACAAAGGCTTTGTGTTATAAATTCTTATCCTAACGTCAAAACTGTGGTTAATCTGGGTATCTTAGGCTTTAGATGGTTTTCTCAAAAGCCGCAAAAGACAGTAAACAACTGTGTTTTTGTTGGGTTTTTTTTTAAGACTCTGTGTTTTTCCCTCATGCCGAGTGGCCTGAACTTCTTCTAAAAAACAAAGTAAAATGTTTTAGAAGTCCTGTGAAAAATCTAAGTGCATAGAACGACACATTTTTCAGGTGTTTAATCCAGTGTTTGATATCATTCACTTTTTTTTTTATCTCACGCTTGTTTTCAGTCATCAGCTGCTCATTAAATATTTGTTTGTCCACTTGTAGAGCTCATGTGGGTGATTTCCAGCTGTGATGATTTAGTTGTGTGGGCTTTTGGTATCATTAATGGGGACACTCTTGCTGAAACCAGATGTGAATATGCTGCTTCTGCAACTCCACTTCCTTGGAACAAAACACTATCAGTTCTGTGGAGACACTCACACACACACACACACACACACACACACACACTCACACACACTGGTCTGATACTCAGGAGATGGTCTAAACAGGCACGAGGGCGTCTTAGGTCACTGCAGAGACATGCCGGCGGACGCTCTGCCCCTAAACACCAGCTGCTGGCTTTGTTGTGCACCAGTTGTCTTCATCTCTTTTTTTTCCTGACCCTCTTGTTCAGGTCAGCGAGGTGTTGCAGCTTTTCCCATCTTGATTGGAAGAAAATGAAAGGGGCTTTTTTTTTCTGTTCAGTCTTTTCTGCTCGGGGTTTGAGAGGCCTTCGCTCTGGTTTTGATTTTAGAGCTGAAAAGAAACTCCGTCACTTAGGACATTCACACTTAGGACGGTCCCCTCTTGTCACAGGTCGAGTGGTGGAAAGGATATTGTATCCAAAGCCAGACAATGAAAGAAGATAGCCACGGCTGAAACGGGGATAGATCACACTGACAAAAAGGGAGGTTATGTTGTGAAATGCACAGAGACGAGGAGGACAAAACAAAGAATGCAAACAGAGAGCATCTCTAACTTCACTCAGTGCTTTACGAGGTGATTATCTGATAATCCAATTATCTCTTTTCTTCTGTTCAGATGAATGTTTTCTCTCTGCTGACAGACGCTCCACGGCCAGGATGGGACTGATCCTTCGCTTAACGAAAGGCGAAAGTGCAAGTGTCTCAGCTGTTAGCATCTTTCCCTAATCATGGTTAACTAAATAGCATTATAGCTAACAACAATATCAACTTATCCTTCAAGTTTATTATTTTAAGCCAAAATAAGAACTTAATCTCTGTTTTATACATATATATTTACTTTTAACAACTTAACAAAATATTTTATATAGGTTAGTTAGTTTTCAGACATTTTTATATAGAAATATTAAAAAGAATACTTCAAATTGTATTGATAAATAATTTTGCAGTTCAGTGTTAAGACAGGAATAACACCCACAAAGAGTCCTCATTTAGACACAATTCCTCATTTTTTCGTTTCATTACATGCAGGACTGTTTCTTGTTGAGCTGCAAGCATCAGATATTGACTACACTAAGATCATTTCCAAAAACAATCAGGCGTTTACATAGTTTACATTCTGCATTTATAAAGACAAAAGGATCCACTTCAATCAACAGAAAACTGTATCACTGAGCCAAACTTTCTCTCTGCAAAAAAACAAAACCCTTAACTGCATCATTTCACATCCAAAAATAATACAGCTGGAAAGCCAAAACATCCAAAATGTGATTCAATTATTTTATGAAAAAGCAAATTAGTGATGACACTTTGCATTTTTTCTAACACTTAAGAATTAAAATACATATATAGTCCATGAAATCCATATTATGTGACAAGAGGCAGGCGGATATTGCATAACTTAGCTGGTGTATGACAAAAACATCTCAACCAGAGGGAAATTCATGCTCTTGCCAAAAATATAGAGAAAGGAAAGAGAGTGGGTGCATAAAGGAGGAGGGTCAGGCTGTTAAATGTATAGAGAGGTTTTTCAAACAGGTCCCATCTGAAAGAATAATGATGAATTTATTATTTTTCCCCGAGTTGTTAATACGATGGAGCCAAACCTGCATGCTGGCAAGGAATCCCGACTGCAGAGGGGAAATAAAAGAGATCACACCTGGTAACTCAGTAGGGGGAGATTGTAACGTTAGAAGTCAACAGCAGCTTCATCCCAGAGGTCGAGCTCAAAGATAAAACTAGAAACTGACGAGGGAACGATGAAGAAATGATTGACTGAGTTTTTGAATCGTATCTACCAAATGCTGGAGAGACGCTGGGCTGGTGATAGAGTTTCATTCTGCAGAAGAGGAGACGTGAAGCTCATGATTGATTCTCATCTGGCTTATATCAAAATCTTGCTGCTTTCAGCTCAGGATCACATGTTTTTTTTTCGCGTCTTACAATTTGAGATGCAGTGCATGGTGAGCATTTTCATATAAGCAAATATAAAAGAATAAATAAATAAGGTCAGCGATCACAAGTACGCAAAATTAAACTGTAAGGTGCAGAAACAGCATCTCTAATATTGTGAATCTAAGAAGAGAGAATTAAAAACATTTCGACAATCGCAGACTAGCCTGAGTTGTGTTTTAATGTTGGTTATTTTGTGTTTTGGAATGAAATTGTAATTTGATGCATCTTCGTGCAGCTTTTCAGCTCAACATAAAATATTGATTTAGCATCAGCTGCAGCCATTTTTCAAGGGGTTTTTCTTTTATCCAACACAGACAACAGATGAGTTGAAATTTGCCTCAAAATTACATGCAAATTGTGACTGACAGCTTATCAAACACCGTGACCAACTCATCTGTTTACCGTCTAAATGAACAAACAGACCTTTTTCCATATTTGCTGCAGCTACTTGACCTCAGCCTGATCTGCTTTCCCGTTCGTTCAGACCTCAAACCTACAAGACACGCAAGCTTTCTTAATCAACTGCAGTGAATTAATCCAACGTTCGAAACAAAGTCACACATTGCGGCTCACACCAAAAGCTTCAGCATCTGAGAACAATTAAACGTCTGGTTTCCATGGGACGCTGATTTGCCAGTTGACAGTTGCAGTGGAAGAGGGGGTGTGTGTGTGTGTGTGTGTGTGTGTGTGTGAGCATTTACCCCGCCAAAGTGCCCCACTGCCTGCACCAAATAATACCACCAGACAACACGCATTAGCAATGAGGCCTGAGCGAAATTAAATCACAAAGTCAAAGAAAATGAGAGCAACAACAGTGCGAATGTTCCGATCCATTTGCAGACGTGAGGGGCACATTCCTCGCTGGTACACCATGCTTCCTCCCCTGTGGCGCCACCTCAAAGACTCCATATTTATTCCTCAATGGCACCATAGGATGGAAGTGCTTTGTTTTAAGATGTGGTGTCATTTTTTTTTTATTTGTCAGATATCCAAAGAAACAGTTTGATATTTAGATTTATTAAATATAAGATTCAAGCTTTCTTGGCGAAAGTTATATGAATAGATCAATGTGGTTTAATGTCTGTACAGACTAATGAAACTATAGGCAGCAGGCCATTTTCTTAATGTTATTAAGGAAGATTATATTACCTTTGGAGAGTGAGACTAGCCCCATTTCCTGTCCTTATGCTAAGCTAAGCTAATTGTCACCTCTGTGTCATTTAAGCAAAGAAAGTTATTCACCCAAATTTTTAACTATTGCCTTAAAGTGGATGATGTAAATGTAATTTGCCTGTGAAGTTGCAGATGAAACAATGTCCCCGTGTAATGTTGAACCTCTTTGACCTGTAAAAAACAAACTTTGAGATTTGCAAGATGTCATATTTTGAAAATCTGGTCAGTAGAAGTGATTTCACGTCACTCTGTCCTCCCTAAACAACCTCCATCCAGGTTCTGCTGCGTCAGACACTTAACTTTCACTTACACTGTAGATGTTCAGGGCAGCTTTAACTACACAGATGGGAAGTAGTACTCAGAAAAACCTCCCAAGATAATAAAAATAAGGAAAATTTTAAGATTTAATTGGATTATACAGATCTAAGTTTCAACTGATTCCAGCAAATTCGGCCAATTCTTCCCACAGAAAGCCGAAACTTCTGCAGAACAAAGGGAAGTCTCCCACACAGGCTGTTCAACCATAATTGACCTCTAACCTCTGAGCGATTGTGGCATGATGCTACAATTTTTACACAGCGAGAGAGAAGAAAAGAGTCAGCACATCTTGAGCTGAACACGGTTCTGTTTCGTGCCTCGTCAAAATTATTTACACCACTGTTCCGATGTCAAACGGGGATAAATGGCACCGAACTCGCATTTCTGTGACATCTTAATTAACAACAGTTCATCTGCTCTGACTTACATCTCGAGTGTGAGGAGTTGACTTCTTCCACAAGTAATGTGCTTTTTTTTTTTTCATTTGAGACTACCCCTCCTCAGACACACACACACACGCACACACACACTTCACCGACATGGACGTTTGGATTGGATCAAATGGCTCATAGTGTAGGTGTTGCCCTCCTTTAACTGGTTTAAATGCTGCCAAGGAGGACTAAAACCCTTTATCCCCGAGCGGGCCTTAATCTGGGACGATCAATCAATAGCAGGCAGAAACTGAAACAAAGGCAAAGAAAAAAAAAGGAGGTTGGGGTGAAGGAGAGAGAGAGAGAGAGAGAGAGAGAGAGAGAAGAAAGCCTGGAAAACAAAAAGTTATAAGAAACAGACTGCTAAGCATAAACACCAATCAGTTGACAGGAGCAGAAACAGGAAATTAGATTCAAAGGAGCTGGAAAATGCATCCATGAGAAAAAAAAAATAAGTATCAATGATTCATTGTATTTCTCCTGGCACAGTTGGATGAAGAAAAAGGGTGGGTGGGGGTGGGGGGGTGGGAAGAATGAGAAAAAAATAAATTTATAAGGAAATAAAGAAGAAAGAGGGAGCCAAGGAAGACATAGAAAGGGAAGAATTAAATAGAAATTGAATAAAAACCACTCTGAGGCTTCGGTCCTGGTTTGCCAGATACCACAGGAGCTTCTGTCCTGGCTTCACTGAAGCTCCACCACTGTCTTCCTCCTCCGTCCCCCCGAGTTATCACCATCTCCTCAGTCTGTCTCTCTTTATAGATACTGTGGAGAGGCTAAAGGCTAGAACACAGAGGCTCAACTTGCCGCTCCATTTTTCCCCAAAGTTAGAGGAGACAAAGGCCGAAAAAGTGCGGTAATATGACAGTCATCACACACACTCATAAAAGAGGAGTGGAGTAAAAAAACAGGTCAGGTGAAAGACAGATGGAAAACTGTATTCTGGGATATCAGCTACTGCATGGCTCCGACTCAAGCTCACAACCGTCTGTGACAGAGAATTTAACGCAAGCTTTGCCCTGGTTTGGATAAAGCTTAAAGGAGTTTTTCAGGCATTGTGGGTAATACGTTATTTGCTCTCCAGCAGAGAAATAGATGAGATGATTGATACGACTCTTAATCTGTTTGCTTAATATATAAAAACTGTGGTCAGTTAGCTTAGCTTAGCATAAAGACTGGAAACAGGTTGCCTGACTCCATCTTAAGAATGAAAAATCTGCCCACCAGCACCAACTAACAAATCACCAGAACAAAACCCACTTTACACAACAAATTGATGTTTTTATACTTTGTTTTTTGTAATTATGAAACAAACACGATATGACAAGTTATAAAAATGAGCTTTCGAGGTGTTGGCTGGAGGATTTTCTTATATTTAAAGTGAGGTGGGCCAGCTGTTTCCCAGTGTTTCTAGTTTTTGTGCTAAGCTAAGCTAACTGACAGCAGGCTGTAGCTTCATATTGCGTTGATGGATATAAAAATGGTATTTCAGCTTCAAATGTCAGTAAGAGTGTTTAAAAATTGTCAAACTTTTCATTCAAAGCACCAGCAATTTTCCTGACTGAAGAAGAAGAAGATTCATAGTTTTAAGAACTCAAAGAAACCAACAAAGAATTTTTCATCATAAAGAAATGTGTTCATATTAAACATAATCATCTGTTGATACTGTAATCACATTACAATATGCTATTACAACACTGACAGTAGCTCCACGGAGTCCCTTGTCTCCTCCTTCTGTCCTGTGGGAGAAATGTCATTTTAAATGTCTTCTGGAAATGAACAAAACATTTTTAAATAAAACAAAGCCACTTGTGATCAAAAGTGTCAGTGGATTTCCTGCTGAGTCACCTGAAACACTGGAGCCATCTAGCCAATTTGATGAGTCACTGCATTTTTGAAGCAATAATCATGACCTGCCACACAGCGGATTAGACTGAGAGCCCAAACCTCCCACTTATTGGATTAACATCAAAAAGAATACAAGTCAGTTACAGCAAAAATGGTTGAAAACAAACTTTTTAAATGTTTTGTGTGGCTCATAAAGCGACCACAAGAACAACAAAAAAATGTATTTTCAGTCACTTCGGATTATTTGAAGTGAAATATTTTTGGTGAGGGTTTCCCAGTCCCCGAAAGCTAACCGCTGAAAACACAAAGTTTAATAATACAACATGAAACCCTTGTTTGAAAATAAAACCACTGTGTCTCCCACTTGAAATACAACAGAAGGAACAAGCTTGGCAAGAGTTCCTGCAGGGACCCGAGGAAGATGGATTGGACTCTCCTACTGTTTTAGAGAAGTCAAGCTAGTACATTTAAGATAATATACAACCTAACCTTGTTCTATGGAGGGAACAAAGGCACAGGAGCCCCAGGGTGGCTGGGGACCGAAGCCCAGGTTGTGACCTGCTTTTCTTGAAGGCCTGACCTCGAAGCTGCCCCCTAATGGGCAGGAGGAAGTTCGACCTTACAACCTGAAGACCAGAACGAGGAGGACGAGGCCAAACTGGCAAGAGTCGCAGTGTTTTGGGGGCAATGAAAAATAATTTCCTCCTGAAAATGGGCCTCGGGGGACGCAGTTTGGCCCTAAGCAGAGGAGAGTGAGCCATGCTGGAGGAATTCCAAGGCGGGGTGACTGGGAACGTCAGGGGGAAATGTCAAAGACAGACAGCGGCGTCAGGCTGCTGTACCTCGGACCTGTTTACTCAATATCTGATTAAATTGCAGTATGAAGGAATCCACCATGAGGAGCGGAGCATGAGTCAGACAACAGGCATTAGGTCACTAATGTGCAGCGCAGAAATGTCAAAGGTGGAAACTTTTATGTGAAAACCACCTCTTGGGATTCATTAAGTAATAAACATACTTCTATAATTATACAGCACTCTTTGATAAAAATCAACTTTTCTTCCTTAAACAACTAAATTCAATTATTTTATAGGTAAGATGATACTGTTTAAAAGCAAGAGGTGTATAAAATGGTTACTGAGGACCTCGGTGGCAGAGTCCAGGGATGGATCAGATCACTCTGAAACGTCAGAAACTGAATATAAATTAAAGGGCACGTTTTATAAGTAAGTGTTATAATCCACTGGATTACAAAAGGAAATGTGACTTTCGTTTCAGAGTAGATTGCAGAGCATTTCAGTCAGCCAAGATGTTCTTCGGTTGATCACAGCCGTGATAAATATACACTCTTTTATACACATACGGGCCTTTATAGTTACTTATGTTTTGTAATCTTATTATGTAATCCCAATTATATGTAATCCATTACTACCTAACCCTGGCAAAATCAGGTTTTCTGAGTTGTAATTTTCACCATTGAAAATAGCACCGAAGAGGGAACTGCATCATACTTCCTCTGTCTCTAGGGGACACCCTAGAGCACCTTTTCACATTTTCTTCAATCAAAGGGCATTGTACCCCAGTTTTTCCCATTCTTATTCACAAATCTTTCACAATTTCCATCCATGTTGCACCAGCTGGGTCTGGCTGGGAGGGTTTTGCCATAATTTGTTAAAAAAATGAAATAAAAATGATCTGGCACTACTTTGTCATTCTAGTTTTAAACGACCATGTGTCATATAACTCGGTTAAAAAAATATCGATTTTAAGAAATAGACGGAAAATTACCCAATTTACCGGTTATGTATTTTTTCATAGTTTAACGCCATCACGGCAAAAATAAGTAACTTTGGCAGATTCCACGCTGACGTGCTGTTTCCGGTATTCTCCTCTTGTTAAACCAGCCGTTTGAAGCTTGGAAAGTTCACGATGGAAAATCTTCCTTCCGAACGTCCATCCCTTTGTTTTATTAGGAGTCGATGATTGGTATTTTTACAGGGCGTCCAGTGGTCCTCTTTGAGGTCAGTGATTTCCTCTGTAGGCCCTGTAACGCTAGAAACACAGCTGAGGAAAGACGACAAAGAGGGAAGATTGGATGTGCAAATTATCCTCCAAAATGTGTTCACAGCTGTTTTCACACTGGACTGTATACATTACCAACATTGGTTCACTTCACACCATGACTTTTTTTTGTCTGTCAGAGAGACAAGACACTGGAAAACGCAGCCGGGTCACGACCCTTACAGAAGCCAGCACTCTGCTTTACTTGTGTGTAAAGTTTTCCACTTTCCCAGGCACTTGTTTCAATACCCAGACTTCAAAGAGCACTTGAAAAGGTAGAGATATCTGCCCGAACCCCACATCCACTCCCCATTTACACAGGGGAAAGTGGAGCAATGTGGTTCATATTATTTGATAAGCATCCCATATTCTCAAAGGTATTTTAATGACCTGCGGCTAGTGCTTTCATGGTCCTGGCGCTGACTCTCCAATGACACTTACGGAGCCTGCACATGGAAGGGTTGAGTGAAAACGGCTCGCAAGATCTTTATTACACAATGACACCCCGTGTGCAGACGTTGTTCTGTTTGATGGAGAAGAAGATCGGTTTTCCTTTCTCCCCAGACCCACTGGTATCCATTATGTATCTCCTTTTTCCGTCTGTCCGTTTATTTTTCGCTGTCTGGAGATGTCAGGGCAAGCGTGTGTTCTTCTTCTGCCATGACTGTACGAGTGTGTACTGATGGCCGTCAGCGGGGACGCACTGTGTATTGTTTTAGGCCATGCGGTGTGCCAGCTGTCACGGATGGCCTTGGCCGAGATTTTTCCTTCGGCCTCTGTGTTTCTCAGTTGTTGTAAGTGCAGTCTGTGAGGTCTTTGGCAGCTACGTCAAACTGTACACTGATAAGTTTAGACCAAAAACAGGGGTTGGTGGGGGGGAGGGTCACAACATCAGCATGAAGGTTCATCTGATCCCTGACATCGGCCACCCAAGCACTGCTGTCAGTATGTTGAGAGTGAGTCACCGAAAAACTGAGCCTTTAAAGGCTTAAATGTCCCATTGATGTAAAGATCAAGTTCGCCTGAAACTTCATCATTTTAACTGTGCAACAATTTTATATTTACTCACTTTAATTTTGTGTAGATATTAAATTTCTCCACCTGACAACAGACACTTTTTTCGTACGTTGCAATTGGAAACAGATCCCACAATGAAGCCGAGTGATTCAAAATAACATCCAGCGGCTTTCAATCTACCAACAGTCGTTCCAAACTTTTGTCATCACCGCTGAGTTACAGCAAAGTGACTGCACAAATACCCAGCGGCACAAATGGGACATGGCGGGAAAAAAAGGTTCACCATAACGCAAATTCATCAAGACATTTGCCAATCGATGGAGCATTGAGTTTTTCATGGCGGTGAAGTCGGGTTCGGGGGGTGAAACGTCTTGCCACTGTCCGGTCTCCGTTCCCATTCTCTCATCAGCATACAGCTGCATTGTTTGCTTCATCAAGCTGCACCGCAAAAGCCAAGTTTCACCCTTAAGGGGTTGGAGTTCAGCCTCATTTACTGACATCAGAGTTTGTTTGTGTGGATGAGTTATGGACTTACTCTGCTGCTATGTTCTTTTGTGGTGATTACAAAGGCCCTTACAGTGACTGGGAAGCTTCCACTAAACTGTCACACAGCGACTTCTTTGTTTCAGACAGACTTTCAGGAGGTGGATCTTTGCACAGCAAACACCCCAATTTCCCAAAAGCCCCACGTACTCCCTAACTGTAAACCTGCGAATCCCTCTGGACCCCCTGGCATCTCACCAGAGTCAAACAAAAAGGCCTGGATCCAAACATGAGGGTTTAACTGAAGGGTCTGGAATATGTATTTCTCACTCTTGTTTAAAGAGTGTATATTTCTTTTGAGTAATACTTCTGAGAATCCACATTTGTCTTTCCTCATGGGAACTGCAAGGCCGGGGGAGATACTAGTCATGATGTGGTTTTTTTTTTCAGACAAAATCCTGATTTTCTTTGATGTGTTTCGAAAAGCAGAGAGCGCGGTCCAGGCGACAGTGCCCAACCCGAGCAGCTACGCTTCGGTTCGATTTCACCCCCATGTCTTTCCAAAGCTTCCTTTTGTCTTTAATGTCTGAAAAAATGTGTTGTAGATTCCCCAGTTTTTAACAAATTGTAAATTGAGTAAAAAATGACAGAACCACTTGAATTATGAGGAACGATGCTTCATGATTTAAATATGCAGTTCGTGTGGAGTGCAGATTTGGCTTCTTCTGTTTTATGTTTTTTTTTTCTTTTAAAGCAGAGATCTCTGTTCTCGCTTGAGGGGGATGAAACAAGGAAGGAATAGTGGTGCTGGAATATTTACCACAATGTTTGAGATTCATACCAAGAGACTAGTTTGCTCTCCTCAAACTTATAAAATGTAGAAATGTCCTGAGGATGAGTCCACGGTTCTGCAAACTCTTTGTGTCTTTGACTTTCTTTAATCTCACTTGCATTTGGTGAAGCCAGACGGTGATGTTTCAGAACGAGGCCAAAGGTTCTCTGAAGGTGAAAGAAGTACAGAACAAAAGACTAAACAGAGACGGTCGATCATTAAAAGAAAGAAAGTAACAAAAGACGGTAAACAAGAATTTCCTGCTGTTACAAATACTTATAGTGATTTGGTTAATCCTCATTACCAGATGTGCAGGGTTTGACGAACAAGAACACAACAGGTGCCACAGAGTTACAACAGGAAAGTCCTGTTTTAAACCCACAGTTTGTCTGTTTATTTGCACTGATTCAAAGGTCCTTCAGACTGTCCTGAAACAATCAACTATGTTTATATGGTATCTGTAGTCTGTTTATTCATTGAATAATCCACCAAGCTGTGTTTTTTTATTGTAACATAACTTTAATACAAAAAATTAGCCGAGAAAAATGAAGTGGAAGTTGTTCTGCGAGGTTTTCACACGATTTCACACATTGTCTTTAAACTATAAAAAAGCTTTGTTTTGTTATATTATTAAATATTAGTACTGTTAATGAAAATAATTGACTCTAAAATATATTACATGTAATTATAGTATAGTCTTATTTCTTTTTTTGCTGTAAAAAATCATATATTTTTTAAAAACTTAAACTATTCTTTAGCAACATTTTGAAAAATTTGTAAATTTTTTGGCATTCATAACTTTATTTGTATTTCGGTTTTAGCTTTATACTTTGTTGAATTAATGAAAAAGGAAACATCTGAGTTTCTGCTGAAAAACAGATTTTCATGAGATCAATTTATTTCAAAGTAGGTTGAACAAAAAAAAAATAACAGCGTAGACAGCCAGCGAAAAATAACAAAAAGAAATTTAGAATCATAAGGTTTGAAAAAAGTATCAAACTTATTGCGCTCTTTTTTCTCATACATCTTGTTTGTATTCCCACACATGCAGATGGAGTTTACTTACATCTAACACATGTAAACATGCAAACACACACACAAGACATGTACACAATACAAAACAGACGAAAACTATTATATATATCTGTAAGATGATGACAGCTTATCAACGAAATGATACTCATGCGTCTTTGATGATGCAAACATGAAAATCAGTTCATCGCACTGATATTAAATCTTCAAATTTGGTTTTCCGCTCTTTCCAATAAATACGAAAAAACAGCGAACTTACTTTCAAAGTATGAGGTTCGAGTATAAAGTGCGGTTCGACTGGACGGAGGAATGGATCAGTCTTTACACAGCTGTGTAAAGTGTGTTGGTGTGATCGACATACGAAAGAGTGAGAGACACAGAGAAGCTGGAATGGATGAGCAGGGCATCAATCAAACAGCAGCACGTGCGATGACCGTCTCCATGAGACAAAGAGTTCATGGCTCTGTCTTTCTTCCTCTCCTCTCTTCTTTTTTTTCTCCCTTTCATCCCTTTCTTTCCTCTCTGTGCATCACCCTGTCTGTCTTGTCTTTGACTCTCTTTGTTTCATGCAAAAGCCGCCATGTCCAGAAGGAATAGATTTGCAGGACTGCTTTGATCCTGTTGTTATGATTCTTTCATTTGCCTCAGCCACATCCTTCTCTCTGCTGCAGTCACCCCACAAGATGCTTTGAATTAGGCCGGAGGATGCAATGGTAGAAAAGGAGGAGAGGAGAAGAGGGGAGGTAGGGAGGCGAGCAGAGGGTGAGTGATGCTCATGTCACGTCCTCAGGAGGAGACCTGGAGGATCTTGGTTTGACCTGGAACGGAGAGGTGAGGATTCGGCGCATGAGGATTCCAGTCAAAGATAATTTTCTGCCTGTTCTTCTTTGTGCTCGTGGCCATGTCAAGATTTAGAGAATAAAAACACATTATCTATAAAAAAAATTCACTCAGTCAGGAATAGACAAGTCTCTCTTTGATGCTCTTTTGTTATCAGTGTTTTTGGAGCATCTCTGTTTGTTTTTGAGTTGTTGATATGTGTCAGTTTTGTTGTGTTCCTACTGTGTTGCTACTGTTCACGGATTCATGTGAGATTCACTTAACTTGATTTTCGATGGTTGCTATTAGTTCTTATTTTGTTTTCTTGTCTTGTTGATACCATGCGAGTTTAGTTTGTCTTTTTGTTGTTCTTGTTTTTTGCATTGAGCCCATAAAGACTAGCAACCACTTTGGGGAAGCTAAAAGGGATCATTAAGAAGAATAAACAATAATAAAGAAAGAATGCCAAGTTATTATGTTTCCTCTAAACACATTCGTTCGTATCTGCTGATTCATCCATTCACCCATGTAACATGGATCTGTTTTCTGTCCTTATTTGATTTAAAAACCCCTCTGACTCAACGGCTTTTGCACATCCTATTAATTAACCATGTATATTAGCAAATAAGCAAAGAAAAATAGCATGCTGTGTGATGAGTCAGTCATTGTGCTGTTTGAATTAACAGCGTCTGAACAGAGGTTTGAGTCTGTAAAGAAAAAACCAGTGATTACTGTGGTGATGATGTTCTGATATTCTCCTCTTTTGTGGTCATTTGCCTTAATGGTACCAGTCTTCCCTTCTATTAGCCCTTTGGAGTCAAAGAGGGTGAGGTTGCAACTTTGCTTTGTGTTGTGTGCATATGTGTGTTTTAGTGTGTGCGTGTCTGGTTTTGCTGTATTTGTAGGACCCAAAAACTAGGAGGCTACAAAAAATTTGGGGTCCGACAGCTTTGTGGGATTAAAATGCCGAATCCCACAAGTTTAAATGGTTGTTTGGAGAAGACTTGGTTTAAGGTTTGGGTTGGAATCAGGGTAAATTAGGGTTTAGACATTTAGTTTGGCTGGCTATGGTTAAGTTTAGGGGTCAAGAATATGATTTATGTCCATGAGGGGTCTGCAAGACAGGTGTATAGGGATGCATGTGTGTTGGTGTTTATGTTTGCTCATATATACCAGCACTTCTGTCTTTGTGAGATCCGGTTTGAGTATTCAAACATGTTTATGGATAAAGTCTTTTTGGGTGGTCTTGAATTATGCTCAGCGTAGCCAGATGAAGGTCCTGTGTGTGTATTATGTAAGTAATGTTTACATATATGCCGTCCAACGTAATACATGTGCATAGTTATATTTATCTTCATGTGCATGCAAGTCTTTTTTTATCCTTTCCGTGTGTAAAGGATTCCCCTCGGGCGCAGTCGAATATTTAATGTGGTTTTGCAAGACCATCAATGTACTTGGTCTTTTTCTTCTTTAGAGAGGTGTGCTTTGCAGACAACCTTGGCAAAGAGTGTCTGAGAAAGGGATTTCAGGCCTAAAATAGAACATATGGGAGACACTACGTCTCCTTTCAAACTCACCTGCTGTGCTCTGAGCTTTTCATGAGGTTATGCTTTATAGCGCTGTGAAGAGCACTGGACCATTCAGTGTCTTGGTTCAGCCAGAATGATTTAGATTGGCTTGAGCTTATATGTGTGTGACCTGGTCTAAAGGTAATATGATGAAATATACATGACTGCTGACTTTTACTTAAACAAAAAAGGGGTCGGTGATGCTGCGAACACATATCACACATTATGCAGATTTGTAGGAAGATTAAAAAGATGGATTACAATCCAGTTTTAATGGCCAGTGAAGCGATGACACTCAGATTGATGTTACTGAACTTAATATACTTGCTTTTCATAGCAATTACAAAGCACCAAAACATAAATTTGCCATTGCAGTTTATTTTCCCAAAGATGGACTTGTATCCACATGAAAACTGTGTACCTCACAACAACTCAGCATGTCACTGGGGAGTTGAGATGCAATGTGAAAGAAGCAGTGGTGCTAGCTTTGAGAAAATCACTCAATATAAAGGGACCCTCGGGACACTAAATTAAACTATTGTCAACAGAGACCCTCAATATGCTTGTTGACATGAAAAGGTTGTTTAAGTCCCTCTTTGGTGAGGCAGACTGGGATGGGTACAGACAGTATAAAACAACAAGGCAAAGCCAAATGAGGTTTTACAGCCATGATGAGCCATGATGACTGTTTTGCCATGCTATGCGGTGGAGAGTTTTGTTTTTTGTTTTGCTTTTTAAATGGCCTCTAGCGCCAACAGAATTTTTTTGGTCTAGTTGTTGTTCTTGTTTTATGTGTACCGACCTTTGGGTATGTTTTTTTTCTTTTATTGATGTGTTTGTTAAGGTGTATTTGTTTAATCCAAGCAGCTATAAACATTCACACAGGAAAAATTTGCACGCAAAAGGTAGAGGATCAAATGAGACTCTGAGTTGTATTTTTCCCTTTATCTTCACTGTCATAAAAGTCTGACAACTTGAATATTAAGTTATAGAGACTAAAGCCAATAGAAGGTGCAAAGGACCTAGCATACTGCCTTGTGGTACCTCAAGTTTGGTGTGGCCCCAAAGTTTATTTTAAGAAGGTGTTTTCTCTTTAGACATTATATTTTTATTCTTTATTAAACAAAAATTTTAACTAATGTTTATCTATTACTCTCTTAAGTAAAACCTCATCAGGATAACACTAACCAAGTCAATAATTTAATGGGCTTATAAAAACAACTTACATTACGCCTGTAATTGTATAATAGAGAACCTTTGTAACTATTAATTCTTGAAATAAAGAGTTATCAACAGCACAGTAGGACAAATTGTGACACACAGAAACAAATTAGGCTGGGCTATCACTTCCCATGTCAGAACAAATGCTTCATTGTAATATTGTTGATGTTTAATTACCATCCGTGTGAAAAATGTTATCCATCTGGAACCATAATCATTGAAAAAATGTATTTGGCAAACACTGTTTCGCTAGTGGTTGCAGGCCTTAGCAGAGAGGAGAGGAAGTGTGTATGGCTTGGACCTGCAACCACATATGGGACACATTTGACGGAGTAAACACACACATGAACACACACATGCATGGCAGGACTACTGTCCATCAAACACACTGGCAGGAAAAAAGAGCTCGCCTCGTTGCATGTCAAACAGTAACACACACAAACCAAAACATACAATACACTCAAACCCCAACACACATATAGACCCACACATTTACTGTATGCCCAGTGTAACTGAACTCTCTTCAAATTTCTATATACACACATTCAGCGTATCAATTCCTGGCACTTGATAACACTTTTTAGCCTTTGATCCTAGAAATGTGGCGACCATTACCGTAAGATGTCGCTCTGAGCTGTGATTAATAAAACAACATCAGAATCTGAAATGTTTATATGGTGCATTATTAAAAACAAACCAAAGCAGGACTGTTAATTACTTCCCTCTTCCAACAAAGACCAAATGAAATACACAAAAAAACAATCAGCAGCAACCCAATTAATGCAAGACTGATTATCACGCACTGACCCACACATGTACACAACTGAAAACTTGCAGAAGATCCAAAGAAGAGTACCACTTTACACAGTTAAATATACATAAAAGTTTTTGTACCTGCTGTCTTTTGCCTTATGCACACTGGTCCTGTCGCTATCTGATCCAAGTCTGTGTGGCTGCAGACCAGAGCGTATTTTTGGCCCTTCAAAAGAAGCTGTTTGCTTCCTGCAGCTGCACAAGCTCCAAAATCCATCACAGTAACAGTTAAGGTTTTGATTTATGCCTGTCAAAATTGCTGACAGTCAACCTCAGACTTATTTTGAAACGGCTGGATCTATATTTTATACGCAAAGAGACAATAGAGTAAATATTTAACATTTCAAATACCATGTCATTTGTTAGTCTATTTTTCTTTGCCATTAGATAACTTGGCACAGCTGCAATAAATACCACTGAACACCTGATTTGCATTCATTTGACATGTGATTCATTTCATAAAGCGTTTGCATTTCCTTGAAATGTGCTGAGAATTTGTGATTGTGCTTTGATGGTATAAAAAAAAATATAGTTGTCTTTGGATGGCATTAATGCAAGTCATGTGTCCATATGGTTTCCCAATATGTTGCTTACAAATGGAAATTATTAATAAATTCAAAAGATGTTTCTGTTCTTGCATCTTGAAGTCAAAACAGATTCTCTTGAGGCTTTTGAATCCATGTGGCATCATGGGAAAAAAAGTTAATATTAGGACAAGGCATAGATGAAACACAGAACAATAATGTTTCAAAGAATATTTATTTACTCAAGTTTAGAACAAAAATAAGTTTAAAATATTCCTGTTGAAGCATCTACTGTCCCTTGTATCCAGATCAGCTGAAAACCTTAACTTAAACATAACGTTCAATTTATACATGGTATATAAAGTAGTGCCAGATAATCTGCTTAATAGTTGAAATAAATCACACTAGTATAAGTTTAAGATGATCTCACTTTCTTAGAAAAATAAAGCTTTTGCACGCTAAGGCCCTCAGCGTTTCCCTCTGTTGATGATTTAGTTGACAGAGCAACAATAAAGAGGAACAGCTTGTGGAACTTTACTTCCTCTTAACTATCAGTCTTCTTTCATCCCTCTAAACATATGCAAACATATGATTTAACCTCTGGATCCGATTGTTGTGTATCATTTACGGCTGCAGAGCAGCTTAGAAAACAATCAAATAGAACGATGCTGAAGAAAGAGATCACTTCTCTCTCAGGATTTTTGACACACAATCATTTATCTTCTGACTTTTTTCTATAATATCTTACCAGCTGAGAAACTTGGCCCGGTCAGTTATTGTTTGGTAGTATTGAGTTGGAATCACTGAGCCATTTTTGGCATATCTTGTCTACGTTATGCCTTTATTTGGAGGTCTTTTAAGTTCATATGTGATATTTATTGCCCATGCTTTTGTGTGTAAGGTGAGTAATTCATCTGTCTTTTACACTGTGTGAGGATTTGGGGATTTCTGTTGAGGACTTGACTTTACCAACACAGAAAGCAGGTTTACTATTGCAAACTAAAGATCAGAAATGTGAGTGTATATGTTTCCCTCCTTTGACTGTTTGAGCTAAAAGAAAATGCATTTCTGCTTTTTGGTGGCGGTTTTTTAAATATTTTTAGCTGCACAGCAGCCTCAGGCCCGGAGGCTCCCTCTTGTGCTCTTAAACTACCACCTGTCCACCTGTCACTGACTCACTGAGGCTTAACATACGTCAGGACTCTCCCACTGAGCGGGCGTGCCGGCGGGTGAGAAAATAAAAGAGGAGGCATACTGCGGTCGACAGAGCGTCCTTCGGTGCCTCCTTCAGTGGCTTGATTAAAGAGATGGGTTGTGCTAATGGCTGCCTGGCTCTCAGACCACAGGAGAGGACACAGATCACAGATAACTCAGCCCAGAGAGGAGCAGAGCAGAACTAATTATCTAAATCCATCTTTAAGGTCTGTTTTGGGCTTGGTCTTCCCCTCGATCAGATATAGGGTAAACAGCAGATACACTGTCAGGTCATCAAACTCAACAGGCTGAATCTCTTTTAAAAAACTATTAATGTTTTATGTTGAAATATTAAAATATCACCTCACTTATCAATGATTTTAAAGTCTCTGTAATAAATTAGTGAACATTTTGATTTTAAAACTAAAAGAGCCATGTTTTTTTCAAATCTGTGATGTTTGTATTTTTGTTTATTTCTCAGAAACCAAAAAACAGTTTTACTATACTTTAATGTAATTGAATCAATAATCATTTATAATAATAATTATAATTATGAAACTGTCTTTTCAGAAACTGAACATAGAAATTGTAGGTCAAACCTTTGGATCAAAGTTTAAGGTTTTTAGTATATCCCTAAATCATTTCATCAAGTCGGGGTAAACGGAATAAAATGCAATATTACTTTATTTAATACTATGAATTAAGATAATCACAACTTTCATTATTCCTATTACATTTCAAAATTTATTAAGTAACTATTAAAAAAATAATTACATTTGATTAGTTTACTATAAGACATTCAGAGCTCTAACAATTTGATGTGTCCGGGCAGGAAACACACAGATGTTATTAATAAAGATAACAAAGCTTATACTCTGTTTTAATGAGCCAGTTTCAGGGCTCAGTAACACACATGCTGGTTCACTAAAAAGGCTCCCAGGATGCTTAATAAACTAGAACTGTTTTTAATGTTTTTAATGTGCTTTAAATGCCACAATAATTAAAAAACTGCTATGAAAAGAGTCTTTATCAGAACCCTGAAACTGAAGCAGGTAAGTGGAATTCAGCTGCCAATGCTTTTGTTATTTACACTCGTCCTCTTCCTACTTTTCCTGATATGAATTGAAAAAATCTTATTAATAAGTGCTTTAAACTACTGTTTGCTTCTTTTAGACTTGTTTCTCAATGAGCAGTGGAAAATTTCTGGCTGTTTGTTGAAAATAAAAGTGTATTTTTAGTTCACATAATGAGACATTTTCTAGCCATGTTTGTGAAGACAAATGATATTTTTAACAAGATCCATTTTTCTTATGACCGAACTAAATAGTTTAAATGAAAATATAACACGAACCAAATGTATTTTGTGCCCAAATTTAACCAGACTTCAACTACAGTGTAGTCACAACAAAAAACTGAAAACTGAAATATGAATGAAAATAAAGAAATCTAATATTTCAATATAACAGTGATGCACAAGAGCATAATTTACTCTTGATTATTTAAACAGTAATTTCAGTATGAACTGGAGTCCAAACGGGGACAGAAATTTTGTTAACTTGTTGAGGGCATGTTAGGGTCAAATTCGGCTACCTGTGAGGATCAGGGCTATTACTTGTATGCCTTGTTTCACCCCTCCACCTCCACTGTAAAATCAGATCCAAACCCCAGTTCGGTTCTGCAGCAGCGGGGACAGTTTCATCAGTTCCTGTGTATCAGTAAAAACACTGCCCTGCTTTCTCTTTAATGTCAAACACTGAAATATTTATACTTTAGTCTCAGTGGAATGTCACAGTGTTTCTAGAAACGTAAATCAAGGCGCTCTGCTCCCTGTGCACACAAAGACACAAACACACACACACACACGTTTGCTGGGACTAGAAAAAGCATCGGAAACCAAAGGAGCCGCACACTCCTCCATGGAATTCACAGAGGACAGGATGTTGGCTTCATGGTCACGCAATGCTGCACTGATCCCAGCCTACACTCTTTATTCCCATTACGCATTATATCATCATGTATCTGTATCAAGAGCTGAACATTGCCAGAACGGATCATGACCTTGTTACTGCAATCTGCACTGCAAGTGAGAGTGATTGCTGTGCAGCCAATAAACAATACTGATCAATTTTTGTTGCATGTTTTTTTTGTATAATTAGCAATGTCATCGTCGTTTAGTTTCCAGTTTCCAGTTTCCATCCGACCCATTTCAACTTTGTATGTAAGATAATTTCTTCAACATTTTGAAAGATTTTTGGAAAAGTGCATTAAAAAGGCAGCCAGAGAATTCACAGGTTAATGAGTGTTTTGAGAAAATCTTGTGGAGTTCTTGTGTTTTAATTTTCATTGTTAAGATTACAGCACACACACACACACACACACACACACACACATAAATGCAGCAGTTAAAACAGCCACATATCAGAAGAAGTTCTCAAATCCTCTTGAAAAGGTAACAAATCCTTTAAAAATCAAGTGACATTATTTAAACAGTGGCCTTATCTTCAAGAAACTGTCGTTCGCTTCGCTGCGGTTTTGCAAAACAGTGATGTGTTCACAGGAAAAAAAGGTGAAAATGCCTCAACCCATATGAATTATTTAAGCAAAACCAGATTTAATGTTTCAGCGACAGGCTGAAGGGCTCATTCTGTGAAGTGTGCACAGCTCAGTTTTTTATTGTTGCCAAAACCATTTCCCTCAATGTCTTTTTTAACTCGTCTTGCTTTTTCGAACAGATCTGGAAAAGCTGCTTATCAGTGGAGGAAATGGTCGATTTGATGTGGTGTTCCACTGTTCCCTCGCAGCTGAACCTGTGCAGAGGGACGAACATGCACATGCTGCATACAGGCTCCTTATTTAAGCATGTGTTCCTACTTCTTTAGAATTATACTTATTTTCCATGAAGTTTTCATGCAAAACATTGAGACTTTTTTTCAGTTCTCTCAGGTCTTTATTCCCATTTTAAGACAAGCAGTCGTGGGAAAATCAACCTTATTAGCTCCTTTGTTTAATCATAATATATACTCAGTGGTTGCATTGTGGTTTGTACCCACATCGGACAGTGAACTGGGAGGAATGATGCTGTGAGCTGAAGGGCTCTTTGCACATAGTTTCTCAAAATACTGCGCAGGAATTTTAGAAAACAATCATCATATTATAATAAATGCTTATTATGTCTGAAATAATTTCTGCTGATGTGATTCGAGGCGTCTCTCATTCTTGCTCAGTATAGTCAGGAGTAAATAGTTTTAAGGTTTTCGTGGGTAAAGACGAACTTGTGACAGTGAAGACTGTGAGAGAGAGAGAGAGGCAGACGTAGCAGGGGTCTGATCCCAGGTCTGCAGATTAAAAAACTCAGTATGCTTCAAACCTCGTGTTTGTCAGCAGTGCTGGACAAAGAATTCAGATTATTTACTTCAGCAGAAGTATTAATACCACACTGTCAAAATACTGTTACGGGTTAAATTCCTGCATTAAAATTGTCACTTATAAAAGGATGCAGGAATAATCAGTGAAATGCTTAAAGTTTAAAAGAAATGCTTTCTTATACTGTTTTATATTTACAAAGTATACCAGATTATTTATAGTCCTTTACCATTACTGATTTTACTAAGGTATTTCTTTAAGGGCATAAACAAATTATTATTTCATTTTGGATTAATCCGCTAATTATATATTCCATGAACAGTTGTTTGGTTCGTAAAAAACTCAGAGAAAGATTGTCGTAGTTGCTCAAAGTCCAAAGAAACACCTTCATAATGCTTGTTTTGTCCAACCATGAATACATCAAAATTAGTAAAAAATTATTAAAAGTTATCACTTTTTGCACAGCAAACCTTCAAATTTGTGAGGCTGAAAATACTACATTTTTTTGAAAAATGACCTTAAAAGAATACATATAAACAGTTACTGATTTTTTTTCTGTGGACTTAATGATTAATCAGGTAATCATTTCAGCTTATTAAGTAGTTTAATTTACAAAAACACTGTATTTTATAAGCCTTTCATTCGTTCTATATGTCAAAAATGTCATTTTAAAAGTAAAAGGAGCTGCAGCTGTCAACATAAAACTACGCTGGACACACAAACTAAACAAAGCAATGAAAACAACATAGAAAAGAACTTTGTGGGACTCGAGCGAAGACGAAAACCTGAAGTTTAGCGGCGCAGATGCGTGCTGGTGACATGCCTCTGCTCTTAAATTTTTTCTGCCAACATCACTGTCACGATTCATCATACATGAACCGCTCGATCTGGCATCCTGCAAAACACACATGTGCAGTTCTTCTGAGAGGGAATCGAGTGGGAAGTGGGAAGCAGCCGCCAAGAGGCCATGACAGTAAGTAGGTTAGACTAGATTCAGCTTCGTCACTGCACAAAGTACAATTACTGAGACAACAAAGTGCAGTTACGCATCTAACCACAAGTGTAAAAAAGCAGTTAAGTACAGAGTATTGTACATATGTATAGACTAAGGCAAGGCAAGTGTATTTATATAGCTCCATTCAGACACACGCCAATTCAAAGTGCTTTACAGAAGCGGATATATAAATAATAGCAAGGGATATATATATATATATATAATTACAAATATGCTACAGTACATACAGAATGACATAATGAAATAAATGCAAAAATACACTGCCTTCATACTCCTAGAATATCCTCCTGTGCCCAAGTTTAACATGTGTAACTTTATGGCGAACATGATAATTACTGAAGCAATAAATGACCTTAGGATTTGATAAGAACCCATTTAAAGGCTCTTATCATTTGTGTTCATGTGTCTTTGTGCATATGACCAGACAAGTTTTTACAAACTAATTAAGACACCATGAATCTGTGCCTTCACGGAGGCATTGGGGCAGTCGTCCACTCTGCTCTGATGATAATCCAGCCTGGAGTCCAAAAGGGTTTAACAGTGAAAATGAAAGTTGGGCTCTGGTAGTAAGTTAAAAAACCTCTTTATTCTCAACAATGAGCAAAAAGTGCATGTTTTTATTATTTAAATAGTTAGTTTTTGCTCCTAAATGCTAAAAATGTAAGGTGCAGGAGCTGATTTGGTGGTGAGTACCTCTGTGCCTCCCTTCACAAACCCTGCTGTCCTCAGCACTGTGATATTTAAACAGTCAGTTCTGTCAAACTGCCCTCGTCGAACAGTAGAGAAAATGCGTCACTGCCAGCTTCCCCCACATCAAGCGATCGAGTGATACTGTTCTGCATCCGACTTCTCCTCTCTCAGGGGAGGCAGGCCCCCGTTTTCCATGCCCGCAGGTTCCAGCTCTGGTGTGGGATTCCCAAGGCCTCAGGAAAGCACAGTTTACAACATTCCCACAGTGGCGGCCACTGAATCACTCTCTTCCTCTTCTCCACTCTTCTGCTTAACCGGGGGTTTCTTCTTCTTTGCCCAAGTTGTTGTCAGGCAGCGGTTTGGGAAGCTGCCCAATGGTTCCTGGTTAATTTTTCTTTTTTTTTTTTGAGGGGGACAAGAAGGAGGAAGAAGAAGAGGAGGAGACCCATAAGCCTCCATCCCTGCCGTCCACGACAGCTCTACAGCTTTGTTCCTTATCCAAGACACCCCCTCTGCTCCCTAACCACTGGATCTTCTCAGTGGCGGAAAATCCTTCCCATGAGCGGCCCGGCTCTGCGGAAGTAATTAAACATGGGTAGTTTGGTGTAATGGACATTGTCATGCTGCCATTAACTGATCCCCAGGCTCACAAACTCAGGAAAACAGCACAATGTCAGTACTGATTAGCAAAGAAAAAAATAGACTTTTGGTTCTAAAACTTTCTCTTTTGACATGTAGCAGAACAACAATGTCAATTTCTCACATGTTATTTTTAGTTGCACATGGGATTGCTGCATTTAGTTTGCTGGCAGCTTCATCTTGTGTCAGTGTTTAAATCTACAGAGAAAAAAGAGAATTCTTACATAATCAAAAAGACATATTACTAATATCAAACCAGCACTTTTTATTTACCACATTCAGGTAACAAAATTAAAAGTGCACAGCCATGCTAGCAGATAAAAGGCTGTAGCTATCAGGGTACAGTTGTGTTTTGAGCTAATATGAGCATGCTAGCATGTGTTCAATGTTAAATTTCCTATGTTACCCATCTTAGCTGAGTGCGTTAACAAGCCAGCTTCTGCAAATAAGCACTAAACTCTGAGAACAGTCTTTATTTTTTAACATTTTGTTTACTGGGAAACCTGGCCAACATGGCAGCAATAAAAAAAAATCACATGCTACACATAAAATTGCAACATACAGTAACAATAATTTCTAATAAAAACAAAGACCAGCTAAAAAATAACACAGTGGCCTCTTGAGAAAAACAAACACAAGCCTTCATCACCACATCTTTTATGATGCTCTTAAATTTATCAATGGATATAAATATTTCTAATTTTAGATCTCGTTGCAGATTATTCCATGCCGGAGGGGATGGTGGCAAAATGTTGTTTTCCCCAGATCTGCTAAAACCCCAAGAACCAGAAATAAAATTCTAACAATGCTGTTTTCTTCCAGTGGTCAGTTAGTCCAAACCCATCAAATCATCAAGAAACCGACGGTTCCAGATCATTTGTTTTTGCTCTGAACTGTGGAGGCACATGGTACACTGAATCAAGGCTCTGTGAAATGAAGGACGCTGCGTGAGTGTTCAATACATCACTAATCATTAGTTGGATCTGATGGGAATGTCATTAGCTTAGCAGTTATTCAGTCACAAACCAACACATGGGTTAAATAGAAACTCTGGCATCATATTGGTGCAAAATGAACAGTAAAGTGATCGCCACATGTATTGCAATTTGTCCTGAGGTTAACATGGAGATTTGTAGTAAATTCAGCAATAAGTTTGCCGGTCTTGCTAACCATGTCATTCATACAGTCATGAGCTGCTAGCAACTACAAATATATAAACTTTAGTGGCATAAATTGCAAATATCTCCATGTTTTCTTAATGTGCATCTGTTTGAAGTAAAAAAGCACATTTTTCATTAAGATCTGATTCAAATAAATGATGCTCTGCTCAAACGGACCAGATGAAGCTTTACTGAGTCTTATATCTCAAATAATAATAAGACGACACTTTACATCGACTGCAACTTCACCTCTGCTTCTACAGCTTCATTGTTCTTGTAAATCAAACCGTACGAGAAAAGCCGCCGCACACACGCAATAATGAAACATCCATCAAATGAGAGGGAACTAATTAAGTATTCTGCAAGAGCCAAGTTACAGACTGTGACAGTAATTACAGAAGCAATCACTTTACATCCTTCCTGCCTTTGCCACATTTCACGACTACCGGGGCTCCTTTGGAAAACAGTCAAATTAAGACTCATTAAACCCCGCTGAGGTTTCTAATTAAAACACACTTTTAAAAGTTAGGATTCTTTCAATATTTCCAACCATATACTCCCTTAATTATATCAATAAAGCTGAAGGCATTCCCTGTGTGTGTGTGTGTGTGTGTGTGTGCGCATGTTGTGCTCAGCACTGATTGAGTGGTTAATAGTGAAAGACGGACTTAATAGAGGAAAAGTGTTTCCGGACGTGCAGTTGTAATCCATGTGTGCCGGGTAACAGAATGACACAAACATGAAAAATGATCAATATTTTGACTTGTTCCACACCCAGGCTTTCTTGTTTAATTGATCTGACATGAGCTGAGAGGGGAAGTGCTGCTTTTCTTGGACTGTTCAAAGACAAACTCACTTTTTTTTTTTCTCATGTAATCTCTTTGAGTCGTGTTGAACTGCTTTATGTTTCGGTAAGTTCAGCTGCTCTCGATGTGTGGTGAAGATTAAAGATGATAAATCTCGACTGCACTGGGTGAGGGTACCTGTTTTTATGTGTGTGTGTGTGTGTGTGTGTGTGTGTGTGTGTGTGTGGCAGCAGTAAACACACAGTGATGTGGTCATTGGAGGAAACAAAAAGTTCCGGAGCGCCTGAAGAATGAGGTCACTCAAATTAAAGCGCGTGGCCAAACGCTAACAGGCTACCTGCCAATGGGCGTGCAGGAGAGCAGGCGGCCTGATAGACACACACACAAACACACACACACACACACACACACGGATTGTTGTGACGCTACTTAACAACCAACAGGTGAGGTTTGATCCAAACCAGCAAGTTTCCCTCTTTCTCTTTTTACTCAAACAGGGTTTATATTTGTTATGCAAACACCAACAACATAATCATGCACTCACACACACACACACACACACTCACGCAGAGACGCGTGCCAACAGTATTTTATATGAAAGCACCAGATCCATGGAAACAACCTTTAATCCATGTCTAAAAGCTGCGGTCGCCTCGTGAAGCGAGCTGCGCTGCTTTTAACATCCCTTTGCATGCTGGTCCCCAGTTGAAGCGGAACACTGCGGTGATATTAGCAGAGGCTGTTGAGATTTTGATTGCAGTTTGTGGCGCAAATAAAACTTTGGAATGAACAACATCATTCAGCTTTTCCAGGCTTCCAGTGATTTTCTGCAGAAATAAACCGTTTACCGTCTCTGTTCCCCCCTTTGATGCAGTGGCATTATTAAAGAAAGTCACTTTACTGTTTAAATACTGTTAATGCTGATCATGACTGGAGGTTTTTCACAGACTGAGCAGTCAGCAACACAATATAATTTCCTGATGTTTAGCATTTAGAGGAAAAGTAGTGGGTGTAATTTTTACTTAACAGTTTGTTTGATATCTTGCAGTGGAATTAAAGTCTTTACATGAAACCTCACTAATGACTCTCTAATGAATCTGTCCACGGTGAACTTTGCAGGGTGCCTTCCTAAATAGACTGTAGCATAAATATAAGTCCGACTTGAAAGAGAGGTCTCTCGCAATGGAAACTCCCAACAGGAAGATAGTGGTTTACCAAGCTGTCCAATGTGTGCCTCTCTCTGCACTGGTGCAAATTTAAGGGACTCATTCTGTGTCTCTCTCTCTGTGTGTGAGTCCTGTTAATGAAAGACTTGGAGTTTCAGAGAGGATGAGGCTCTTGAGGACACATCTGAGGTCCACAGCTGAGTCCTCTCCAGCGAACTTAGAGGGATAGATGGAGAGAAATGAGAAGAGAAGACGTAAAGGATAGAAAGAGAGACAAAAGGGAGAGATGGGAAGGAGTAATGAGAGGAGAGAGAGAGAGGGACTGAGATACGTCAAGATGTCTGCCATGCTTGAAAGGAAGACAGTGCCATCTAGAGACCTCATGTGACGGTTGTGCACTTTTGATAAAAAGCATTTTGTCACTTCAAGCAGAGAAGGAAAGAAGTTTTGAAACTAATAAGCAAAAACACTCTGATAAACAAATGTTTTGCATTCAAATCTTCACTGATGTAAGTATGTAGGTAATAACAGCAAAGTTTACTTAAAGTATCCAAAGTAAAAGTTCTTATTCTACAGAAAAGGAAGTCCTCGTCATTGTGTTACTATGATATTTTATGTTTTTTGTATTAAAATCACTGCTGCAGTAACATGATGTTGAATTTTACTGTGGAAGATGTTTAAGATTGGTCTCATAAAATATTTTTCTACAGCAATGCATCATATTCTGCAGGATCCTCATCTGTCGTGGAGCTGCCGTCCTGTGAGACTCACAGATCTCTAAAAAGTCAACTTTTTATTGAGCTCAGAAAAAACAGCACTGTTTCGAGCTTTGTGATGATGCATTTTCCAGTTAATCCAAAAAGGGGTTTTAAACCATTTATTTAGCTGAAGAGGTAAGACAAAGTCCACAAAAAAATACTTAATCCATTAGTTTACCACAAATATTCAAGTTCAAAATCACCAAGTTAAGAGAAACATGGTTTTCTTTGAGCGAGAAGGAAAGAAAAATTAGTGTCTGAAAAGTGGTGAACTGAAGCTGTGGTGAAGTTAAATTTACAATATTTTCCTCTGAAAAGTCGAGGATTAGAGGTTCAAAGTGCATAAAATGGAAATACGCAAGTAAAACATAGTTCTTTTAAGATTTAAATACATTATTTTAGTAAATGTAATTAGTTACAGTCAAGCACTGCTTTTGAAGTGTGTAGTTTTTGCTCATTAATAACGTTATAATTAAGTCTAATTCATTCATTTAAGGGGAATTAAACTGAGTCTAAATAGTGTTGCAGGGGCTTTTTCACTCTTGGATGGAATCATTTTTTAAACATTTGTATGTTATCTTTAATTTCTCCTTGTCTTAAGAGTGACTCGGTCCCTCTTTTTGATTCTTACCAGAAGGTTTTTGGATCGCAGCCCTCTTCTCCCTCGGCCCTTGTTCTCCCTCTCATTTCCACTCGGGGTTCCCAGGCTCTGCATTTTCCACGGGGCCAGTTGGATTTTCACCACAATGTGGTTTTCTCAAACTTCTTGACATCATGACTCATTTATCAGCTTCACAACATTAACAAATGTCCCTATCCAACACTGTATCCCTCTCGAATTAAACCGTATTGCTCCCTCTGGAGGATATCACAAATCATAAGACCACAAATACGACGAGTCTGCAGGCGCATGAGAGGAGAGAGATGCTGATCAATCCTTTGAGTGAGCAGTATAGTTTGGAGCATATTATGACGGCTAAGCAAGGGACCATATCAGCTGAGTTAAAACACATAAAACATAAACTCGAGAGGTGAGTCTTCATAGTTCAGTTATTAAAAAATTCAGCCATTTGAGAGAAAAATAGCTCCTTTATGCAAATTTTTGAAGGTTCTTGGTCTGAAGAACTTTGGCTTTGACAGTGAACAGCTCTTCTTAATATCCACCGAGGGCCTGTTTTTGCTTAATTCAGGCATTTAAGACTTTTGAAACATGGCATACGTTCCAGTAAAATTTAATCCAAGTCACACCAGCTGATTAATTGTCTTCAGTGTTAGCAAACCAATCTGGAAACGAAACTGTAAAAATTACACCTAAATGCACTCTGGGGAAATTTCTCTTCAAGAGCTGTTGAACTGTTGAAGCTGCGCTGAATCAAAAACTCTCATCACCTGCAGGTCGTGCTGCTCTGATACTGACAAAGGGATGATTTTCTACCATTACTTTTAGATTTAACCAAACCTAAACTCCAGAGATTGGTTCTGATAATTTGGACCTGAGCAGATGTTGGAAAAGGTTGTGAGGAAAGTAAAAGGAATAATTCTCTCATGGTCACTAAAAGAGACGGCAAACAGAACAGGAAGCACAGAAAGTGGCCTTAATTTTGAAGGATCGCTCTGCTTTCTTTTGTTTGGAAGCGCCCACATGTAGTTTTAGATGATAAAAAACATACAGGAGAGAATACAGAATTATTGTACTTTTACTGTTTTGCAAAGATGAGATACATGAAAGCAAAATGCACTGAAATTTCATGTTTACCAGTAAAAACAGATGAGAAACAAAACAAAGCTCTGCAACAGACATGCAAAGTTAACAATAAGTGCAAATGACTCCCAGATAAGGCAGCTTTCTGGGTATAATTACTATTTATCATAAGTACTCTTCCTTCACATATTAGCTTTAAAGTCTCCTCTAATAGTAGTTGATAGTAACATGTAGTAAGAAAACCCCAACTTTACCTTTCTCTCCTGCTATCAGTGCTTTGGTTTCGATCCAGGACCTTAAATTGCTCATTTAAAGCTTTTATTCTCCATCTTTCTAATTTAATTTTATCTTCAGTATTTCAAGTCTAATTGATCTTTGACGCCTTTTTCCAAAACTTGATGTTAAGGCATGCAGTTTGAGAAGAATCTATGACGAAAGGAGAATTGTAAAGATGAAACAACAGTGTTAGTCGTTTGTTAACCACAAATCCAGCCCTCCCATTGCCAGCTGTGTGATTAATGCATCAAAAGTAGAAGAATTTTAATGCAAATGTAATGTAGTGAAGGCAGGGCAATATGTGAAAATATAATATCACAGTTCTTTAGTCAGAATCACGATCTTTTTATGATGTTGATTTTGAATATTTTGCAATTAACTGAATGATGCAACCAAAAAATTTATTTTATGGTGTTTAAAAAGGTTTGTTGTGATGTCATCTGACAGGTAAACTTTGCAACCTTTGCATATAACTGTTGTCTGTCATACTGATTTAGCAAAATCCAAACCAGTTCCAATACCAGTACTTATATTAAAATCATTTTAGGGACCAACTGTTTCATCCATGTAGCTGCACTGCCAGAAAAAATGGTCAAGATTTTCAAGATATAATTAATTGTCCAAGATTTGATATCATCATCCTTAACAAACTTAATTTAGGGCTCTTTATGTTTGAACTTCAGACTGATGATCACTTTAATCTCAGTGACCAATAATATAAACTCAAGACTGAGCTGCTGCACTCTGCATTCACTCTGAGAGCCTGAGAGTTTACAAAAAGACTGTTAAATGAGCAATTGAAGGATCCTGATCTGAGGAATGTTCCTCTGCCTCTGAACAGGATATTCATCACATGATTGTGTCTTTTCTTCAAACCAAACTGACATCCCCACTGTGGATGATGAGCTGAAAAGTGCCAGAAGCAGAACGAGAATAACATCACGGTTTGAATCAGGAAGTCACCAGATAAACATTTAGGATGCACATATAGTTTCCACAAGTCAGGACATATTAAGGCTTCTATTATAAGTTAAGAAGCATTTCAATAAATTATTACAGTAATCGGAAGATAGGAGTATTACATAACTTTGAACTTCAAAAGGTTTGAAAAAATTATGATTAAGTTGTTTTATTATTAGAAAATAATAAGTTATCTTCACAAAACGCTCCGCCCTGGGGATGGGTGCCGGGGCTGACTGAGGTTCGGGTTGGATGAGCTCTGCAGAGGTCGAGACTCTGACGTTTGTCAGTTTTGGTGAAGCAGGAAGTTCTTGATGGGCTGTGGTAACGGTAACGAAGGTATATGGTTCAGACGACTTTTGCCCATCGCTCTGCGGATCTTGATGCGACACAGGTGTGTCAGCCTGCGAGGGCATCCTGAGGGGAGGAAAAGGAGAAGGACGCTGCAGCAGAACCGCATTACATGTTCAGGAAATCCATTATAACAGGGAGCCGTCAATGTTTCTCATAACGACCGAACTAACTCAGCCTGAACCTCTTTACATTTTCCTTTGCCACTCGTGTTGTAAGTCACGTCAGCTCCTCGTTTTTTATGATCTGAGCTGTCAACAAACAGCGAGAGACGACATGAGTGGTAAGTGGAACTCTATCATGCTTTAAGAGGTGTTGGCATGTACAAACAGTTAAGTTTCTATTTGAGAAATTTACTATACATAGATTACAGATTTGCTATAAACACGTACAAGTTGCAAGCAAACAGGAACGCCGTCCTTTGAATGAGCCATGTGACGCGGAGGATGCTCAGAGACATTTTGATTTGTCAAAGCAAGAAACAAACAAATGTCACTAATAATAGTGACATTAACAATGGATTTCCTCTTATTGGTTGTGGTCTACCTTGGTTCCTCCAGTCTGCACGTAAAAAAAACCATCCTCAGATAAAATACGGCGCTTCAAATTTCCATCAGTGTATGAAATTGTGTGTAAGGAGGGGAGAATATGGACTTGTATTGTAAAAGCACTCAGAGCGCTCCAAAGTTTGAATGAGTACAATATAATGGAGTCCATTTACTGCTGATATTTCTCTGAGTGCATAAAAAAACATAATTTAGGAGAGTAAATAAAAAGTGAGACATCTGTTTTCGCAAATGAACCCTGAATAAACTTATTAGACTTATATGCTGCATAATGATCCTATTTTTGTAACAAAGGAGCCATAACTGGACCATTAAGAGGCAACCACAAACAACTTAGAAAAACCTTTTACTTCAGCTTGTTAACAGTAATCAGTCTGAAGCAGCACCTGCTGAGATTTGACCTGAACTACCTTCCAACTACTCTAACTCTGTATAAAACCCCTCCTTGAATAGTAAAAAATTACTAGTAAGCAATATTATTTACAGAAAAGTGCATATTCGAAGTTTTTTACTCACTCCTTGCCTCCAGGAAGACCTTGAGCGCCTCTGGATCCACCCTCCTCCGATTGGGAGCCTCCAGCTCTGACTCGTCCCAGGGCACGAGGGCCGGGTTGGCGCCGTGGTCCAGCAGCAGGTGGATGAAGGCCACCTCACACCCGTGTCTCAGCACGGCATCCAGCAGGCAGGAGGCCAGGCCGCGGGTCAGGGCCTCTTGGCAGACGGGCCCCGTGTAGTTGAAATCGGGCTGAGCGCCGGCCTGGAGCAGCAGCCGGAAACAGTGGAGGTGGTGGTAGGCGGCGCTGATGTAGAGGGGACACACCACTAGAGTGTTGAGGGTGCGAGCACTCAGGAGGAGCCGAGGACCCAGCTGGTGGTCCATGTCCACGTCAGCGTTGAACCTGGATGGAGGGAACCATATCTACTGTTAAACCTTTTTAAAGCCTGACTTTTGATGAAAAAATACAAATTGGTTGATTGTATAAGTGTGAAAACTATTTCTCTATATCAAACATTTGAAGGTAACTTTGTGTATTTTAGAGATAAAAGAAGGTATTTTTTAAGTCCGGACTAGAACACGATGCATCACAAAGCCAGCAGCAGATAAAAAAACTGACTCAGACAGTCTGAAGCAAAAAAACAGAAATAACACTGAAGACTGTAAAGGTTGAAAGACTGACTGGTTGAGATAAACAGATTTTAGACCGATCCTCTCCTGACTTCACCTGATGAGCTCCTGCAGTATGTCCACCCTCCCCACCCGCGCCGCGTGGTACAGCGGGGTGCTGCGGTGGTGCCGACTCCCATTGGGATCGGCTCCGGCTTCCAGCAGGATCCTCACACAGTCCAGATGACCGTTGACCACGGCTACGTAAAGGGCCGTCTGACCTTTAACATCAACCAAGTCCACGTCGGCTCCCTGGGCGATCAGATAGGCCACGCAGGCGGCGTGTCCCGCTGTGGCCGCAATCCGCAGAGGAGTACAGGGCAGGCAGCCGCAGCACCACACGGACTTCTCATTGATACGTCTGGAACCAAGAGACGGAAGCGGATTGGTTATTAGTTGCATCCCAACATATTAGCTCCATCCAAAATAATGGATTTTACCTCTAGAGTTTTCTATATGTACTGGTAGAATAAAAGTTACCACAAAAACACATAAAACATTAAAGTTACCAAGGTTTTAAAAATATAACTGCCTCGCTGTCATCACAAATTAAACTTTTATTGCAACTACCTGCTTAAATATACTCGCCTCGCTGCTGCCTCGGCCAAACTGGGAAAAACAGGGCAGGGCAAACCCAAAGAAGTAAGAAGTATTTTATTGAAATGACAGCGTGTTGTTAACCATGCGGAACTGGGACGAACAGGCCTAAGTCAGTAATAACAGGTTGGCTGGATTTGATGATTGGGAGCAAGTACGAGTGCTGCATGCAACCGCTGTGGGACTGAAGTTAAATGAGAGCTGACCACTCTGTGATGGTCCTGCTTGGCTCAGAGCTGATTCCCACAGCTATAAAACCATGAAGAAAACACTGATAAAAAGACATGTTCGGTTATATAACTCTGAAGCGATGTGGATCAGAGTGTCCAGCGTAAGTCGTCCATCCATCAGCTGTAACCAATCATCCTTGTGGGGTTCGTGAGGCTGAAGTCCCAGGTTACACTGGGCGAACGGGGGAGGGGGTTAGCCTCGGACAGCTCAGCAGTTCATCACAGGGCTGACACACAGAGACAAACATTTATGCTGAATTTACATCTGCGGGTAATTTAGAGCTGCCACTTAAACTGCGTGTCGTTGGACTGTGGGAGGAAACCTGAGCACCCGTGCAACCAGGAGCAGAACATGCAAACTCCACACAGAAGGAGCAGGTTCAAGTGCAGAACCTTCTCGCTATGAGGAGAAAGTGCAAACCTGTGTTCCACATATGTTGCATGACATGTACTGCAAGACTATAATATAATAGAGATGCGTAGGGTCGGCGTTTCTGCACTGCGATGTGTGTTTGTTAAGTAAAAAAAAATCTACGAAACAAACCCACACGGCACAGAAACCAAAAACCACAGAGCCACACATGAAGGTTCTGGACAAATGCTGCCAGTTCTGCAGTAAAGATGGAGCACAAAGTGACCACTGAGGGCCAAAGACTACTCTGCACATCTGCAACAACAACAACATAAAGCATGGCGCAGAACATCATATTTGTGTCAGAGGTGCAGAGATTTTTCTATAAATATCATCACAGATGAAAACAACTTTTGACATGCACTGTGAAAGCCTCTTTAGCATCCTAAGAGAAGCAGTCGTACAGCAGAGAAGCTGAAACATTATCCTTAAATGATCCTTAAGTGATCCCTGGCCGTCTTATCTCTCTACCTACATTTCTATCCATCAAATCTAATCTTTTTATATTAATGTTGTTATTCCCTCCCACCGTTTGAAGCTGTCTTCCTGCAGCAGGTTCCTCAGGGTGTCCAGATCTCCGACGTAGGCTGCATTGTGGAGCCGCATGTCGTCCTGCTCCAGAGGTTTGTCGCAGAACTGCTCCTGGAGCCATTCTTTCAGGTTACGGCCTGTGTGTTGAGGACACACACAGATTACAGATTATAGATACTGTCAAACTACTGCATGTTGTGAAATTCATAAATCATCAGTTGTAACCAATGCAAACTACTGGATTTGCTTGCATAATTACCCCGTTTAAACAGCAATGTCACGTCTCTAAAGAGGCCTGAGTTTGCTCTGCCTGCATAATTGATTCTTCAGCTCCCTCTGCAAAAACCCTCCAAGAATTTATCAGAGAATCTTGCACTCGAGGGCGCTTTTCTCACTGCATCTTATTTGTTACATAACTGTTCATGTCCCAGCTGAATGTGGGAAGAATCAGTAATTCTGTCGTAAAAATCACTCCACATGCTTCTGGGGAGCTCCTTTGACTCTCAAGGACAGCTGTTGGTCCTACTGGGACCCACGAAGGGGCCGGAGCTGTGCTCAGTAACAGAGAACACCACAAAACTAAATAAAGACCCCTCTGATGGTCTGATTAGAAATATTACACATGCTCCTTATTACAGAGCTTTAGTGTGACATTCAAAGGCAAAACGTAACTGAGTACGTTTACTAAAGGAGCCTGCTTGAGTGCAAATTTTAGGTGTTTCTTCTTTTTTTTTGTTTCTCTTTACAGGGTCAAAGTGTAAAAACTGATTAAGCTCAGCAACACTGAGCTCCAGATGTGCCTGGGGCTATCTGATCAGCATGCTAACCTCAGTTTATAACACTGCAGCACCAAACAAACACTTTTTTGACAAAACATAAAGTGTTATTTCTACATGTTCTGTTTAGAGTTTGTGTTATTTTTTTCAATGTTTTAAAGAAATTCTAACCAAAAGTTTCATTTTGCCCCTTTAAGAGAATTTTCTACTTAACTTTAGTGGGAAATAATGAACTTATCACTTTATTATAGTAATCTGACAGCATAATGTGCTGTACAAATGACTTTTTTCTGCTAGTGCTTCCACTACCTAATCAGGTTATACACAGGCTGCATACTTTAACTCTTCAATATAGTACTTTTACTTGGAACAGAGTATCTTTTCACCAATGGTTTAATTGTTTTTTATTATGCAGGTGTAACTATGACTGAGTCCACCACTTGTTGTAGCCTCAGATGGCACATCAGCTGTGATGGTCAGCCTCTTGTCCAAATGCATCGATTATAACTCTCATCTGCAGGCTGTGACAACAACACTCAGACGCACTGATGGCAGTGAATTACCTGTTTTACATCTTGGTAGTTCTATAAATATTTTATTTGTGTTGGCATGAAACCAGGGACCACACCTCATTCCACAGGACACAACAGCACCTCTGTGTGTTTGCTATCATGCTCATTGAAGCCTGTGATTAAACGACCAGTGCCATCTTACAAACATCACACACACACATGGATGGATTTATGCTCCCATTAAAAAAGGACTGATGAATCATCCCAGCTCACTCAGCCATGGTTACCTGCAGCGGTGGCACCGGGCAGATTGGACACAGTGATGAGCGGTGGGAAATGAATACTGGGCGGGTCGTCCACATCAGCCTCCGGGCCGTCAGCCATGCTCCTCTAATGTCACACCGTCAAACCGAAACTGCTGCTTCCGCCAGACACCGACCCCTGGTTTCCCCTCAAAACACGGGAAACCGAGCGATCTAAGAATCAGACAGGAGACATCAAAATAAAAACAAACGTGACCGTGTCGGTGACGCTCAGCTCACTGCGCTACTTCCTGACTGAGTGCGCGCGGGCGGACGCATTTAAAGGGGAAACGTCGCTTTTAAGCACTCAAAGCAATTTGGACTCTTTTTCAAGTGTTTTTAAAAGATCATAAATGACATTAAATAAACATTTTAAAACTGGTAAATAATTAAAAACATTTTGAGAATGTATTACTGTTATTTTTGTTTTGTTTCGTTTTGTTTTTTCATTTTGTACAAAAGTATTTTACTGCATCAAACCAGGAAGCAGGATTTAGGAAAAATAGGATTTCATATACTGATGTCATTTTAACAAAATGTGGACTGACACATGAACTGTCCGTGTTTATTTTAAATAGATATTATATCTAAACATGAAGGTCAAAGTACTATTTCCAAGCCCTCACTACAGGGAGCACAGACCAGAGAGGTACTCTGTTATTTATTCATCTCAAGGCCTAAATATAGTGTTTCTAAAAAAATGTGTCATCCTGCTATAAATAGCTCAACATGTGTTGGTGTTTTTTTTTTTTAAAGCTGTAAAATGTAACACCCAGATGACATGACCTCAGCATCACACTCCTCATGATTTTTGTCTTCTTGAATGGTTGTAATAACATGCGGTTGTTAGATTCAGATCATAAACTGCTTTAAAAACATTTTAATGATGCATTTTTTAGGGGAAATTGCACTTAAGGCTGTCCAAAACATCTTTTACAATTCTGAGACAAATCATAATGTGTCTTTATATTTTTTTTGATGTGCTATGAGTCAAGTCTATCTATAACAAAAGAGCTGTAACAAAAGTGTCTGTTCACATATAGTAAATCCATGTTTCTGTGATAACATATATTGGACTTTCTGTTCAGCTGCTGGTTGCATGTTGGCAGTCTGTGTAACTGTAAAACGGGGAAGGTGGCCGAGAGGCAAGAAGCCATGGATCTGTGCTGCTTGCTGACAGATGAACCTCCAACACCGAGGCCCCACTGGTGTTGCTCTAAAAATAAATAGCCAGGTCAACGGTGCAATGTGTCCCCATGAGTGGACAGGTTGCTTACAAGCCTCCAGCTCTGTGAAAACAAGGAAAGACAGTTCTGCAATCCACTGCTTTTATTCACTCGTATTTATGAACAGATTGTAGTCCAGCTTGCACTGATTTGCAATAATAACATTGAGTATCATTCAACTTTAAGTGAAACCGAGTAGGTAGCTCATTCAATTTGCAGCACTAGTCATTTTTTATTAAAGCTGAATATTATAAAGTCAGTGTGGAGAGGTTATGTGACTACTCAAGACCCTGGTCATGTGTTTTACCCACAAAGTGAAGCTAATATTCAAGATTAGAGTTTAAAACTGATTGGGCCTTTCAGTTTCTGCCTAACTTGAGGATTAGTGGGTAACTGAAGGCCACAAAGGTGGAAGTGGAAGGTTTAGTCGTTCATTAGCAGCACAATCCATTGTAAAATTCAAAGGGCAAAACCAACAGAGGCTTTTATTATCAGTGAAGAGGCAGTCATGTCTGGAGTCACCACACAGTTACAGAAACACAGATGGACAATGGAGCTATCCTTTCCTTCGACGGTGCTGGTTTTTAATCCACCTGTTGAGCCTGGGGCCAGGATCTCCACTGAAAGCAGGTGTCCCTTCCTTCTGCCAGGGGCCTTCAGCTAAATGTCAGCCCTGCATCACAAATACTCTGTTCAAATCTTGCTTAATGGCTGTTAAAGGGCTCCTTTATAATGAGCTTTGTTAAGTATTGCAGCTGTTTCGTGACTTGCAGGAGAAAAGTTGCCACTGAAGTTACTTCAGGGTCTCAATGAAAAAGTTAAATGTTTAACTTCTGTATAATTGTACCAGGTGTTTAAAGAAACACGTCTCGTTGAGTTGTGACTTTCTCAACCCAGACGCTGCAAGGACTTCACATGAAGTCGTCAAAATCATTAACCAGGATCATTCATCATTTCACCAGTCACGTAACTTGAGCTCGGACTTCTCATAAGTTTTTCCACTGTAAGGTTAACTTGACTTTGAGCCTGTAGCTTCTCTTTAACTCGGTTTCCTCTCAGCGACAGTCAGACTCTTAAAAAACAAGCGGACACAATCATTTAATGTAATGTAACCATTTATTTCACTCCACTACAAAATTATAGAATTATTTAAACTATGATACAATCTCCACATATACATAATGTACAGTTCAAAAAGAAACAGAGGATATGATACAAATAGTTTACAGTGTGAATAGTCCTTTTGTTTGACATTACACGAACAAGCAGGTTTTTTATATTTTTCCAGGAGTTTCTGCTTGAAAGTTTTTAAGTTTGACTTTTAAACGGGTAACAGTGTATTTGATGGACTAAATATAATACTGATATGAAAATGGAGTAAAATCAGACTAAATAAAATCACTGCTGAATCCTCATAGCAACAGTGTATATCAAAAGATCAGTCAAATAAAAAGCATTTATATAGATATTTCCTATTAGAGCAATGAGTGTGACCCTATTTGAAAGATGGTAAAAGTGTAATTCTTCCTTTTTCTGTAGCTATCCACTTCCATGAACAGTCTAGACCAGTTTTTTCAACCTTAGGATCAAGACGGGTTGCAGGCCCTTTTTCACTGGTTCACCAACTTGCAGAGTATAAGTAACAAAGCTTGTAAGTTGAATAATTTTCCTAATAAAAACAGAAAAAAGAGAATCTCTTTGCTGCTCTGGTTTGTTCAGCTCAGATGCTGTATCTGCTTGTTTACATACAGACATATAGAAATTATTGATGATGTGGTGAGAAACTAAACATTTCATTCTGATTATTGCGGTGATGTACTTGTATAACAAAAAAAAACATACACTTCATGAACATTTTACTTGTGTGTTTGCAAATGTATATGTTTAAGCAGTTTTTGATGTATTTTTCATATGACTTGCTCATGGGGAAACACCAGATTTCTGTTTTGGGTCTCCAGCTGAAAAAGTACAGGAACCTCTGGTCTAAACAAGGGAAATTTCATAGAGGCTTTATATTTCTGCCCATCAGTAACTACTGACTGTCTGTTCTACTAGCTTTACTGTTTCATGCTGTATTTATTTTTCACTCTTGCAAAAGATAAATCTAGTTTCTAATTCCAATTTGTTCTGTGCCTTCAAGTTCTGCACACAGATCTTGTGCCACCTCTGAATTGGTCTGATGCATGTTTTTGAGATCAATGTAGAAAGGGGAGTGTAGCTACAGTATGTATGTTTATCACATTCACATCTACAATAATGTAACTAATATTTATACAAGTCGGTGTTAAGAAAAAGAAAAACCCATAAACCATGGATTACATTCATGAGTCCAACCAGGATGTCAAAGCAAGTGTTATTTTTATAATTCACCATAAACATTGGCAGTCCACAGTTTGTCCTCTGTGAGACAAACCTGCAGCAGATCTACAGGTGTAGCACCTGCATTTGAACAGTAACAACAATGTAAAACTACACTGCATTTAAATGATAACTAATTTTCCATCCAGGGTGAGATAGGCCATTACAAGAGGGACCATGGCTGACTGGTCCGCTGTTTTTTGTTATCCGTCTTTCATTCACACATGAAATTCAGTGTGATGGCTCTACTGGAATTTTGAGGGAAAACTGACATTCTCATGTCTCTACTATTCAACCTCCAACTGCAATTATTAGTCTAATATTGCTTCATGTTTTCATATTTTAGCTACATATTTAAAGCACATTACATGAAGTCACATAAGGAGCTAGTACTTTTTCATTTTACAAAGAACTGAAAGTTCAGACAAATGGTTGCCATTGTTGCCCATATTGTCTTCATCCCAAAGAACAATTAGACAAATTCTACTGTATGAACAAAGTGGAGGAAACTCCAGGATGGCAACTATCCTGCATGTTCACTGCAAGAACATTTACACTTATGTTTCCCCAAAATTGCTTTAACTTGGTGTGCTAATGTTTTTATTAGAGATAAACTACTTTCTTGCTAAATGCAAAAGAATTTGAAGGAACATCACCTAACTTTTCTAATCAAAGTGCAGCAGTGCTTCAGAAAAAGAACGGTAAAATAAAATGTAGATAAACTGTGAGTATTTTTTTTCACAAGACTGGATAAAACCTGTTGTTGGTTGTGCTGAAAACAGTCTAAATTTTTTTTGAAGTGTGGCTTGAAAGTAAGGTTATAGAAAAATAAAAGGATCAGTTTGACATGTTAAAAGGTCCGGGAATAACAAATTAAAACCACAATCGATCATTTAGGCCATCAGGACTTTCCATGAGTCACAGGTTTTTACATGTAAGTCATAAAAATGCTTTTCAACATTCTTCCTGTGTGAAATTTAAATATTGTTGTTTAGCTAATCAAATAGCACTATAGCAGATGCAAAACTCATGTAAAACAGCAAATGAACCATATTAAAAGCCTGTTTACTACCTCAAACAACTGCATGTCCTGTACAAGTCCTGAGTCCTCAAACCACGTGAGGCGATGAAACAAAACAACTCTAAAGACCTTTGCTTTTGTTTAGGCCAGTTATTTAAAAAACAAAGATACAGGTTTTAAATTATCACCATTATTTGGTCAACTGATGCTTAGTGTTAAACAAATCATACTTTCAAATTACTTATTGTTCATTTAGGAATTTTATTGGGCTTTTGATGAACCAGAATTAAATTTAACTATCTAGATTAACTTTCAAGTCATGAGCGGCACACTGGCTCATTCCACAAAGGCACCGTTAAAGAAAAGGGGTCAACGATGGGGTAAGGATGGTGTGCAGAGTAGGAAGATATTTTTAAATTATTCATTTTCTGTCACAGCAGATGTTATAATGGAGTCAGACTTCCAAATGAAGCTTTTAATAGTCAGCATCTGACTGACGGCGTCTGATATGTTTGGGTCCATCTCCTTTCTGATAAAAACCCTGAAAGTGCAGTGTTTGGTCCCATCCAACATCACCTCAGAGAAAAATGGTCTTACCATTATTCTGAGCGAGAAACAGTTCATCTCTAGATCTTCAGTGCATTTTAAGACAGCTTGTCATTGTACACCGTCTTTCTCCTTTCAGGTTCTGGCAGAGAAGTTGATTCCAGTCACCATCTTCTGAATCTTCTCTTCATTCTTTAGTATGTTTGACCTCACAGCACAAATCTTATCCTGCTGATCCTTGATCAGCTGCTCCAGCTCAGCTAGTTCAACCTTAAGAGGCTCCACTGCCCGGTCTGTTGCTCTGCAGCACATGAAAGAATACAGACACACACATACAAAACACAGAAGGGTGATTAACTGCTTGCATGCAATAATATCATAATAAATTGAACATCGATCGTAGCAAAATATGACCTGTGTTTCAACACACCTAAGAGATCCTATGAGAATAAAACAAATGATAGAAGCTTAAAGTTTAGATATATCTTGGAAAACAAAGTGTTTCTTTTAAAAATTCAAAATAGAATTTTAAAAAAAGGATTTTTTGGGAAGCAATACTGAATGTGAAACACTGGAATCAGCACTTGTGCTAAAAAAATGCATGAGAAGTCAAGTCTTTTTATTAACCGTGCTGGCAAAAAACATATTCAACCACACATAACTTTTAGTGTGTTGTGTGTGTGCCAACCCCACCTCTGCTCCTGCAGCAAGGACTGTGCGTGCTCTTTGTTCTCCCGCCGCCAGGTGTTCAGCTCAGCCTGCATGGCGTCCATATCCTCCTGAATGTAGTCCATGATCTTTCCCAAAGGCAGGGTGCTGCGGCAAACCGACTGGATGGATGAGCGGAGCCGCTCGATCTCCCGCGTCACCATGTCCCGCTCTTTCTTCCGGGCTGCTTCGGACACCACGTTCTGTTGGTGGAAACGGTGGTGAATACCACGTTAAGGTTGAAGGTGGATTCAACTTTTGGTGCTGTCTATTAACAAAGAAGATGAACTTGATGATATAATTTGATAGGCATTCATATTGGCAATAAAGGAATGATAGATTTGATATTACAAACAGGTTCTCCCTGATCATAGTCCTTATGGTCAAAGAAAGAAAGTAAATTATTTTTCATCTGTCAGATTTTAACTAAACACTGTATCAAACAGCTGTATGAACATACACAAAATCACTTGTGTGTCCCTCGACCAAAACATAATAAACCCTCTTTGAGAATTCTACCTTTGCCAGCAAAGTCTCAAATGCCCAGAACCAGAGCAAGGCTGCATTTAGTGGTTTAGGATTTCAAGGCTAAAAATGTTAAGCAGGAATTCTACCAACCTAGCTGTATATATAAAGATCAAACGTGCGGCTAAATTGTGTTGGCTCAAGTAGGGGGACTGGTTGATGAAGGCCTCCAGTGTATGGTATGCGGTTGGGGGAGGGGTGGGGGGGTTGTTCACTACATCCCAATTACGCTCCGTTCCTCGATGGCAAAAAGGAGGCAAAGGTATCAGGGAAGGACCTCCTTTGGCAGGGAGCAAACCCAAGGATGTTTGCTCAGCTGGGCTCTGCAAGGTCTCTGAGTATGTGTGTATATGTGTGTGCGTGCGTGTGTGATGCGAAGGCACTCAGTCTTGCAACCCTAAAGCCTCACACACACAAAAACACACACACGAAGTCCCCACCGGCACTCTTGGTCTTAGTCTTGTTTATTTTAGTAACAGGCTGTGGCAGTGGGGTTATTTTACTACAGTATTGAGTAACAACTACTACACTTATGCCTCCTTTTCAAGTTCAACTCTTGGCACAATTCATGCTATTTGGCTCCACAGATGGGAGCACCTGCCTTCATCAGCCGGCAGAAATCATATTTGTGATGGTGTGTAAACTAAATGACAGCTTCCTTTTAAAACACACAATCTGTCACGGAGCCCGCTCGGGTAGCTGGCCACATATGCTTGAAATAGCTGCTCCATGCAGATTTTGCCTTATCAAGACATCTCTTACACCAAACCAAACAGCTAAGTAATCACAATTCGAGAGGGCAGCTTAAATAGACAAGACCACACTGCAGACATGACATCAAGCATCATTGTTCACCATCATATCTTTCCGGGAAGCAAGAACAAATTTCTGACAACCTCGCTCTTTGTTAATCGTTTGTGGTGGCTCAGGAGTGTGAGGGTTGAAACGCCTTGGCCCAGCGGTCCCCTAACAAGGTGGGTGGCTTTCCACTGGGTGCTGTGAACCCTGCAGCTAGACAAACACTCAACGGCTCATTCGGCCTAGCTGGCTGCGGTTTGGTCTGCACAGCCCAGACAGGACCCATGGCTTCGTTCTATTTGCCGTCCCCTTGCTACCTCGGCTGCCCCTCCTCTTCTCTGTTGGAAAATAAAAAACTTGGCGTGAAAACATGACCCTTGGTTCGTATGCACTCTGTCCGGGTGGATATAAATCACAGCTTTATGGAGGTCCCTGTCGGGGTCTACGAGACCTGTGTGCTCCTAGTTTTCCTTCTTCTCACCCAGATCACAGAACAATATTTAGACGTGGTGACCACAGAGGAGTTGAAGGTGAGAGAGGAGGGTTGGAGGGGCAGGTTTTCCCATTATCTCAGACAGTGCTGAAAGCCCAAGGCAGTGGGAAAGATGCAGCTTCTGGCTTTAGCAGAACAGGCTGGGCAGGTGGACTAATGTTCGGTGAGATGTCTCTATCTTGTGGCAGATTTGGCACATTTTAATCAGCAAGTATGTTGTTGTTGGACGGCAACACCTGTCGAGTTGAAATCTTACATTTTAACTAGAAACTCTGTGCTCCCTCGAACTATGAAAAACTGAGTAAAATTCTCATGCATGTATTGTAACACTGCAAGGTACATTACAACTTGAAATTCACCAAGTCAACACATGCCTAATCAGCTTAATTAGGAAATGCGTGCAGAAACGTGATTTATAGACTTCTTACAGGGATTTTCTGGGGCAGGAAGAAAACATTTTTCAAAGTATCCTCTGACAAGAAAAATGGCATGCGTGCACAGGACCTGTCAGCAGCAGATGAACCTCTAGGGTATCATCAGCTGGGAAAACAGTTTGAACACAAGTTGACTAGCTGATGGCAAGATTAGCTTTCATGGCAAAGAGAGAGGCTTGCTTCATTTATTCATTCTTTTTTGTTCATAGATGAGCTTCGAATGGGGCAAAACAAGAGAGAGATCTGTAATGAGTGCACAAACCTCTCATTAGAGCTGCTTTACCCACAATTAAGTCGAATCAATTGGGGTTGTGGCACAACCAAACTTTAGTCAACTTTGTCAAAGAGGGATATAGATTACTGAAGACAACTTTACAAAGAGCTTATGAGAAGAATTCAACTGGCTACTGGTGGCAAGCTGAAAAAACTGATGCACATCCTGAAGGTTTTTATGATACATTTCTGTCTCTGATCTGAAAGGTGCGTTAGGGAGCAACTCATAAGATGAGAATTACCTCTGGACATTGTTTATGGGCTCCCCCCCCCCCATTTTGCATATAAGGCCATTCAAAAGTCTTGCTAGATCATAAAAATAGCTCAGAGTCAGTGAAGTGAAGAGAAAAGCTGACAGCCAATGAGGTTACAGGATGTTATTGCAGGGTCACTAGGGAGACAACTGAGATCACCACCCTGGCCTACGAGATGGACAGAAAGGAAACTTCCACAGGGGAACGCAGCCTAAAGTAACTGAAAATGGAAACTGAGACAAAGAGCGATTCTGAAGGGTCTGAAGATGTGATTTCTGATCATGCTCGATGTTTTGGCAAGTCTGAGATCTGATACCCTGCAAAAATATTCCACTTCATAATTTAGTTAAAAAAGAAAGGAATGCAAATGTTTTTTTTGTCTGTAATGGGTAGTAATCTGCAAATGGAACAAATCCCCTTATTAAATTTCTTAAAATAAGATGTTGTGTCGGAAAAAAAGTCCCTAAATCTCACTGAAAATGTTACTTGTTAGGTGTTTGCGCTTTATGTAAAGCACAATGAGAAATTTTGACTGAACATTAGACAAATATATTTTGTAAGATTTAGAGTGTTTGCAGAGTAATGAATTGTGGGTGCTTCAGGTAGGTACTAATCGCAAACCTGACCAAATTCCATTATGACTTCTGCAAAAGTAATATGACTAATGGAATGCCACAGGGCCATTTCCTTGTGTTTCCACAAAGACGCTGGATGTTTATGAAGACACAGAGGTCTGCAGAGAGGAGTATTTATTTTCTTGACAATTCTGCAGAGAGTATTCTGGCCCTTCTCCTCCGTGACTTTCACTCAACAGCCATCCATTTGTATGCCACAGGGTTTATTTATACATTACAAACCTTCATCAAGGCTAATTTGATGGGGGTAAAGAAAAGGGGGAAAAGAGTACACAAAAATTCTTATGAAAACGCAGCTGCTGCAAAGGGGCAAATTCTGTCTAAATAAAAGAGAAGTATCTTGGAATAATATACAATACCACCGAGAGGTCATGACTAAGGTCATCTCCATAAATATACAGCAAATTCTTTGGTCACACACCCTGCGGTGGGACATGGCAAAATACAATCATCTGACTGTTTAAGGACTCCCTTTATTTACATCAGCCCAGCAAAAGGGCAGCTAGACCCTGGCATTAACAATAGCAAAATTAATTCAGAAATGAAAAGAACATAAATTAAAATCGGCATTATAACATAAAGACTGAATTTTCTAAAAATATACAAAATGTTACAAAGGCCCCATATTTTTGAAGTGAACATGATGCTGGACCTCAAATCAGGGTGGCTTGTGACTCACTCAGACACAGTGTTTTGATAAACTTCGGTGTCTCCGAAAATGAATTGCGACAGCTGAAATTTCAAACCCGTCATACCACATAGAATGAGGAAGCTCAATATTTACGTTTATGACCCTGCGTGTTTTACCGTGATTACAAGAAAAAAACACAGCTCCATTAAGCTGACCTCTCCACCCTTTCATGTCTGGAAGGAAGTCATTATAGTTCTTTATACAGCTGACGAGGCAAGGCCAATAATGATGGAGGGGTGGACTGAACGGTTCCTATGTGCAGAAAAACCTGCTCTCAGCTGCCTGAGCAGACCAGGATACTTGAAATGAAGGTCTGAAAACTGAGGAGGCTGCATTAGGACAATTAAAATAAATTCTACAAGGCTCAGCTCACGTTACGTAAAGAGCTCTGTTGTTTTAGATGTTTTGCCTGTGTATGTCTTTGTATTAATGTGTGGTTGGACCTGCATAACTCACTTAGATAAATTCTTTTTACAACATGTATATGTGAAAACCTCATGTATCACACATGTAAAGTTGCTTAAATGCTGTGCCAACAAATTCCTTTCAAGCAATCTCCTTTTGCTAGTGGCTAAACTGAGGCAACTTCAGGTGTGAGTTACGAGGGATGATGTCTGTAGCCGCAGTTGGGAGGGTAAGATCGGGGGCCTTTCTGCATGAGTGACAGTCCAAAACAGTGCATCCATCAGAGTCAGGGTGGTCAGCTATGAAGGGATGCTGGGAGGGTATGCCTCAGTGAAGAGGACCACCCAAAGCAGACAGCGTGCGCCACCTCACGCCATGGAGTACAGACCAAACAGTAAGCTTCGCACTGATTCATACTCCAAATGATGATGAAAGATGTTTCTCTCTGGCTAATAAATAAGCTGACAGAAGAGGAATCCATGAGTGAAAGCACTAATGCCTTTCCTTGAAAAAACTGGCTTATTGTATCAAAGAGAAGATAAAAAAGAAACAAGGAACTTCTTAAGAAAATTAACAACATTTACAACTGAAATACAAGACCGAAACCTTTAGTCTTATCTGATTTCAAGAATAGCTTCCACAGTAAGCCGCGAAAAGAACAAGTCCACAAATGGGAAAGAAGTGTGAACAGTCAGACCAAAACTGTTCGAAAAGCTATTTCCCATGATGGAGAAACTGCACAGAGAACAGAGAAGTCTGTAGTCAGAAAAACATGTAAGCATACCTAAGATATTGAGCAGCCCCAGAAAACAAGCTCATTTCGCTCCAGACATCTTGATGTGTGTATCAAGTATGTGTGGTCTGTTAGAGGCCATATTTACTTATGTGGTTATTAGCCCTTCAGCGTCACTGAGGGGGAACATTTTTGTGGTTAGAAGGAGGTGCAAGTACACCTCTATGCTCCATTTGTTCATATCTTTCTTTTGATAATAACCAGTGTTGCACAGGGCATTTCACTTAGAGCCCTAACCCTGGAGAGCAAACTTACCAGAAAGAATGTCTGATAGAACTGATGGCGAGATTTTGACTTAAGCTGATTCCCTGACAAAATTGAGATGGAACAAACTAGGCTGACAGTGCCATCTAGTGGACACTACTGGTACAATAACTGTAAATACCTGTTCTTTAGATTTGGGGGAGGCTGGAGATGATTCATAGTCTTTCTTGGTCTCAAGGATCTTTTTTACAAGGCCACCTACAATGAAAGAACCAATAAAAACACCTTGGGTTAGTTCAGCGTGAGAGGAATATCAGAAAAAAGAAATTAGAAATTATTGCATCTTCAAAAAACTAAGTAAAAATCAAAATAAATATGACTGTGTACCATGTTTGTCTTCACTTCTCAGTTCTTGTGTGGCCTCCTGCAATAGAAAACATATATAACTACACCTTGCTCATGTTTTCAACAGCTTTTGAACAACTTGCTGTATAAATCACTCACCAACTCAATTTCAGGAGCATCTAAAGGTGGAGGGGCCTCCTCCACCACAAACTGCTCATCATCATCCTCCTCATCCTCAGACAGCTTCTTTCCATCCATGATGACTGGTGCTAAGGGCTTAGCACTGGACAGCCTGAAAGAGAGGCGAAGAGTGTGAATCTTTTCTGACTGAAAAAGTAGCATATGCTGTATGAAAGACATGCATCAGCTTCATCTAATGTATCTGATGTGGTTAGACTTGTCTCTCTCTTGCTTATTATTGCAGTCATAGGAACTGTCATTATTCAGAGTGTACTACATTTGATTCAATAATCTCAGCAGTGAACTCTCTATCTTGCTGGCAGGACTGTGTGTTAGGACCAAGACAGTTTTCACAAAGAAGATGAGGCCTTTGTCTATAGCAGTATAAATTTTAGTTTTGACATTAGTGGGTGTTTGGTGAAGTCACCTCTCAGCTGTAGGTGCATCATTGTAACTCTCCTGTCTCTTGACTCGAGGAGGTGCCGGACGAGCACTGCTGGGACGTGGTATTCTTCTGTTGCTGTAGCATGAAAGGATTATACATACATATCATTCAGCTAAGCTGTTCAACTAACAATTTTGTATGTTGTATTTTCACAAGAAATTTCTGTTTTGTTTCATGAGTTATGTTAGTTTTGTCCTAGACTTCTTGTACAAACCAAATTCTTTCAACTCTCTGTGATTTGGCAAATGTCTACTTTGTGACAGCTGCACTGAGTCATTCAGATTTTAGGATGATAATGTTGCTCAGAACAATAAACATTCACAACATTAATAACAGTAAAACTACAATAACACAGCTGCCCAGCCAATAAGTTGTTAGCAATTAGTCAGTTAAAGAACAGAACACTCATAATTATCTGAAATAAAACAAATTATTCTGCTGCGTAATCTACTGGAACGGATCCTGGATTAAGCCCAGCAACAAACCCAAGTTTCAAAAGCAATACCACAAAAAAATTTAGATAAACAATGTGATTCAATGCAGTGAAAAGCAATGACATTTGTACTACACCTGAAAAACAAATTCATAACTCACAACAAAAACATCATAAGCATCATACGTGTATTATTTGTTAAATAGTTTTACACTATATTTTGTTCAGGTGCAGATCATATTGTGACAAGCCTGGTGTATGAACATGTTTGAGAGATAACTGTACGAGCTGCTTAAGAAGCGGAAGTGAGATATCTTTTTATGTGAAAAACAGTTAATCGGAGCTGTATTTTTTGTAAATGAGGTGTTGAAATAGCACCTTGTTCAGTGCCTCAACAGAAGTCTTATAAACTAAGTGAAGGTTAAGTTTTGACTGCACAGACCTGGAGGAAGTGTCAGGTGGTATTGAGGAGTCTTCAGCATCTCCATTCTCCTGGGGGGTGGGTCTCTGGGCTAACTGAGCATCTCCATCTGTGACAGGACAACATGACTTTATTTCAGTTCAGTTAAATATAGAAACAGTTACAACACTAATTTCTATAATAAAGAACCTTTGTGTAAATATTAAAAAAATATCTATACTCTGTTTACATGCAACTGCACAATAAAGATGAGATAGACAACAATTACCTCCTTCGCTGTCAGATTCATCTGTCGTGGGCAAAAAAGACAGAAAAGGTATTATTAGTGTTCTTTCTAGTGTACACCTATGAAAATCATTACAATGTAATGTGACTAGTTAGGGACTGAGTATGAAAAATGGAAGAACCTACAGGCTGCATATCTTTAACATTTTTAGGTCAATAATTTATGTATAACTTTATGTTCAGCGTCAGTTCTGTGAAGCCTTTCTACTTCTGCCATTAGTGACCCTGATGAGTCATCCCTTTACACAACTAAAGGAAACTGGTCAGTGATTTTACTAAGCAAGCAGGAAGTAAATAGAAAAGTCATCAACTGGAAAATCAATCTGAATGTACTAAAAAGCTGCTCTGTAAATGATTAAACTGCAGTCATTTTATAAATCTGTATTCACTCAGATATCCTTCATTGGTACAGGGGATTAAAGTAGGGTAAAGGGTTACCTTGTGCTCCAATTTTGGGTCTCCGCCTTTGCCCTTTGGCAGATGAAGGCCGAGGTATTCTAGCTGGACTATCAGACTGTGAGAGGAGGACAGACAAGGAATAAAAAGATCAAACTTAAGGACAGTGAGGACTAAGAAGCAGTGCATCACTCATTAACTGTTCTCATAATTTGAGGCAAAGTTTATGCACATCTCTATTGTGCTTTTAAAAACATTTACATCATGCATACAGTCAAACGTCTCCATGCCAACTACTGAAGTTTGAAATACCAGAAAATACAAGCTTTAAACTACTGACAAACATACCCTGAGGTTTTGTACTCTTAATAGGAGAAAAAGTTGCCTGTAGCAAAATTGTTGCATAGCACACAAGCAAGAATAGTTTTCTACTGAAAGTAACTGTTGTGAGAATAAGCACTTGAAGCCTAAACAGCATCATTCAAAGGAAAAAAATGACATTGACCCAAAGGCAGACAGAAAAGTTTACCAAAGCATAAAAGGTTGCAAAAAACAAGCAAAGAGCCACCCTTTTAAAAAGCAAACAAAGCAAAGATAGTGGTGGAGAAAATCCTCATCAGCTGTGCTTCGTAACCAACTGTTTTCCATAATTGAAAACTAGTAGTTTATGCTCAAGTGAACATCTCAAGCCTCAATACACACCGTCAAACCCCCATCTAAACTCTAAAATGGTTACCCAACATCTGAGCAAGGAAGTCAATGAACTTTGCTGCTTTATAGCTGACTTATCAAGCTAAAATTTTTAGTATCTGTTCTGTCTTAAATAAGTCTCACACACTGGCTTGACTTGGGTTTATCTTTGCAAAAGTGGCATTGGGGAGTCTCTACTGAAATAGAGTACATCTTACCTGGTTCTCAACTGTTTCTGCAGGCTGCACAGGCAAATAACACAGCATTAAGTCACACACCAAATATGTAAAATTTATCAATTTGAGAAATACTAAAAGGAAGTCCTCATAAGTCTTTTATATGCCATAAACACCACCAAATCATCACTAATCCAAGCAGCTAGCCACCCCAAGGCCATAGCAGTAGACACTAAGTTCTAACACTAATATATCTAAAATATACAGGTCTAATTTTCTACTGATTTTTTCTGCAGAATTAATACCTCTTCAGCTGGTTTAGGTTCCTTGTAAGAATAAGAGGAACAACAGAAAAATAAATCTGAATTAAACTGAAAAAGGTGCATAAAATTTCAGATTCAGTTTAACATATTATGATTAAGGACTGACTCTTTCAGTTAGCTGCCTTGAAATGCATGCCACTGAAAATGGTTGCAGATGAGAAAATCAAATGGCCCTGATGATAGACACTATATGATAAACAATATATGTGAATACTCTGCCAAATGACAGAACTTACCGCTAGCACAGGTTTGGCTGTTTTGCTGGGCTCTGCAGGGCTGGATTTTTGCTGTGGCTCCTCCGAGACTCTGGCCTAAGCACAAACACACACAAAGTGTAAATACAAGCATTTGTCATTAATATTTAAGATGTGAGAGGGGTTACGAGGCATACCTTCCCATTGCCACCCTCTCCACTTTTGTTCTTCTCTTCCCCTTCTTTGTGCCGCTCTCTTTCTTTCTCCCTCTCTTTGTCTCTGTCTCTCCTTTTATCCTTCTCTCTTTCTCGATCTCTGTGAGAATCCCTGTCTTTTGTCTTTTCTCGGTCTCTGTCTCTCTCCTTGTCTTTTTCTCTCTCTCGATCCCTTTCTCTGTCCTTCTCCTTGTCCCTTTCTTTGGCTCGTCCTTTATCCTTGTCTCGATCCCGGTCGCGGCTCTTGTCTTTGTCTCGGTCTTTGGTGTGGCGGTCCTGGTCACTGCGATGGTGCCTGTCACTGCGCTCCCTGTCACGGTGATGCTCTTTCTCTCCTTCTCTGCGATGGCTCTCCTGCTCTTTGGGCTGGTCTGGGTCCTTCTGCTCACGGCTCCCACTGCGCTCTGTAATCTTTTTCTTCTCCTGGAATAATTCAAATCAATTCATAGTGTAAAGGATTTAATGGCCCTGACGACATAACAGGAAACTCATTATTTGATAAACTAATTTTAAACAAAGTCTGCCACTTGCATTTGTAAATGCTAACACACAAATTGCAATGTGTAATAATAATGGGGCAGTAGATGCTTACCTCTCTGTCTGGATGACGTTCACGTCCTTCCCTGTTTTCTTTGTCCTGAGATCTGGAGGTGCTGGCCTTGGTCTTCATGTCCACCTTTTCTCCTGCAAGCACTCGCTTCACTGCATCATCACTGGACAACTGCAGATCAAGAGCAAGAGAATCATTTTATTTAAACAGCAATAATATAAATGAATTAAATGAATTATTATTGAGATAAATGAGGGGTGTGCAGTGGAGTGTCCTTCAAGAGGATGGCCTGGGTTCAAATAAGTTTGGAAAGCAGGAGCCGTTGGTTTTTAACAGTATTAAATATATTTAACTTTAGGTAATGTAATGCATAGATGGGGTCAAAGTAAATAATTATGGTGAAGAAATGGTAGTGAGATGTCCGTGAAAATGTTGCATTGGATCTGAGGGGGATTCATTTAGATCAGAGAGAACTGTGTTTATGAAATGATATCAAAATACTACTTAAAGAACAAATATCCCACAGGGATCTTATTGGAGTCTTATGTTTACACTCCGCCTCCAGGGTTCAATTAAAATATTTCATGGTTCTCCCTGAGGCAACTAGTCTACTCAGGACTACAATATTTTGATGTGTAAAATAACACACAATGAATTTTCAATTTGTGTAGTGCTACAATTAATTGTTTACTCTGCCGTACACTGACAACATGATCAACGAATAAAGTGGAGATTTGAAGAACTGGGGAATAAGAGTTTTCAATCTCCCATTCAGCTTAAAATGTGTGTGTGAGTGTGTGTGTGCGAGCGCATACAATCTCCTTAGCACAGACCTTGTTTAAGCAGCACTTAGCCACAGCCTGCAGCAGCTCATTGGTTTTCTCAGGCTCATGGCCCGCCACAATGCGTGCTGGCTTTGCCGAAAGGGGCTCGCCACTAACCAGCATCACTACATCTATTGCTTTCTGGAGGAAGACTATCTTAGAGTCCTTATCCTAGAAAGAAAAAAAGATGCTATGATGAGCAGGGGAATAGTCAGAGGAGACAAGAGATTAGATCTGGTTGTGAAAACAAAGCAATTCCAGTGGGAATTATCTTTTAACATGGTTTATAATGATTAAACCCTTGAGAAAAGCAAATTCTCATCCAATACATGTTACACATACCATGTAAAATTCTACATATCATGCATTGTCACACACAGTTGTTAAGCAGAGCACTCGTCAGTTAGTCGAGTCTGTCCTGAAACATACATACTTAAACTATCACATTGTATTTACCTTGTAATGCACACATCTTAAAATAACTTGCTACTCATCATGAATATGAATTACCGGTTCCTTTGGTGCAATGTGTAGCTTTCTGAACATAACGACAAACAATTGAAGAGCATGTCGTGACTCTTTAAAGGGCCAATGAGTAGCATGCTGGCTTTTTTAAGGCAGCACAAAAGAGTAAAAGGCAAATCTGCATTTTTATATATCAAATAGTCACCCCTCCTTTGATTTAATTATTTTGTTCTTGTATTCATTTAAATATAGCAGGCCCTATTCCAGACAAATGACCCGTCTAAGCAGTACTTGTAGTCTATCAGCCTGCTGCATCTGAGAGGCCTGCCAACTGTGTAACATAAGGACTTGTAGCTTGTGCAACCACCTGGCCCTTCTGTGTAACATCTGATAATAGGTTGGCCTTTGCAGTGTTGATTCATTCACTCATAACATTTCTATTGAATAACAAGCTCCTGCACAGATGCTCTCTTGACAATTAATGAAATACATGTACCTTATAAAAAGACCAGTTTAAAGCAACAATTCATTTATGTATGATTATGATTTAACGTGATTATAACTAAAAATACGAGAGCTTATGACTACAATTTTGGAGTTATAGTAAATAAATGTAAAATAGGCTACATCATGTACAAGAGCCAAGGGTATAAGTTTCATTAAAAAACAAAATGTAATGCTATAATAGAAGTGCATGAAGACACAAGTTTACGTTCTAAATAGACAATTTAAGTTATTCAGTTATAGTAACTTGACTGTTGTGAGGCATCCAGTTTTAAACGCTGACATTTAGCAACACCTTGCATCTCTTTGTACAGTGTTGATCTGGGGTCAACTCTCAAACAGCAGACTTGAGTTCTGACACCTTGGCAGGCCCTCTAAGTCATGTCCTGCCAGATCCTCTCACTCAGTGTGTTGCACAGGCATCGTGTAGGGTTACCCCCACCCACAGACAGCCTCAGACTGTCCCATTTAACACACAAGGGATCTCACACAAAAGTAAGGCTGCTGCTTGGGACATATATGGATATTTTAAACAAGAACAATCACGTCAACAAAGGCAATTAAACATAGGGGAACACCATTAACCAAAGAATAGTGATATCATTTCTGTGTAGCGGGAGGCAAGAGGGCACAAACAAACAAACAAATGAAAAACAGTAGCCAAACAGTTAACATGGTGAAAACAGTGTGGTTAACTTACTTTAACATTATCTGACTTCATTTCATTTTCTCCATACAGGCCTTTCATGAAACCTGTGGTCCTTATGACCTGAAAGAAATGGGAAAAATGGTTCTATTTGTTTAATAGCTCATCCTGGCAGTCAAACACATTGCTAATCAGCTTTTCTTCATTAAATATAAATGAATCTACAGTGAAATATTACACTAGCCAACTGGTTGAAGTGTGGAAATGAGATCTCACCTCTGTTTTAATATGTGAAACAGATTTGACTATGCTTGACATTCTGTGTCTTAGGGTTCTGAATATGTTACAAGTTAGCGATAAAAGAGAAATAAAATGTGTTTTACATGAGAAAATTAGTTTCATAATACACTGAAAATTGGATGAGATATTGCTCTAAAATCAAAGCATGTGATTAGTAGTTAGTCACTGAACCCTATTTGTATTTGAACATCTCTGTGCCTGAAACTAACAGCTGATGTGGCTTCCTAAACTGATCCCAAATACCAAGAAACCAGATCATGTTTAGTTGATCAATTAGCTTTCCAGCCCTTTAAAAAAAGCATCCAAAAGGGCTTGAATGATTTTGTAACTTACTCACTTACTAACATTATGTGTAACTATGCCTCTAAATTCACTTTTTTAGATTTTCATTTTGCTTTAAGAAACACAAATATAATTCAAGAACGTCAACAAAGTTTTAGATGTACGCAGTGATTAATTATATCGTAACGCTCAGTATAATTGAACAGTCCAGCTGCAATAAGCTGCTAAAGCAGCCGTGATCTCAACGTGACTGGTTCGAAGAACCAGACACATTTAACCGACTTAGTACCTTCAATCGTCTTACTCTTCTTAAAAAATAGTGGACAGATTCGTTTGTTTATTCCTGCGTGGCCTCAAGTCGTGCCTAGCAACTGGAAGACGCTAGAGATTTTAGCTACCTAGCTTACGCGCTAACTCATATTAATCAGCAACCTAAGACTGAATTGCTATTAAACGTTAACAACTCATTCTCTGGCTGATTGCTGGTTGACCGTTGAACTGATCGAATAATCTTAAAGCATTTCGGTAGACGCTATATTGGCTTGGGAAAAGTTGCGGAGGCTGAAACGTTACTTCGAAATTAATGTTAGCTAACTTATTTCATTAGCTTAGTTCGTGCTAACGTTAGCCAGCTACCTTGTTTGTGCTTTGAAATGACATGGTTATTAAGCGTTAGCCCTTTTCAAAAATATGGACAAAAGTGATTTGTGGTGCTAGTTACACAAACGCCAGCTTGCTAACGTTACATTTACGTTAGCATATCGGTCTCACCTCACTGAAGATGTCGTGTAGATATCGAAACGGCGGCTTGCTTAGGAGTTTCTCCGTAAGAGGCGGTTTCTTTATCACTTTACCAAGCGTATCCTGGGTCTTTTTTATCACTGTGCCATTCATGGCAGCGGGCAAAAGTAAAGCTAAGTAATCTAAACACAGAAAAGACAGCAAGGACTAAGACGAAGTGAAAAAACCTTGGCGACTCTGTCGCTTGGTTGCTATGTCAATATTCTGCAATCCCACAGTGCATCACTAACGCAGACTGCGCATGCTCCGAGAGTTCACGGTTGCTAAGCGCTGCTTGTGACCATAGCAACAGCTAACAATCTGCAACAAAGCCGCAGTAGAGTAATGATAGATAGATAGATAGATAGATAGATAGATAGATAGATAGATAGATAGATAGATAGATAGATAGATAGATAGATAGATCTGAAAATGAAAACTAGTTTTACGGATGGACTGCTGAACATGTAACTGGAATTTACTTATTTAAAGATATATAATAATCATTTCAAACAACTCCAGGATAATATTGCATAATTAACATGTGAGTTGACTTGAGTGAAAAGACTTGAAAATTCCTTTTGACTTCCACAGCAATGACTGCCATAAACATCCTCCAAAGATTAGACAGATATAGGCAGATTTTATACAACCATTCAGGAATGACATCAATCAAAGCACAGGATACTTGATATTCAACATCCCACTTCTGAATATCCGGACATGAGACACATACTCCTCCACACCCCTTCGAACACAAGTACTGGCACAACTTTATTTGTATTTCCCTGTGTCTGTTTTATTCTAAAACCATTGAAAATATCTCACACAATTATAGAAATGAAAATATGGCTGTCTGAGGGGATGAAGGCTCATGGAGTTTTCATCATTGTCCTCCTCATCTCAATCCTGCTTCAGTGTGAGTAGCCACACCATCCTAGTTTGTGCAGCGTTTGTCTATCTTTAGTTTAATTTGCAATGTTTAAGAGTAAAAAGAAATATGAAAACAATGGGAAAGCAAACCTAGAGATAAAATACTTTTTTTTAAATTCTGTTTCAGGCCACTATAAAAAAGCCATAGGTTTCAAAAGAGAAGTTTTAAGAACCATTTCTCTATTTAAAACATTCACGAAAGGCCTTTTCTGCCCCCCTGTGGATTTAAAGAGACATCTCCTTCATCTTATGCCTCCTCTCCTGTCCCTATCACTCTCAGGACATTAATAATCACCATGAGAAGAGAGCAGAGGGTTTACAGGAGTCTCTGTAGGACTAAAGTCACCCTCCTGCAGTTTTTGACTTTGTTTTCATAATGACTTTATGTCTGCATATCCATCTCTAAATCTTGAGGAAGAAGTGTTTGAGTAGGCTACTTCTGTCTTTCCTTTTGTTCAAACATGTTCACTTTATATTGTTAAATGGAAAAATTATAATTTGCTATCTTTAAACTGTGATTTAACCTTTTTAGCATTTGGAGGCATGTAATAAAAATAGCATTATAATGGCATTACACCCTGTTTAGATAGCTGATTGCTCATTATTGGACACCCAAAGACATTTACTAGCAACCGATTTACACATTACTGGTCTTTAGAGGCTAAGACATTTCTTTAGTTCATATGGTACAACTTGATTTAGTTAATTAGCCAGTAAAGGACTCTACATTCAAAATTTGTAATGGATTTATGAGTAATTGGTGTGGCTCAGTCCAGTTGCATGTCACGAACAGTACAGCTGAACTCCTTTTCTTGTTATTAATACACAGATATTCACATTTTCTATTTGGGGACTATAATTTGCCACTGTTTCAAAAGCAACAAATGGTTAAAGGCTGAGTTGTTTTGTGATGACCTCTGACATTCTATGCAGAAAGATTCATCCACTTGATGATGGATTAGTGGATAAAACCTCTCTCTGATGTCCATATCAATAAAGAGGGCACAGTTGGTCAGTAATTTGCCTGGTAGGACTTTTGCATTGATGATTCAGGGATTTTTGCTCTATGCCCAGGATCAAGACTTTTGGCAGCGATGCCAGCTCGATAAATCCCACCTCATTGAAAAAACAGCTAAAGTGGGATCTGCTAACCCTTTGATTGAGGTTTATATAGTGGAGCTCTGGTCCTGCTTAGTGAGACCACCATTTTTCGTAGGTGACTGGCTCCAGCGCTCTTTCCAGGATGAGTAGCAAGGTAAGAGTGTCATTGTGTTTTCTATCTGCAGTAATCTTCATAAATCTGGTTGCAAATGTGGGAAAAACCTATAATTTTAATAAGTGCAGTGTAGGACTTACTAAAAAAATCATATCTCTTTGGAAAGGCAGCAGTGTGAACAAGTTGCAGTGACTGTTTTGTAGTTATTTACATCACAGCTGGAGAGTCTAAGTGTGCCTCAGACTGTTTTTAATGTAGGGGAGGGCTGCCATATAGAGTGGGTGAGACTGGTATTAACATTTCAATATTTAAAGTTGTCTTTGACTCCTCTTACTGGCTGTATATTTAAGAAAATCAGCTTACTAAAAAAACAATGTAGTTATACTTAATTTGTAATTCATAATGCTGAGAAACCAATAATACTGCATCTACTATATATTAAGAATAAAAAATATTTTTAGGGGCATGACCATTATTAAATATAACAAGCTTCATATTGTAGTATATATTATATAGTAGTATATATTGTAACATATATCTTAATGGTTTTATCCTCTGTGACGAACTGAACTCTAATTCTTCCTGCATCCACTTTCTCTCCTGGGATCAGATCATATTTTATGAGGACAGAAACTTCCAGGGTCGCTCCTATGAGTGCGACACTGACTGCCCTGACATGCACCCCCACTTCAGCCGCTGCAACTCCATCAAGGTGGAGAGCGGCTGCTGGGTGCTGTATGAGAAGCCCAACTACACCGGCTACCAGTATGTTCTGACCAGAGGAGAGTACCCAGACTACCAGCGCTGGATGGGCTACAACGACACCATCCGCTCCTGCCGTACTTTCTCCTATGTAAGTTAATATTGTATTTTCTTTTATTGCAAAGTGTGTGGAATAATAATGATAATGAAGACTGGGAATGAATGCTCCTTTATGCAAAAGAATAAATAAGTTGTTCTCCAAATGTTTAAGATAAAAAAATTTTATTTATAATAATTTATTGTTAGGTGTTAGATAAGTTTGAATTTAAATATTTAAATATTTAACTTACATAAACATTAGGAGGATAATCATCTGGAGAAAGTGTAGAAAATATAAGCATTCTCCTCTAGATTACACATGGAGGGTAGTAGTGGAGAAGCTCCCTGTGTTCATGAAGATGTGTTGTGTTTTGCTTGATCTCATGGTTCATCTGCAGACCAGTGAGGGTCCCTACCGCATACGCATCTACGAGCGTCCCAACTTCCAGGGTCAGATGATGGAGTTCAGTGAAGACTGTGATTCAGTGCAGGATCATTTCCGCAGCCGTGACATCTACTCCTGCAACGTCATGGAGGGCTACTGGACCCTCTACGAGCACTCCAACTACCGTGGTCGGCAGTACTTCATGAGGCCTGGAGAGTACCGCAAGTTCAGTGACTGGGGGGCCACCTGCGCCACCACAGGGTCCTTCCGCAGAATCACCGATTTTTAATCAGGAATCTCTTTGATTTTATTGATTTTATTTAAATTAAAGTTTTATCAGAACCACACTTATTCCTATGTACTTGCTCCCTTAAAAAACATAATGTATTTGTGGAAAGTGGTAACGTTAATAAAATAATGTGTCTATTGGTATAGTAAGAGGTGGGATGTTTCATTCGGCTATAATAAGGAAACTGACCCAGCATATCAATATGACATTGTTTTAAATAAATAAATAAATGAAACTTAAAAAAAAAAAGATTTTCTCTGTGCCTTTGAATTCATATTTTGGTTTTGACTGATCCGCTCATTAGAAATGGCCATTTTGGGCCAAAAAAAGAGAGAGAAAAACATCTTTGCTCATAGTAGCATTGTTTTTTTGTGTTTGTTGTTGTTGTTGTTGTTGTTGTTGTTGTTGTTGTTGTTGTTGTTTCTAAAGCCACCAATTCCTACACTTAACTTCTTAGGGTTAGGGTTAGAGTTAACTTCACTTTTACTTTGATCATGAATATATCTGCACTAATAATGTTAAAATTATTTGTGTGACTGTAAAACAAACAGAAACCTCACATTACCCCACATACTTTATTAACAAACGGAGACACTTTGGAATCAGACAATTTGTTGAGATCATTTCTTTTAAGAAGCCTTTGTTGTTTTTAAGACACATTCTAGGACATAGAAAAAAGTGATGTCTTTTCCTATTTTGGTCACATTTCTACAGACAGATTGACCAAAAAAAACTATATTGGTAGATTAATGGGTTAACTATGAACAACATTCATCTGCTATGAGTTACAGTGTAGAACATATGACAAAAGCCACTTTGTATTGTTATTTATTCATATATCTTTTCTCACCGTGTTTACAAAACATTTTAAGTTCCTTACTGGGTTTATAATAGATCCATCCTTTTTAAAACAAACTGAAGATGGGTCAAAGAGCTCAGCATTGACTGTTCCAGCGCCTGTCCATGCCGTGGCTCTTGCTAGAAGCACTACAGTGACAGTTCACTCTAACAGAGGACATGACAAACAGGAGTGGGAAGACTCCTGTAGAGTTTCTGCTGACAGCAGGCCTCATTTGAATAACAACACACATGGCGGCACCTATTCCCACAGGGTAATGTATATAAAATGGGCTCTACCTTTGTTGGCCAGAAGTAGGAAGTTGTTTGACCCACAACAGCAGCCATTATGGGAAAGGTTTGTGTCCATTTTTACATTACACACAAGACATTTTCAATAAGTGCACCACAGTTTCTCTGTGAAACATTCTTATTAAAAAGATAATAGAAATGGGCTGAATATGTCAAGCTGATTTATTTTACTCCTCATCAGATTATCTTCTACGAGGACAGAAACTTTGGAGGTCGTCATTATGAGTGCATGAGTGATTGCGCTGACCTGCACTCCATGTTTGATCGTTGCCGCTCCATCCGAGTGGAGAGTGGCATGTTCATGATTTACGATCGTCCTAGCTTCATGGGAAACCAATACTTCATGAGGAGAGGAGAGTACTCTGACTACATGGGCATGGCTGGCCTCAATGACTGTGTTAGGTCCTGCCGGATGATCCCCATGGTAAGGTCTTTCTGTGAATTATTAAACTTATATTTAACTCTGTCAGTGTTGTCTTAGTTTGTTTGAACATTCAACATTACATTAGATTACTCCTTTAATGTATATGTTTAAGTGCCTCTAAACCTTAATTTTAAGTGATGAAGCTAAAATGTGCACAGAATAAATAACTTTAAGGAATAAAACACTAATCACACAGACAAAATTTATGTTTTAATTACTGCAGCCTGTACCCAATACTCCAGGGTAAAAAATATGCATAAAACAGAATTAAACTGAAAGAAACCTTTAAATCTAATGTTTTTTTCAAGATATTTCCCTTACTGAACTTTATTTCCATTATTGTTAAGAAAAAAGAAAAAAGAAAAAGAACTAAAAATAAGTATGAATTGATAGGTAGGGGTTTAGATAACTTTTACAACACAACGTCTAAACCCCCTCACCAAAACATACATTTTAATCCCATATCAGTTACTTAGAGTTGGTTTTGTTTCGTTTGCATTCTCAAATCAGTAAAAATTGCTTAAAAAGATTTATTTAAATGTTTAAGGAAACCTGTGTAAAACAACAATATGATACTCTGTTCTGGAAAAGGTGCAGGAGTTTTTCTAGGCTGGGATCAATTGTAAGGCAAAAATCAAGTACTCAGAGAAACAGCAGGTGCTTGCAGATGGAATTTGTTACCTTTGGAAAAGACCCAGGCCTGCTGTTTTTCCATGTATCCAGTGTTTTTACTAAACTAAGCTAACTAGCTGTTTATAGTAGCTCAACTTCTACATGTAGTGTCCTGAAAAAGCAAATAAGTAAGCAAATCAATATTACCCAAAATGTCAAACTATTCCTTCAACAAACTTGGGTAAATATTTGTTTTAAAGAGGCATGCATTTCTTTGGGATACATTAGGATTATAATGGCTTTCATCTTCAAGATGAATAAACTTTTGCTGAGATGTGACCTTTTGATCCCTCTGCTCTCTATAGCACAGTGGCAGCTTCAGGCTGAGGCTTTACGAGCACTTTGACATGGAAGGTGAGATGATGGAGCTGACAGATGACTGCCCCAACCTCATGGACCGTTTCCGCATCTCCAACTTCAACTCCTGCAAAGTGATGGATGGCCACTGGCTCCTGTACGAGCAGCCACACTACAGGGGGCGACACTACTACCTGAAGCCCGGCCAGTACAGCACCTTCAGCGACTGGAGGGGCAATAACTCGAGGATTGGCTCCATCAGGCGACTGATGGATCTCTAAAGATGGAAGAACAGTTCTTGTGAAATGCCTGCTCTTTGCTTTGTTTCACACGCTGAATAAAATGGCGTCAGTGGTCAAGTGTTTTCAGTTTTGTTCTTGCTCTCTGCGTTTAGAGGGCATGTTTTCCCATGAGGATGTTATGGGGTCATGGCCTGACATCCTCACACTCATCAGAGGCTTGAATAAAATATTGCTAGCGCTGACACTAACCACACTGAGACTCCAGCGTTATCTATTGTAGAGCTACAGGAAAGTCTGTCTTCATGTCCCTCTCACTCTACTTTTCACTGATATGTGTAAAAATATACTGTACATCCTAAAAACTTTCTTGGGTCAATTGTGCCACAGCGTTCATTTACTGTAGCTTTTTTTGAGCTTTCGATCATACTACATTTTATCAGATTTTTTATCAGGAGACAGCTTTTTTCAGACATCATGGAATTGTGCTTTAAGATGAACATTTAAGTTTGTTCCTTTGCTTTTAAGACAACAGGAATTTAGAGCAGTCAACAAATGAACTATTTTAAGGAATGTATAGTATGAGATTCAAATATTTTAGTTTTACTCTTGTAGGATTGTGTTGTGACTGTGTAGTGTAGTTTAATGTGTATTTATTTGACAGAAACTAAACTCTCCACCAGAGGTCACTGGTACAGCTAAAATTTTAGATAACACAAGGTCAAACTAACATGTTGGCAAAAAAGTGACACAAGAACTCTTTTGGACCCGACTATACTACACTGTAAATTGTAAGATGCTAAGTAATTGAGATTTGATGGAATTTTGACACAGCTTCCAAATTATATGCATTAATATTAATATTATATTAATATTATTATATTAATAAATCTGGGTGCTGTAGTTCCTTTGATACTAATAACATTGTTATCTAGGAGTATTGAATTTTAGAGTACATGACTGTAAACCCTAAAACAAAATTCAGAAAAAAAGAACAAAAGTGGTTGTGTGACATCAACACTTAGAAGTAAAAAATGAACATTGGAAATGGTAAAGTAGTTTATAGTTCATAGTTATGGTAAATAGTTTCGTATTAAGTCCAATAAATCAAAATCTCTTATCAAGCTTAAGATGTGAAACAAAAAAAAAGTCTCACAAAAAATTCAATCATTCATAAGCATGCACTAGAAAATTAAGGACCATGGCCTAATTTTAGGATTAGTACAAAAAACACAACCCATTGATCCATTATGACAAAGGGTCAGCCATGTTTCATTCAAAAAGGTCCTGTCACAACACTAGACCAACTCAAAACAGCCTGCCAGCTCCTACCTTACAAACACAACTCCTAAACATCTCTTCAGGATAACACAGGGGCACAAATACCAAAGATTCCTGGCTATTACAATATGAATGACACATGCAGAGTCTGCATTTCACATTCACTATATATGTAATAGGTGTGAGTCTTCAAAGAGCTGGATGGATCACACTGAGCAGGCAAACAGGCCAACATGGGGAAGGTAAATGTCATAGTTCCTGGCACATACTCCCAGGAAGGCTGGGGGGATGACAGTATGCTGCTCATGTTGATAGGTGATGAGAAAAAAAGCTCTTATTGCAAACAGGCCTCCAGGTTTTCCTTTTAAATTATTTTCATATATATCATTATTTGCTCTGTTTTTTTAATTAAAAGAATTGATAGTGGATTAAAACTATGAAAACACCCAGAAAAGGAGCAGTTAAGTAGAAAAATGTCCTGCACATTTCTTTGACTTGCATATTTTTGCAGCAAGTCAATATGACTAAAATAATGTCTGTTTTGAAACAAGCATTTCAATTTCCATGTCTAGATCATCTTCTACGAGGACAAGAACTTCTCTGGGTGCCATTTTGAGTGCAGCAATGACTGTCCAGACCTGATGTGCCTCCTGAACCACTGCAATTCCATCCGAGTCAAGAGCGGCAGGTTCATGATCTATGAAAAACCCAACTTTAATGGCAACCAGTACTACCTGAGGACAGGAGACTATCCTGACTTCCATCACTGGATGGGTGTCAATGATTCCGTCAGCTCCTGTCACCTCATTCCCATGGTGAGCTACATTTTACTGGTCAAAACCAAGAACATTAGCACCAAATAGGGCTGCACAGACATTAGTTGAATTCTACACTAAGTTACACAACTTTATTAGATATTGATTGTTAGTATGATGTTTTATTTTTACACGATTCTTTATTTAAACTGCAGTATATTTTAGAGCTAAAAAATATAGTTATTTTATGGTGATACTATGGTGTCACAGATGTTAAAATAAAACGATTGCGGAAAACAAAATGTGTTATTTTGGTATTAAAAAAGTAAAACTTGAAGATCCCAATAAAATTTCTAGCTACTTGTTGTTTTAAGAATTCTACAGATGTCTACAGCTATGCTTAGCATTTACAAGCACTAAATCAGGCCAGGAAATGCTAGTCTTATTAATGTGAAAAGTGGGCAAGTGGAACTACTGATGATTCCAAAAACAAAAGAAACACGAAATAACCCGAAAAAAAACAAAAACAAAAACAAAAACACAGCCAACTTGCATCAGAAAAAAAAGTCAACCTGTTGGATAAATGCATCATGTCAATATGGTGGGTTGGTCAAAGCTCTAACCAGGCAATCAGACAGAGCACAGCTGATCATTTCTCTCAAGAGGGAATACAGAGACCTTAGTTTGCATATGATAATAAACACACAGTGCCCCACAAACCTCTGTTAATTGCCGCAACTCCTGATTTTGGCCTGAATACATCCAAACAGCTCTTTAAGATTGTACTTTGAATGATTTAAGCTAAATAGCAAACGATTCCCTACGATAAGATTCGATTCGACATGATAGGATAGGATAGGATAGGATAGGATAGGATAGGAAAGGATTCGATTCGATTGATACGATACGACACGACACGACACGACACGACACGATACGATACGATACGATACAACTCTACCCTTGTAATTGGTTGGTCATACAGAAGATATTGGCCAGGGAGGGCCGGGATGTAAATAGTTTTGCAGTCAGAAAAAATGGATAGGCTATATTAAAAATATTGACCTGAGGGTGGCACTAAATAAAAAAATGAACAACAAGTGATACAATAATGCAAGACAGCTCTCCCAAATTGTAACCTCATGGTGTCAGGGGATTATCAAAATAACTTAGATCTATCCTATGGTAAATGTAAATGTCTTTACAATCTTTAGGTCCACCCAGTGGTAGTTAGCTGTCTCAGTTTGGACCAAAGGGTGGACCAATCAACCAACATTGCTATACCTCGAGCAGTGCTTTTAGCAGATAATACACACAGTTGAAAAAAAAGTTATTGAAATTGTGTTTATTGTAGAGGTTTTTCTGCATATTTATAACTAACTAAACTACTGACTAAAACTTTTCAATGACTTGTCTTTCAGTGTGCAGCTATGTAAAGTAGCATGTCATCAGTAAAACTGCAATGTAAACTATGCATGGGACAAAATCAATTGTTATAAAATCATGGCTGAATCTGTTTCTGAGTGGTTTACTAATAATTGCTCTCTCTCTAATTTAAAACTAGGAGGCTGGGTTGTTCAGTGTACGCCTGTATGAGCGGATTGAGTTTGGAGGTCAGGTGATGCAGCTCGTGGACGACTGTCCAAGTGTCATGGACCGCTTCCACATTAATGACATCTTCTCCTGCAATGTGACTGATGGCAACTGGCTCTTCTATGAGCACCCAAACTACCGGGGCAGGATGTACCTTATAAAGCCTGGAGAGTACAAGAGGTTCAGTGAGTGGGGTGGCAGAAACGCTAGGGTCGGTTCAATCAGACGCATCATGGACTACTAATCTGCTTTGAGGGATCCCAGAGCTGCATGGAGGAGTACTATAGTCTTTAAGACTATAAAGAGTACAAAATACTTTGTACAAGGTTCGGTGACAAAGACTATTTTTGGAAATTTATGGTCATTTGGGTCTGACAAAATCTAAGCTTCTTGAAGAGCTTTTGCAATATTAATCGCAATGAAAATGGACGATTTCCTTGATATAAGGACTGACTCAAAAAAAGGACTCTCTGCAAAGCACCCACCACATATCCAGAGCACACACAACAAAAACAAATCATTGTTAAAAAAATTCTTGATCAAACACTCATCATCACAATAAAGCAATTGCAAAATGGAGTCTTCATAGTCCTTGCAGTTAAGGGGAGGACCTCAGACATTTAGCTCCTGTAGTTCCTGGGACTTACTAAATATGACTGCTATTGTAAAACTGCAATTATCATTTTTAATTTATATGAGTGAAAGATGTATGTATGTAAATCCTTAATATGGAGTAACGTACAAGATCCTCTAAAAACAGATAGATTAAATCATGCAACCCAACTGGTTGTTAGCTGTGATGTAATAATTTAAGTATAGGGATGATGTCTAATTCCATTACACAGTTCTGTTTTAGCATGTTTCTCTTGTGTCTAGTAAGCACATCAAACATTTACTGCCATAAGTACATCTCTAAGTTTTAACTGTGACAGCAGCTATAACATAGAAAGATCCATCTCTACCTCATTGGTGGCCTAACGATGGAGGAGTGGATTGAGCAGTGTATATCACAGAGGAAAATAAGATTTTTCAGTTTCATCTTGGTTGTTAGCGTCTCAGTCTTCACACAGTTCAGAAGTTTAGACAGCATCGAGCCACAGCGCCTCTGTGTTTTGTCCCAGCAGCTGTACTGAACACAAGCCATCGTACCTTACATGATTACATGTGACAAATAAACCTGTCTGATTGATTGATAACACAGATAATGAGGTTTAGGTGACCACAGTGTTAACTGATAGGCTTTGTTAATTTCAGCTAGCAGAGTAGTAGCAATTGAGTCTCTAAACTAGTGTGTTGCATAGTAGTATGTGCAGGCTGCCAGGAGGACCTGTTTCTAATTATGGCTTGAACATGTAAATAAAATATCTTTCACTCACATATTTCCACTGCTAGATGGACTGAATAACACTACTGAGTTGTGATGTAATTACAAAAAAAACATAAACTGATGTGATCTACTGCTAAATTATTCTACCTCAGAAAATATGTCTGTTTCATTTTATAATACCTCAATATCTTCCCAGTTGATGGATTGCCAGATTATATGTGTCACCATGTGTCAGTCCTATTAAATATCAATTAAATCTTGCTGATGCTGTGCAGTACACACTCTATCAGTCTTTTGTACAGTAGCATTTTCTGGGGGGAAATTGTGATGAATATGGAAGAAAGAACAATAACTCATCACACACCAAGAGTCATCTATACATAAACAGATTATCAACACCCACACACCCCCACCCGCAATTCATCATCACTGAGGGATATATTTGAATGACAATACTTTATGCTGTGCAATCACACAGCTGTCCTTTCTTTATCTTTTTTTTTATAAAGCACAGTGGCTTGGCTCAGGGACAGCATTGAACGGTAATGCAGTCTGATGCCAACACAACCATGGGAAAGGTAAAGAAAACTCAATGTTACTGTTTTACTTTTACGTTTATACGCCTGTATTTTACTGAATAATTCATGAGATTTTTGTATCTGTGCTCAACTAGAGAGTCCAAAAAACTGTGTTAAAAGTGGAAACTATCTTTGTCTGTGTGCAATGATTGCTCTTGCAGATCATATTTTACGAGGACAGAAACTTCCAAGGGCGCTCTCATGAGTGCAGCAGCGACTGTGCCGACCTTCACTCCTACTTTAACAGGTGTAACTCCATCAGGGTGGAGAGTGGCTGCTTCATGATCTATGAGAGGCCCAACTACATGGGCAACCAGTACTACCTGAGGAGAGGAGACTACTCTGATAACCAGCGTGTGATTGGAATGAATGACTGTGTCAGATCTTGCCGTATGATCCCCCAGGTAGGTCGTTTAAATTTTGTATGAGAATTTTTATAAACACCTTAAAAATTAACTCTTGATAGACTAATGTAATATACATTTAGCTGTGTTCAGTTCTTGCTTTTTGTAGATCAGCAGTTATGGGTGAAGGGCTGACCTGAGAAACATTTACAAACAACTTAAATATCTTTGTATTTCAATGAGATGTTTTATCGTATTGGACACTGAAACAAAGTTTTCCGTCCTGTGACAGCACCGCGGGTCTTACAAGATGAGGCTTTACGAACGCTCCGACATGTCTGGCCAGATGCATGAGCTGGTGGATGACTGTCCTAATGTCCAGGACCGCCTCAGCATGTCCGACTTCAATTCTTGCAATGTGATAGATGGTCACTGGCTGCTGTATGACCAACCCAACTACAAGGGAAGAGTGTACTACCTGAGGCCTGGAGAGTACAGGAGATACAGCGACTGGGGAGGCTTGAGCCCAAGAGTCGGTTCCATCAGAAGAATCACTGACTTCAATTGAATGCAAAAATTTGCAAAAATTCTCTTCCCCCTACTTTAAATGTATGTTTTCCCAATAAAATTTAACTGCTCAATAAAACACTGATTTCTTATTCTGTGTATCTGCAAACTGTGGTCCGTTGCCTTACATTTGGTACATAGCTCACAAGGATACATCCTTAAAGCTTAATTATGATTTGTTAAATTCTCCAAACATTTGCGATTGCAGAACTCTTCTTCCAATTGATTGTTCTGGTAGGAAAAAATATCTATGGTCTGGTACACTGTGGACTAAACAATGTATCTGCTATAGCTTCTGGTTAGCTTTTACACTCTAGTTTAATCTCCTCTATGTTTAGGCATACCATACTAAACAATGCCAGAGTTGCTGTCTCCCATTTTGTGCCCCCGATGGGATTAGCTGCTCTCTATGCTGGCAGAATTTATCTATACGATTAGAGTTAAACAAAAAACACCATATAGACAGTAGCAACATGGACTGTGTGATGCACGAAACTGACATGAAAGGATGACCTGAATGTCACTAATGCAATGATTCTGAACAGACGCAACAGCAAAGGACAGAATATGACATAGAAAGTAAAGGATGGATCTAACAAAGCAGGATTCGTGCACAGTCCCAGTTTTATAAATAGTTTGTGCAAATATTTGAGGATTCAACAGCATGAAAACAATTTCAACCTAACTCTCATGTTACCATTGACCAAGGCTGATGATTGTCTTTCTATAAATTTTTATGTCTGACGTACAAATCACATCACTGACATATTTCAAAATACATCTGTAGATTATTACAATTAAAATACAATATTTTTTGACAAAAAATATCCGAACTTGTTCCTGAGAAAACATTAAATCAAACAAAAAAATGTTTGTAGGTTGGTTTTTAAGTATTGAGCATTTATATCAGTAATTTTTGTCATAATATGTATGTAAATAATATTAAAAGTTGATTAGTCTTGCACAGTCTGCCCAATCCCCACAGTGCTGACACAACACTGTGGGGCTTATTATCCCATTATAAGGGAAAAAAGGCCCCGGCATGTTTGTATTTCTTCAAACCAAGCACAGTCGTCTTTGGTGGTGCTGAGCCAAGAGTCCAGAGACAGTGCCCTTGCAAAATAATAATTAACTGATAGAGGAATTTGAGAAGAATGTCGCCTGAAATAGTTGCCCCATTGCAGGCCTATACCTTAAGTCTTCATGCGGTGAGTGAGACTAAACGTTGATATCAAACAATGCCATGAAACCATGGAAAATATTTCCAGTATAAAGTAATTACCAATATATTTCATAAACAAACAGCATAAAGAACTTGTGGCAAACACCAGTAATAAAAATAAAATGAAAAAAAAAAATATTATTGGTTATAGTTGAACCAATAATTAAGACCACAGGGTCATTTTTCGGTGTAATATTACAGGGGGAGTGTTCAAAAAGTAAAACATGGCTGTGATCAAGGGAATTGTAGTCCTTTAAGTCAAAACAACGATGAAAACAATGCTTTACCACATCTGTAACTGAGGCTAACTTTAGTGTAAATGACATTAAAGTTTACAAAAGAATCCCTTTCTCATAGAGATAACCTATAGTACATTGTAAAAATCTACAATTCCTGTTAATATCTTTATGTCCAGTGTATTAGAGCAGAAGCCACTGTATATATATATTTCTTTGCATACACTGGGCTTGCCCAGGTAGAGAATTAGGGAGAGAATGGCTTCCTGAGCTGTTACGCAACATGTTTAATGCTAAAGGGTTGTTCCATATTGTTCTGCAGCCATTGTCCACTGGATGTGCGGATACCATACTAGTCTTTTCCATTGTCCATGCATGTCAAAACACCAAACCAGTTAATTATTTATCCTTTTTTTCAAATACAAATCCATATTTCTGACCCAATGTTGTGCTCCAACAAAAAGGTAAACATGTGCCAGTAGCCTTCAGTTATAACTATGAGAGAATTTGAATAACAATACTTTGTTTGTCAAGAGGTAGTATAAAAAGCCCTGAAAACATGGGGAATCTCTCCAACGGAGACCATGGGCAAGGTGAGTACTGTTTTTTTTTTTTGTCACTGCACATATTAAATGTAAGCTGCTACAAACCTTTTCAATTTACTCTCATTATGTTTTTATGCTGAACACAGAGTTGATTCTTATTCTCTTTTTGATAAAACATCAGTTCACACCACAGGCACTGACATCTGAACTGTTATTTTTCATCAGATTATCTTTTACGAGGACAAAAACTTCCAGGGTCGAAGCTATGAGTGCAGCAATGACTGCACAGACCTTCACTCATACTTCAGCCGCTGCAACTCCATCAGGGTGGAAAGTGGCTGCTTCATGATTTATGAGCGACCCAACTTCATGGGCCACCAGTATTTCATGAGGAGGGGAGAGTATCCTGACTACCAGAGATGGATGGGCTTCAGTAGCTGTATTCGCTCGTGCCGGATGATCCCAGTGGTGAGTGGGTTATATTTGTAAAGACAGAGAAGACAATAAAAGATTGTGAAAGAGAAATTTTAGTTAAGCTCTTGCTTTAAAGTCTGTATTCCTTTGTAAAAGTTAGAAGAGCTAAATACAGAGGATTTTTTAGTTTAAGCATATTTTCATGTTGACATTTTCAATAGTTAAGTTGTATTTGTCATTAGCTCTTGGATATAGAACATCATCATTTGATGAAAGCTTTTGTTTCCGGTCCCACAGTATCGAGGCTCCTACAGATTGCGTATTTATGAGAAACCTGACTTCAGTGGTCACATGATGGAGTTCATGGATGACTGTCCCTGTGTATCTGACCGTTTCCATCACCGCCATGTCTACTCCTGTAATGTTATGAATGGCTACTGGATCTTCTATGAGTACCCCAACTACCGAGGCAGACAGTACTTCCTGAGAACTGGGGAGTACAGGAGGTACCGCGACTGGTGTGCCACCTGCGCCATCGTTGGCTCCTTCAGGAGGGTCACCGAATTTTAGCCATTTAGTGAAACCTTGCTGTAAATATCAAACACTTTGTTTATTAAAGATGTTGAATTTTTAACCTCCTTTGGGAATGTGTTTTCACTTTCTTTTGTCAAAGATTGGCTTTGAAAGGCATCTAAAAGTGTGATTACCTTGAGGAAGAAAAAAGAGCCTTTAAAAGGCAATAATAAGACTTTTAACATTTAAATTTTTGTGGTTTATTGATCCTGTAGTTACTTACTGTGACCAAGAGGGTAAAAAGCATTCTTTTTGTATTGTTCTTATTTCTGAGCTAAAGGGAACAGAGGGGATAAACAGCTATAACTGTACTGAAAAATAAACTACCCACCAAGTGGGCAACTCTTCTAATTTTTTTCTTGTGTAATACTTGCTTTGACTCACTTGTGTTTACTTTTGTACCCTGTAGGATAAAAATTATAAATCATTGTATGATATAATAAACTCATGATATTTCACACTTCTACTGCTATACATTTTTACATAATAAACATAACATTTCCCTTTAGCTACATTGCTGCCCCCCATAATTTATTGGTAATTAAAGCAAATAATTAAAAACATCATTATCAAAACGCTGAACATTAAACTTTGTAAATATTTAAAACCTTAGAGTTATGGACTTATAAATCTTTTTTAAACTTTTCATGTACTTTCGAGTAAAGTTGGAATTTATCATTTTTTAAAGTCTCATGTCAAATCAAAGAAACTTATGTTAAACATATGTTTTCAAGGGTGAAAACATTTAGTTATTATAAGCTCTTAAACAAATTTCATGCCATTTGAAATTTTACAAGCTTAGTAACAGTAATTATACAGAATTCTTAAAAAATATATGATTTAAACTGTGCCAGCACCTAAAAGTTCAAACAATTAGCCTAACTCTCCCTTCCTCTATGCAACACACACATTCCAAAACACATACAAGAGAGGGAGACCTTTTGAATAAAGGGCGCTGAGTGACCTACTTTCACTTTTGACAGTAGCTGTAAGAGGAATAACAAAGTTGTAAATGAAGTTGTACATAATAAAGCCGGTGATGTGAATGACAGAATTATATGTTGCAGGTTGTTACTCCAGCAATAACAAGCTGGAATTACTTTTGCATATTTTAAAAAATAAGGTTGATGGAAGCAGGGAAAGAACATCTCATTAGTTAGTTAACAAGCTGGCTAGTTGAAGTATATATTTCTTTTTACTTTCTGCCTTATTTTTTTTTCTCTTACATTTGGAACAGCCAATTCCTATGTACTACACTCCAGAAATGTTTATGTTTTCTCACCTTGATCCCAACCCTCTTCATGTTAGTGTCATACCTTTGATGCATGCTCCCTAACTGACTGCCCATTCATATAAACTGCTGGTGTCATTTGTTAGAACATGTTCAGAGGGTCACAGGAAGCAGCCACACAGATAATCCAAGTCTTGTTCAACTTAATGATATAACATTTGTGTTAGATGGACACACTTTTAACAGTAGTAGAGTTTCTTTCAGGATCTTCTTCCCAAAAATGAAAATCCAATACAAAGTATTTTATATAAAAATAAATAACCATAAAAAATAGTTATTGCAGTAATTAGGTTCCTCAGTGTCCCACATTTGTAGCCAACATCTGTGCAAAATGAACTAAGATTAAAATATTTCAAGTCACTTCTATTTAATAATGGTAAATCGACTGGATTTTAAGTAGACCATTTTAAACTATGTATTTTCACCAATTCACCCGTTCACACATGCCCACAAAGACATACAAATACACACAGACATTATTATTATTGATATTAACATGTAAAATTTACACTAGTATGTTTTATTGTTTAGGTTACTAAATACGCCAAACTGATTATTTAACTGCATGTCTACTTATTGGCTATCATAGAGAATTTCCAGCAAAATAAAAAGAAGAAATGCATCCAAATTTCCAACAACTACTATTATATTAATATTGACACTTATTCTCCAGTCGCAGACTATTACAGAGGAAAAGGTTGCAACAAGATGACTTGACTGGTGGACCAAATGGTTGGACATGTTTAAAAGAAGGCAGGGAAAGTGGCCCTTTGGAGGCCTCATTATTAGATAAAACATGATAGAGTGGCCCAATGTGTAAGAAATGTTGATGAATGCCCTCAAACTTAGCAAGATGCAATGCAATATGAATTCAATGTTTTTGTTGGCTACTCTCTTTTTGTCCCTTGATGCAAAAGCATCCTATTTTCCTTATTATTTATTCAGAAATAGTCATGAAAATAATGAAAAAACAGTGTACTTGTTTTAATAATAATCATCATGACAAAGAATTACTTGACCATGTTTTTATAAATTAAAACTACTACAAACATACATAACACAAAAAAAAAACATATGGTACACTCTTTCAGCAGAATTTTATGATACGCATTCAAAAAAATTACAGTATTACTACATTCTTTTATTGATGCTATTTTGATGACATTTTTGAAGTAATCTGTATTACCTTTAGTAAAGTGTATTTTAAGAAATGTCCGTTATTCTAAGTTAAATTCTTTTTGATAGGTACTTTATCTCATGTTGCTCATAGTAAATCCCTTTTACAGCAAATCAGCATTTAATCAAATTTACAGGTTGCCTTTTAAATACAGCTGGTTATTACAGATTGTTTCAAACAACATTCTTTTATTTACAAAACCGAATTTCTTATCAGTAGAAGATAACTGTTATGATAAAAAAAAAAAAAAAAATCAGTATGTTTATTTATTTATTTATTTATAGAAGCTAAATTCTGTAAAGGTTCTGGATATCTCATGCGTTTATCAGAGATGTGGCCCAATATCGTGTTCTTTCCATCAGTGATGGTCAGGCCATATTCAGGCCATATGTGGAGAACGTTCTGACTGAGAATTGAACACACGCAAAGCTTATGCCTATAAAAAACAATACAGATGACTGCTGCCAGAAATGTATGGATGTAGAACCATTGTTAGACATTTATAGGCCCCGTTCAGCAAAAGTCATACTGCTAATTCATCAGCTTTGTACATTTGAATAACAATACGTCATGGCCCCTGGGGTTTTGTATAAAAGGGCCCTGGAGTCATGGAGTTGGCAGAGCAAGTTGAACCATCCACCGGGAACAACCTAAATCACCATCATGGGCAAGGTAACGGGATGTCTACTGTTATGTAACATTTATTTTTACCCAGCATAATGAATCAAAATTTCAAGGTTGAAAGAGTGTAAACATTAGGTCTCCCTCTGCTCTCTGTTTCAGATCATCTTCTACGAGGAGAGGAACTTCCAGGGTCGCTCCTATGAGTGCATGAGCGACTGCTCTGACATGTCCTCCTACCTGAGCAGGTGCCAGTCCTGCAGGGTGGAGAG
>JAQMCX010000011.1:19153398-19166729 GCA_029814765.1 Acanthurus leucopareius | reverse complement strand
ATGTTATGTGTATGTCTTTTAATGTTTCTTGGACGGGATGTAACTGGAATGCAATTTCCCCATGTGGGATCAATAAATGTTATCTTATCTTATCTTATCTTATCTTATCTTATCTTATCTTATCTTAATCTTGGACCAATTTCTTGTTATTGCCATTTTGCTTGTGATCAATAATATCATGGTTAAAATAAAATCTATCACTAACATTGACACAGACATCTAAACCTCTAAGATACATAACTTTCCATTTTGTAGGTATTACATATCCCAGAATTTACTAAATTATAATATGCACATTTTCCCAAAGTGACTATTTTACAGTACTCCTAAAATGTGTGTGTTGTTTGATTCTTTATTTTCACATATTCCCCAACATGTTTGTTGAGAACCAGTTTGTTTATTTTTCATTTTAGGCGTAATAAAGCAACAGGTTCAATTTTTTCTGCCAAAGATCCCTCCATGTCCTTAAATTTGTAGTTGTATATTTGGCTCATGTTCCATTCATCTGCTGTAATTTGGATATTTCATTCCTTTTAGTTCCTTATTTAGTTTTTGAGTCCTATTTCAATATTTATGTACTCCTGATTTCTTGAGATGAAGCTTAGTTGAATGCAAAAGTCTGCATTTTATTCACATTTACTTTATAACCCAAGTATCTACCACATATTTTTCGGAGTTGCGTTAGCCACATAAAACTTGATTTGGGGTGCCGTTCATATCAATTCCCTTTGCATCTTCACCCGGACATATAGTCTGTAAAAAAGGCTCGGTGTAAAAGGCAAAGAGAGGGGGTGACAGGCAGCATCCTTTTAGAGCGCCCCTCTCCAGCTTTATTCCTTCTGTTACTATGGCTAATTTTTTTTTCCAGAAGCAGGATATTGATAGATAGTTTTAATGCACTCAATTGAGTGTCTGCGGAAACCAAATTGTTCTAGCAAAAGATACTTGAAACTCTTACTCAAGCAGTCAAAAGCTTTTCAGCATCAAAATTTACTAAGATTGCACTTTTTTGTTTTGAGTTGGTTATTTGCACAGTCTATTGGAGAGAGCATTATCTGAGATATTAGCCACTTTGATTTACAGTCTTCTACCACATGGAATGGGTACCATGTGATTGAGTGATGTATACGTTCTTTGTCCACTGGGTGGAGCTCTGTCCACACATCCACCATTCACTGATCTTTCAGGACTGCATTCATGAACTTAGTAAAGTGAATCTCATGCCTTTTTAATACTTGTGGTATCTAATTTATCATCAAATATTACATAAATATCTCAAATGCACAATGCATGCCTTCTGATTCTGACGCTGTATGTGTAAATAGAGATTTAAAGTAATGTTTATCGCTTTGCAGGTAGAGTGTACACGTTTATCAATGTATTTATCTTATTCTCTCTTTTTTTTTTTTAACGTTAATGAATCATCCTTCTTTGTCACTGATACCTGTCAAGCATTCAAAGTCAAATAAGTTATGTACCAGAACTAAAATCCCTCTTTTGGTATTCTGATTGTATGAGCTATAAAACTATTTCTGTACCAAATTTACTTGAGCTTCTCATGCTCTTCCTTAGAAAAGTAAGTTAATTTCTTGATCTTTCTCCATGTTTATTCTTTTAAAGTATTTTAACCTGGAGTATTTTCAAGTTGTGATTGGAGATGTCCAATTTTGCCGCAATCTTGGCCTAAGTCCTTCCCGTCAGCCCTAAACAATGTATTTTTAACCTTTACTGGAATTGTTGAAAGCTGTGTCATTGTATTTGTTCCCACTACTACTTCCTTGTATCAGTTGTTTTTGCTGAAGCTCCACCTCACTCTGCATCCAGTTCATAACAGGCCCACTTACATTGTTTTGTAAGAAGTAAGAGAATATTTCAATGTTTCTCTGTTGTTTTGTGTGAGTCTTACAATAAAGGAATTCATTCAAAAAATGAGGGCAAGGCAGCTAAGAAGAGATGTTGAAACCCTCATGCGAATTGTTATTATAAGCTCAGGATGCAAAATATGAAGTATATTTAAAATGGTAACTGATTTACTTTTCTAATTTGAGCAATGGTGACTGCATTAGACAGATCCAAAGGAGAAGGGCATCTCTACAGTGCTGGATGACCCATTAAAAACACTGCCGAGCCTAACCTGAAGCAGAGCTGATTCCTACTCCATGTCATCTATCAGTTGAGAGAGGGATCAGAATTGTCGGGCAGGGCTATTCAAACAAGGTTTTCAAAAAATCATGAATCAATTAATAGTTGAAACATATAGATCAGTGTGAGTTGGAAAGGAACTTGTACATGTTACAGGCTCACTATGACTTTATGACTTTATCACACCATTAGGCCTGTTACTGTTGCCCTTTGGTGGCTGGGTACAGAAGAGGATTGGGATGGGCTTGACAAAGACCTCAACTAAGCTGGTTGTTGTTGTTTTTGCATCTATACAAGTGTGGAGCCATGCAGGGATAAAACACACTTATATAAAATATAAGCAAAAAAAACCAACAAAACAAACTTTTGAAGCTGCCAAATATACAGTGATAAGCTGAATTGGCTGTCTGTGTATATAAAAGGGAACATGTAAATTAAATCACAGCTTTTGGAGAAAAATAAATTCTATTTAATAATTATGGTTCTTTGATTCTCAGAAGAATTAAAAGTTATGTAATGCTACTTTGGCTTTTGCTAGAGTATTTATCAACATTTGATATGATTAATGCAATGGTGCTGTTTATGATTATTTTTCTCTGAATGTAAGCATTGTGTAACGTGTTCAAAAGTAATGGTGAGATGAGAATTAAGGAAAAAAGAAAATGAACCTTATTAAGATGACAGAATGTTAAAAACACTCTATACTCTTAAAACACTGTATCTTGACACAGAGAAAAATCATGCCAAAGGTGAAAAAGGTGACCAGGGTTTTCATAAAATTATGCAAAATGATTATCCTAGATCACATGAAAAACATGAAGAAGCCTCAACTACAATAAGTTTCTAACCCTCTATGAACTTATACTTGGTTTCTTGTTGTTGTGGTTGTTTTTAGTTTTTATGTTTAACAAACAAAAAGTTGAGGGCTTGAACGAGGTCAGCAAAGATGAAACAACGATTGACAGGTATACATAGTTGTGCAGAGATCTGAACTTAAAACAAAAGTAAGAAATATGGAGCGCTGCAAAAACAGTGTTGCATTTCAGACAGTGTTTTCTACTCTTTCTATGTCTCTCTCTGACCAAGAGTGTTAGTCATCTTATCCATGAAGCTCTGAGAGTTGATCATGTTCTGTGAAGACCAGTGGAGTAATATTTTACTTACAACAAGAGATGTGGACTGCGTCAGACTGGAGCAACAATTTTGGTTCTTGCAGACCAAACTTGACATTATCAAAAATAATTAGTAACTTGGATGTTACTACAAAATAACTCATGACTTAACTTGCCCTAAAGCACATTTAGACTTAATAAATACTTAATACCTTCCCTCAGCCCAAAGAAACAAGTTACTCAAAAAGTGTCATTCCTGAATCAACAAATGTAAACATTTTCATTTCCTCCACTTGGTTTTAGCAAATCTGACTATTATGAATAGTCATTTTACAACAAGAGGTTCTATTATTAACTATGGTTATAGTTCCCTTACCTTGCTACCAAGCCATATAAATACACGATTTATTTCTGACCTGTCTTCACAACTGTGATTTGTGATGTCCACGTTAAGTTCTCTGTGTTGTTTACAGGAACCAAAACTTGTTCAGCGACTCCTTCTCAGCTCCGCTGACACACACACAGAGGTTTGTAAAGGTTTTGGTGTTGTCCACATACTTCACTTTTTGTCAGTATTGCTTGTCACTTTATTTTTAGTCAAACACAGTAATCCTACTGTCATATACTATGATCCAATATATGTGATATACTGTTTAATTAACGACAGTAGATGCATTGTAAAATAACAGTAAAATGCTGGCATATCTGCTCCCAGTATTTTACTATTATTGTACACACTGATGCTGTTCAAAGACTACAGAGGTAAAACTCTAAAAGACTGTAAAAGTCTAAGGAATAAATATAAATCTGTGCTGCAAATCTGTGTTCATACTCCATTAATCATCTCATATCTCCCTTAGATTTATCTTGTGACCCTTGCAAGTCAGGACACACCTGGATTAAACCACTTAACTGTAAATAAAACAGTTAAAACCACTAAAAACCACCGAGTATGTGCATTGATGCATCAACCTTTACGATCTTATAATGTAAAAATAAAATGAAATTCCAAGTAGAAGGTTATTTAAAGTAGGATTTTGAGGACAGGAATTTTGCTTATGAGTATTTTTACATTGTTGTACTTGTACTTTGGATGTCTAACACTGCTTACATCACTGTCCTTATTGCACACACAGCCACAGCTAGTTCAGCAACACAGTCTGATGGGAGAGACATGCATTTATTCTGTGTGATGATTCTCATAAATGATTTATCTCACTTGGAAATTTCTTGTGGCGATGCAGTCTGAAAAGCATCAACATGATCATGAAAATTATTTTATCCGTCAAGCATTTTTAACAGGCACACGCAGCCAAACACACTTAGAGGACAATAAGAAAGAATGCCAACCATGTGCAAAAGTAAACTAAGAACTCTTTTATTCTTTTTTAAGTATTTCATATATCTATCTTTAGATGTTTATTTTTTTTCTACTCGAGTCTTTTAAAAGTTTGTCATCATGCTAGGTGCAGCTTCAGTGTTGGTAGTACATGCAAGGTTGTTGGTTCTGTCATTGGAGGTTTTGCACACATCGGACAACTTGAGAGTGAGAACGGGGAGCGGTGGCTCTGAAACCTTGAGTGGACAAACTCCGACCACCCTGCAGTCCCCCTCCAAAAAGAAAAAAGAAAAAAGAAAAATGAAAAACAAAAACCCACCACAGGTGCAGCTGCAGGGGTGGAGGGGCACTGACCATCCTTGAGGATTCACAGAGGGTTAAGCAGAAGCAGTTCAGTTCTTGCTGTGATAGTTGCCATCCAATCCATAAATGGGGACGGTTTCATATCATGACATCATCAGTTGACATCTTCAGTGCAGTCAAAGGAGAAACAAAACTCTAGAAGCAGGCAGTCTCTTTAAGTGGGAAATATACAAAAGTAACCCTCAGACAGCTTTGTAGAGGGAGGACAGGACACTGGAGGAGCAGCAGCGGGGGAGGGAAACTTCATTCAGACTTCTGTTTGCAATGCAAACGCAATGCATTGAAGGAGACATCAGGTGTATTGCTTGTGACTTTGGTCTGGGTCTATTTGTAAGGTAGTGGGGGGCAGCAGATCACCACAGTTTTCCAATATATTTATATATATATTAACCAAATCTCAAGGTTTCTATCTTCAAGTCAACTAAGGTAGATTCCTCTTTTCTGCTTTTATAATACTAATTCATAATACAACTGAACAGATGTAAAAAACACTATATTTATGACATCACACGTGCCAGCTGGTGGATGCCACTTTTAGCTGAGGCACCTGACAGTGCATATCTTTTTTAAAACATCGGTGGCTACAATGGGGATGAAGCCTGTTGACCCCGGCAGTGTTGGTGCCATGCTGTATGGTGCCCAGTGAGTCACAGAGAACCACTAATATTTAGGAACTTCAACATCTTCACATCCCAGCAACAGGAAGAGAGTTGAAACAGTTTTTTTTTAGGATGGGTTGACTAATCTTACAGGGAACAGAATTAGTTATTTCTGTTGTTCCTTATATACACAGAACTACTATACTGCATACATGATGATTGCAGGTCACAACATATGAGTGGCCATCGACAGCTACAGATGCACTAAAGAAGCCTGACAATTCAATTTTCCCCCCAAACTGACTGAAAAACAGTTTCTGTACAAATCAAAAGTACACTGTTCAGTGAGCATAGAAAACACATACAGTAAAGGGTCAGTCAAATAAAAAAGAGACAGTGAGGGATATTAAGAAAAACTCTGTAAGGGAGGAAACACACATGGACATCATCATCTTTGGTGAAGATTCCACAGAGTATGCTTTAAGACGTCTGAGCACACACATAGATTGCACTCACACCAACAAACACACACAAATACATTTCCTACACCTGGGAAGAGGAAGTCACTGCAGTTACTTGGAAATATGTCCTCGCTGACAAATTTAAAATGAGAGGAAATTCATGCTTTCAGGGTGGCAGGTCTTCTTTGACTATGCAGCTAATGTGTTTCTGTAGATGTAGAAGAGAGGATGACATCACACTGTGATACATTTGGTTGTAACCTACAGGAAAAGTTAATCAGACATGAGCACACAACTTGAATCTGTTCATACAGAGTCTGCATGTTACTTTACTGTTTCTCAAATATATTATGAGGAGGGATTGCAACATGTTTGCAAGCTATACAGGTCAGTGTAATGTGGCATCCAGTGAAAGCACGGGGGGCTGATAATTCTGTGGCCTAAGGTAAAATAAGATGAGCTGCACAGCACTGATTAAATGCAAAATGATGCAATTAAACACTTTGAGTGATTAATCAGAAAGTTTGTAGTAAATAACTTCTGTGGCATTTGTTTTTAGGGCAACTAAAAAAGGCAAATCAGCACTGTCTGTTAAAATGGAAGTCGGCCATTGTGAAGTCATTCAGGAATAAAGATTTAAACTTGCAAACACCAACCGTTATTACTTTATTTGGCACCCTTAGACTTCTACCTCTCAATATGAAGAAGGAGCTTAGATGAGCTATTTTGACAATAGTGATGATGATTTTTTCACTCTCTGGAGGTCCAAGATTCAGATTTTTACAAAGAAGGGATCTGTATTCTCCATGACTGCTGGAATAATTATATGCAAATAAGAGAGTACTATGTTTGACAGTAAATTTTCGAAGTTTTCTAAATAGAATTTCTTCTGCCTTAGGCCACGAACTTATCAATCACCCATTGTAACTTACTACATGTGGTACTAAATTAAATCGACCACACCCTCTATTAACATTTAAACTGACAGCTGTCATTGGATCCCTGTCACAAAATGACATAGTTACAAGATCTGAAAGGTCTGTTAATGCTATCACCGTTTCCACTGCAGTATTATCCCCCAATCCCTAAATGCCCCAAAACTGTCCCTCCCTCCAAAACAAACAAACAAACAAACAATCACAAAAAAATCTAGAAAATAGAGACAAAGATTCAAAGCTGCCTGTGGAGGAAGATGCTGGCATTCATTCAAAATCATTCACTGATGGAGGCACTCCACCACGTGTTTTCTGCTCTATAGGCCTCTCAGTTCAGTTCCCATGCAAAGCCATGGCTTAGATCGAGGAAAAATACAACGTGCAGCACCTCCCAAAGCTTGTTCCAAGACCCAGGCAACCCCTCCCCCCCCAATGGTTTAAGTATGGAATGTGAATGACATTAAATAAATTATAGAACACATGCATGAATGAATAAACACATAACAAAAGTAAATAAAAGTGCATTAAACGGCTGGGACACCTGGCCTGCATGTTATTTCTAGTCAGTGAATCAAACAGGACCACGATATTTTGTAGCATTTTTATCTTTAATACAGGGGCTTAAACTTGTAGTGTCATCTAAGGAATGGACCAAATAACACATATTAATGTTATATAACTAGAAATATTTTATGTTTGTATTCTTTTCAGTACTAGATTTACATCCCAAAGCTTTATGCATCTTTAAATTAAAGTTCATTATTGTCATCCATTTTTTTTAGGTCCATACACATTGTTTTAGTTGACAAAGATCCTGTGTTTCTAGGCTACATTCACCCCCTAAACTGGCTACACTCATTGATCAAGAAAATAGACAAACTGCATGATTTTAACTTAAAAGTCAATGGCATAAGAGCACAAATCACCGGGAAACATAAATGACTCAGTGATGTAAAAACCATGGATTCCAGTTTTAAAACAGAAAACAAGTGGATGACGAGATACCATCCATTAAAATCAGGAAAAAATGACAAAAAAACAACATGATGAGAGGAGAAATGTTGAGGCTGAAGTCCTCTGAGGAATGACAATGATGGATGGTTTGTGAAACTACGCACGTCTGTTTCCACAAGTACAAAGTGCACGTGCGTGCCGACACATGGGACGGAGGTAAGTGTCTCTGTGGGCTGGTTGTTAACAGGGGGTGCTCTCGTGTTCAGGCCTGGGTCAGGGGGGAAGGAGAGGGGGGTTTAGGAATCCCTTGGTATTTTGACTCCCTCAGGAGCTGAGGGTGAACTGGTCTTGCTCAATGGGCTTTTTGACCCAGGCCCCCAGGCCGGCCTTGTGGAAGGCCTTGATGAGTGCCTGCTTGGCAGAGTGGTACTCTGTGGCTGCCTGCTTGGCTTCATGGTAGGAGCTGGGCTTGAGCATCTTGATCCACAGGATGGACGACAGCTAACAAAAAGACAGACAAAAGTAAGTAATGCAAACAAAAAATAAATGAGACATGTCTTCAATTATTTTCTAAGTAAATATAAAGTTAATAACACTGACTGCTGCCTTGTATTTTTTTCTCTTCTGAACATGTGTTCAAAAGTTTTAAATCAACCATGATGTAAAAAAACAGTCAGCACATAAATCAATAAGCAGGACTGATCTTCTGCACTTGAATTTCCAGGTTAGTGTTCCTACATGTTAATTTTTCACCCACAGTGCCAAATATCCTACATATCAATGTATCAGTTCATATTTTATCAATCAGATCTCTGTAGGTGGTCTAGGAATCAATTATCAAGTCCTGTTTGACCTAGCTTGACCTAGATTTTGAAGTGATGCCGAATAAGTATGCAGACTCTTCTCTCGGTCCAGCTTTCAAAGGAAGTAAGATTGTAAACCTTAGGTTTGCTTCAAGCTCAATTGCCCTCCAGACATAGCAGGTATTTTGAAAAAATGCAAAGACTGTTTCAATTGAGCAGTGCACAGAGCATATGTAGCGGGTACAGGTGATACCTTTTGTGAGCAAGTAATCCAGGTTATATTGCTTGATTAATTTCAGTATCTGAGGTACACACATTCTTTGCAATCACTGCTGCCCACCACACCTACTCCCTAGATTTGGCTTCTTTCTGTTTCCTGTAATGAAGTTTGGTTGTTGGGTCAAAGCTGTAGACTCAAGTTTCATGTCCATGGTGAAATGAGCATTTACCAGGGCCCACAAAATGTGTGTAAGTTAGATGCTGATCATGATCAAATGTTTTAACTTAAAAAACTTATCCACAAAAGTTGTTGCTTGCACCTGCTACATGCAATTCACTGTGCAGTGCTCCATTTATGCATAACAGTAACAGTCTTGAAAATATTTTAAATGCTTAAGGACAACAAAGGATAGTAACTTTACCTTGGAGTGCAGGCGCACCCAGCGGCTGTAGAGGGCGTTCTTGCAGAGACGTGAAGCGCGGCCCATGTCGTCCTTCCCTGTGGTTGCATTTATCACCTCAAGGGCCTGGTCACCCACTGTCCAGTTCACACTGAAGTTGGGTGCCTTGCCTGGCTGCCTGGCCTCTGCATTACTTATACCTGGAATCAAAAACAATAAAAGTCAAAGAATTGAAGAGATTTTCACCAGGCCAAATATTATAGTTGTCAAAAGAAAATCATGTACTGTATCTCCGGATTTTAACGATTCTGATTTCTTCTGAGTGGTTTTAGGATTAAGTGTTGCTTTAAGTGTTTAAATATTACTGCAACTTTGTAAGATAAAAAAACACTGGACAGACTCACTATCTTAAAAAAAGCACCATCACCAAGCTGAAAACAGTACAGTTTTCTGAGCCGATAGAAAGTTGTTAGAAGTTATAACAGGACAGTGATGACATCTTAAAAGAGAAAGAAAAATAATATTAAATGTTTCTCTATAGCAGCACTGTACACATTTTAAGAATCATTTCCAGACATAATGTAAGGACCTTCAAGACATTAAAAATGTCTTCAAGCTTCAAAACAGAGCAATGTCAGTCATAAAAAGATTATTTTCTTTCTCCTTTCTTCAAGGCTTTTGTGGGGGACCCAGAGGGATGCAAAAAATGGATGAGGTATCCAAACCTGGCAGCCTATTTCTTTAAATGACAGCTGCTCCCACAGCTCTAATATCTTGAAACATCAAGTTTCTTCCCTGCTTTTTTGTTGTCCTACTGAGCGGTGACAAAATATCATCCACCCATGGGGCCTCTGAGGTCAGAACATGTTCTCTTCCAGCACACTACAGGGCATTGGCCTCCTTCGTATCTGAAGCATAAATGGGAGATATATGGATGCCATAAATCCTCGTGTCGTGCTCTTTGTGTGTGTGTGTGTGTGTGTGTGTGTGTGTGTGTGTGTGCGTCTGTGTGTGTATTAAGCTCCTTGGTTCCATTTGGCGGCACTTGTGGCAGCAGATGATTTAGAGGGGATGAAATCCTTAGTGTTCTAACGCCACAGTGCTTCACCGCTAAAAACTCTCTAAAGCGGAAAAGGTTAATAACCTCCTACTATTATCCCCTTTACCCGCCGTTTAGAGAGCGGCCAGAGAGGAGAAGTAGAGGGAGCTGCATACAGCTCCAGGCCACGTGATATGATGCCCCTTGTCATCCCATGCACAGTACCTAAAAGAAATACCCATGGCATCACTTTGCGCAATAGAATTTGAGAGTTGAAGTAGATTTCTTGTGGTCCTTTTGGTATTGTTTGGGTTTCTTTTATTTTTATTTGTTTAACTGTTGATTCACTAAACTTGTCCTCAGGAGTGCAGTTGTCCCATAACAGCTCAGCAACCGACACTTGGCTCTGCAGGCCCGTCAAGCTTTGGATTTCGGCATTTCAACAATTTAGAGGGTTGTGTTATTCTTTGTGTTTCCTAAATGTGTGTGGTGCGCTTATCTATTCAAACCTAAAGTGCAAACGTTACCATGTCCAGATCATTGGCTTGACTGTTAAAATCATCCTAATAGCTGTTTCTTTTGTAACACTGAAAGCTAACGCACATACACACACACCCGCACACACCCACACACATTTTCACTCGGATACTCTACTGTTTCTGATCAGTCTGATCTTAACCTTTGTCCTCATCACACTTATCAAACTACAAGAGCAGTGCTGTTTCTTGTTTAACTTCTTGTATAGCATGATGTGTGTTTGAATTGATAAAGTGTATATTTAGATTTATAAATGACAGCTGGAAACCAGCTATCATTTAACAACAACAACTATTTTTACTAACTCCTCTGAAGCACCAGAAAACAGAGACTGAGTGCTACATCTAAAAATGGAAACTCAGGGAAAAAAAGAAAAAAGCAGGAGTCTTGGTCTATATGGCCTTTTAAAAAGGTCAAGCCAATGTTTAAAATGCACAAAAAAATGAGGAAGCTATTCAAATTCCACAGGAGCTCGGCAAATGTCACCTCAGATCAAACAAAGGAGAAAAGCAATAACTGTCCTCCTGCTGACCAGTGAGGTGGATAAATGTGTTTACTGCCTAAGATTACCATCTTCTTGTTTGATATTCAGGCTGCTGCAGTTTGATAAACAAAGATTTACAAGGAGGCCTCCTGAAACATGAAAATGTGGACACGATCATGCTATCACTTCAGCCTGAGCTCTTACTTTTAAGTTTAAATTTGAATGTTTTTTGCAAAAATCTTATCAGATTTTCCCATCATACTTCCCCCACATCAACACAGGCACTGACCGCTGAGCAGAGGCCTGTTGAGGGTGAACTGCTGGGGCAGGTCCTCAATATCTGCAATGCGCTGGTACATGGCTCTGGAGAGGTGGTCAGCATGGTAAAGGCTGCCAAGAATGATGCTGGAGAAGTAGATTGGCTCTGTGAAGTAGCTCATCAAAGAGCCCTGAACTCCCACCACATTCCACCTATGAGGGAAAAACACACACACACAGTCTGATTAGGAGGAACCTGGAATTGCAGTTGGAAAAGAGCCGTTTTAACTGCATTTTTGTTGTGATTAAGGAGAAATTGGTTTAAATAATGTTAACCTCAAATTGCACCTCCATTTTGAGATTTAACTTTCTACCTGTGGTGTCAGTAATTAATAAGCCAGTCAAATGAGATCAAACTGGATTTTTGGTTTACCAATTAATTAACATTTATTAACTGCCCTTTTAATTTCAGTAAAATTTAGTTGCTTAGCACATTTTTTTGATTAGGGCAACAGCAAACATCAACTTTTCCACCAATATTTTCTCCTTGTTTTAGAAGCTTTTAGCTCCCCATTGTCCATGCAAGAAAATATGCTCCATAAAAATGTGGAAGACTTTCAGCCGATGATGTGTAGAAATGACTGTAATCATACTCTGGGCTTTGAGCTTAAAAACTGTGTTCTGTATAACTAACATGAGAAGTTTCTAAAGCATAGAAAAGCTCAGAGAGTGAATTTACAAAGACATATGATAATGTGGTCTGTGTATAGGAGAACATACACATACAACAGCACAAGCAAAATATATTAGTACATAACCAGCCAATGCAATCTACCACACACGATCACCCACAATCCTACAGCTGTGTACACTCTGAGGTATCCAATTTCATTTTCTACAAACTTCTGTGTAATTCTATCCTGTGTCATTAGCCTTCCCCCCAATCATTTTCCCATTGACATGCTCTATGAAGCATCGAGAGAGAGAAAGGGGGACAGACAGAGCAAGGGGGAGGGCAGAGAAGAAGGAGGGAGTTAGAGACATGTGGAGAGAGCGATAGGGAGAGAAAGTGAGGAAGAGGAGAAAGAGAGCAAGGCAAGGAATTAGTAACAATGAGAGGAGAGGGAGAGAGAAGTGACAGCAGACAAGAAAGAAGAGTGTAGAGGGAGACTGAGGGACGGCCTCAGTGGTGAGAAAACAGCAGAGATGGGAAAGAACAGAGAAAGATGAGAGAGAGGGGTAAAGAAAATGGGAGAGAAGATAAAAGGAGGATATATCCTGCTGCTAAAAAAATATTAATAATTAAAATAAAAAAACACCACTGTTGTTCTGTGCAGAAAAGGCTTCATCAAGCGAAGCCTGTTCATTCCTCAGATTTAAACACATGGTCTCATTCTTTAAAATTGATTTGAATATTTCTCAAAACAGCTGGGCACTCGCAAGGGAACGTTACTCAAAAAGGAGTACATGGTACATTTGTTAGGGACTGTCAGCTGTGTATCAATGTATATATGTTATAGACTCCAAATAAATAAATCAACACACACACACACACACACACACACACGGTGTGTGTTTGTAGTTCGGTCATTGTTTGATTTGTTGATATTAAGAAAAATATTGATTATCATTAGCCTCTCTCCTGTCGGGGGGGGGGGGGGGGGGGGGGGGGGGGGGGGGGGGGG
>JAQMCX010000011.1:19126076-19153298 GCA_029814765.1 Acanthurus leucopareius | reverse complement strand
GACTATCAGAGTGCAAGTGTGTGGTTTCTATTTTTTTTCTGTGTTAATCTGCGCTCTTGTGTCGTGTTGTTTCCCTGTGTGTGTGTGTGTGTGTGTGTGTGTGTGTGTGTGTGTGTGTGTGTGTGTGTGTGTGTGTGTGTGTGTGGGCATGTAGAGCTCTGCATCCTGGGAAATAAGGCGAGTCGAAATGGCCTGCGCACACGCAAACACACACATGCATTGCCGCCCACACACACGTTAACGACCACGTCAACGAGCATCGACTGCGTGTGGAACATGTTGATTGTAACTTTAATCCATAAGAGTTCATTTCCTCCGTGTGTTTGCCGCTTTATCTTCCACAACAAAGGCAGCCCTTTGGAAAATATCACTGATAAGACATTAGAAATACTTTCTGCATAAGGTTTTTTTTGGTGTAGCAACCTTACACTGCGTTTTCAGAGGGCATGCTGGGATGCAACGGCTGCAGCTAACTGTTATTTTCATCAGGGTGAATCATTCAGATTGCTTGTTTTTTTTAACACAACAGTTCTTAACACAAAGATACTAAATTTACAAACATAAAATACAAAACAGCAGCTACTTTACTTTTAATATTTAAGAAACTCTTGCCTAAAATGACCTCTTTTAATTTTGTTTGAATTTGAATTTCTTTTCTTTAGACTTTTTTAATGGGAACTCCACTGATTTTACACATCAGAGTGTGTTTACATGCGTGATAAAAGTTGTATGAGCCTTTAGCGGCTCCCGAGAAAGCTGCATAATCTATATACTGACTCGAATGATGTCACCTGTGATGTCACTCGAGTCAGTGTCGGTCGCAGCCTACGAGTTTGAAATGATATTAGCATGTAGAGCTAAAGAGGAGTGAGTTTACCTTGTAGATCTCTCTTAGAGGTTGGCATCTCGAGGCTACATTGGATGCTTCCAGCTCTCCATTGCATCATGGGTAATGTAGGCATCATGTTTAGACAAAGAAAAGGAATTTATGGAGGAATTTTATGGACATAAATCATCTTTTGCAATCGTAAAACTGCTGAAACTGTCTATTTTGACTCTCAATGTTATAAAAGTGCAACGTTAAATAGGTGAAATCAACTTAAAATCTCTGAATTGTTCAAATAAAGTGAGTATGATTTAAGTTTTAACATTACAGTTAAGTGTTAGTCCAAGCAGAGCATTGAAATCACATTTACATCATCGGCCTTAATCGGCCTCGGTTTCATTCATGCATCACACTTCCTCATTTATTCATCAGCTGTTTGGCTTCCAGCTGACTGGTAACATCCAGGCAAACTTTGCAGCTTTTATAACCTCACACTTACTCGCTTCTACTCTGATTTTTACGCTCGTGCCGGTCACATGTTCACCCTCCTCCTCCTCGGCCTCTTCTGTTCTGACGGGAAGTTTTTTCGCTGTTGTCATTCTGTCTGAGCTTTAACGTGTCTGAATGTGTTTGTTAAGAAGGATTAGTCGAATCCTCATTGCTGCTTCAGCACGGAGAGAGTCGACTTTTGACACAATAAACATTTATTTTTTGACGCGAACCAGCTTGAAGCCGTGTTGGAGTTTTTCACTGTTGACCTTCAAAAAAAAAAGCTCTAGCAGGAAGTTCCTTCTTTTTACAGGAAGTCACAGCCTGATGTACCCTCAGTTTAATGCTGCCTGGGGCTGCTGCTGCTGCTGCTGCTGCATAGTTTTTTGGGCGCCGCTGTTCTTCTTTGCTTTGTTCCGCTGATTTCACGACGATTGTTGGCACAATATGCCAAAGCCGCAGCTGTGCTGATCGGGCATTTGTCTTGCCTTTTCAGAAGCGTGGCTGGCATGAAATGGGATTTGTGGGCAGGGAGCTGGGGCTGGTCATGAGGAGGGCAGCCGGTGGACCAGAGGATGATGGAGCTGCCATCGCTGCCACATGGGAACCCCGTAGAGATGCAGTTTAGATTAACTTTCCACTCCGTAAACAATGTGTCACTTACAATAAAAGTCGCGTCCCGTCCTCCTGAAATTGGCTTGACAGCTGCACTTTCTCCAGATGAGATGTGTTCGTCCCAAACAAGGTTGGGTTTTTTTTTTTTTTTCTGCATTTTCACTTCATCATCAAACAACCCTCCCCCCCCTCCTTCCTCCTGCTCAGAGTCTTATCGTTAACTTTGATCAGAAAACCTGCCATTGATTCCAAACGACCATCCGTCAGCATAACCTTGACCTTTTTAAGAATGACTGCGGTCGCATTGTAACCTTTGACCCCTTCCTCTTCCTTCCCTCCATCCTTTCTCTTGACTGAGAGATCACAGAGGAGCAGGAGAGGACGTTAAGCCTCCTCGACGAAGACCGATCGATAGCTGATCTGATTAGGCCTCGGCACGCATGTTTCACTGCGGCCCTCAGATAAAAAGCCTCCGCGCTAATGTTAGCCACTAGCTATCCGTTTCAGAGCCCATCATCTTTGCAACGTTTTCTATATTTAGTCATGATGAGTGAAGCGAAATAAAAATAAAAGCACTGAGCCGGTTTCATGGAGAATTTGACCAGTTTGTCTGAGGATGCAAACTGGGAAAATGTGCTGCTGCTGAGCTCTGGTTGCACTGGTGCAGCTCCGGGTTTCCTTGCATCAGCAGCTAGTAGGGATGTTGGAAGGAAGAGGGGGGAGGGAGAGAGAGACGAAGGGGGATGTGGAGGCAGGGGGGGGGGCTTCTACCAGGAGGTATCAGAAATGTGCAGCTATATTGATGCCAATGTAAGCACATTTCTATTGAAATCAATAGAGCCGCTCTCCAGCTCATTTTGGCTTCTAACAAGAGAATAGTACCTGGCTCACTAATGGAGCAGACATAGATAACACACACACACGCACACACACACGCACACACACACACGCACACACACACGCACACACACAGGAGGAGCCGAGTTAGGTTTGAAGTAGTTAATTTGTATTTCTGTCAAGCCGAAGTGACATTTTCCTCGTCGTCTCTCCTACATATGTTGTTTTCTGAGCTGCAGGATTCTATAAAGCTGTCGGAATTAAAGGGTCAGTTCACACAAATTAAACAAAATCTGTCCGTGCAGACACTTTCGGTTTCATTTGCCCAGATTTTTATGTTAAGTTATGCTGCGTTTGGGATTTCTGCCTCCACAAAAGGACGTTTTTTCCTTCGCCATGAGTTCTGATGGCCAGTTTTCTTTTGGATATGTTTCCTGGTTAACAAAGCAGATTCACTGTCACGTCTTTATCAAGCTTCTTATCTTTTCTTGTAGCAATAATCAATGCACAAACATGTAGAAACAGTATTTTTTAATCACCTTAAATAAAGCTCTTGGCTGCTTCGTGGTGAAACGTTCTGTAAGCTGGTGTAACATCATGAACGTGTTTTGTCGTTGAACAAAGGAGGAGCCCATCACGTCAAATTAAGGAGAGTTACTCAATTAAACTCTTACGCATATCATATCAATATTTCAAGGTTAACAACTTCATAGTTACGCATTGAGATCTTCATTTTTTGGATCGGGTGGCTTGTTTGAGTGTAAGTTGTAAAAGTAAGTGGGTCATACCTGTTATTTTACTGTCAATTAACACTTCAAATCGTTTGATGCTCGTCATGTAACTTTAAAACATTAAAAAAGCTGAATCTTATTAACAGGATTCAGATTCAGGACCTGGTTTTAACACCAGAGTCAGATTTGATGAATGCAATTGAACCCCAAAACTTAATTTTTCCGGAATAAAAAAGATTGTTGTTGAATTTTGAAATGCTTTGTTTTATACTTGGAGACCTGCAATGAGATTTTCATTCAAACAGATTGTATTAAACAGGTTGCAGAAATTACAGCTTCATAGATTTCAGACTAAAAAAATGTGTGTGAAATGATTCTTTTATCATTTTTTAAAATCCCAGGAACTAGAATTTACTGTATTTCCTGTATTTATGTACCCAGGTGGCTTTTGCATCCATGGTAAAAAAAAATCTGCAGCTTCATCATAAACTCATGTAAAACTACTTGTTTAACTTTAATCCACATTTAGCTGAATTCTGCTCCTCTTGTAGTAGGTTAGGTAGGTTACAGGTTCTTCAAATTGCATCTTCTTCGGGTTTCTATAGCAAACTGCACTGGATGAACGGCTGCAGTCATGTGCCGCACATACAAAACATGCACACGCGTGTTCAGAAAACACTCACTTAGCTCACGCCTATGTGTGTGTGTGTGTGTGTGTGTGTGTGTGTGTGTGTGTGTGTGTGTAAACAGCTGTTGGAAATGCCACGGAGGGCTGGCTTGCCGTGGGCCCTCTGCCATCCAAATGTCAGGCTACACGGGGGAAAAAGCCGCGATACCTCACCCACCCACCGCCACCGCCGCCACACACCTGCCCACCCTCCACACACACACACACACACTCACACACACATGCACGCTCCTGCCTGGCTATATGATAATGCCACAGCGAGCCACAGACACATTCATCACGCCTGTTGTCATTAGAAACAAGCCTCATTATACTCACAGCCTGTGATTTATGATTAATATTTGCAAAGGGGGGGGGGTGTGGCAGATCGTCAAGCCCCTCCAATCCATTGATTTCAGTGAACAAGAGAGATTGAGATGAGGATGAAGATGAAGATGAGGGCCGTTTAAGGGGGAAAATAGGTGTGTGTGTGTGCAGGGACATTGGTGTCACGGTGTAAGGTGCCACGTTCAAGGTCCCCGTGTTCCCTGACGCTGTAAATTGTCTCTGGAACTTTTCTCCGTGGCTTCATTAGTAAGTGTCTTTTCAATATTTATGGCCGTGTTAATAAAACATCAATACGTGAGGCCTTTTTGTGGAGAGCTGCGGGCTGTTGGGCGCTGCAGTCTCCGGCTTTATTCCAGTGATAAAGAGAGGGTTCAGGTGAATGCTATGCAGAGTGTGAGAAGTGACTGAGTGGGCCGACTCGGGGGGGGAAATCACGACAATCAGACAGCGGGTAGTTCATGGACATCTGCTGTATTGTGGAAGAGACGTTTGGTTCATATTTAGAGCTGGTGGAAAGTGAATTTTTCTGTTTAAATCGGTGGTTATTGCCGTGTTGATTGTGTGTGGGGGTTTTAGGATGGAAGAGGCTTCGCTGGCTGACTAAATAAACTAGTTCGGCCTCTCATGTTTTATTTATTTCCGTGGAAAACAACAGCAGAACTTCAGGTCAGCACAGTCTTTCCTCCTCTTTTATGACTTACAGCACCTAAAAAAAGTGATTTAATTCATGATAAGCTTATTAACAGGCTATTTTTTCTTTATCAATCAATTATTTGCTGGTTTACAAAATGTCAAACTACTTCGCAAGGCCCAGGATGATGTTTTTAATCGCTAATTTAGTCCAACAAACAGGCAAAAATATGATGATATTCAATTAAAAATAGCATGAAACGTAGAAAAGTGGCAAATCCGGGTATCTGCTGTCGCCACCGAAGTGCCCTTGAGCAAACACTCAAACCCACGTTGCTCCGCGAAGCGTCTTTATGGTCAAAAAACACAGCTGGTGGTTCAACTGTGCAGAAGTATCAGAGTCAATACACCCAAAAACAGCACAGCTCTCATTAAAGCACCAACAAGTGAGTGTTTGACATTTTTTTTCATGTTAATTAACTAAGATGATTAATCAATTACTGTACATGCTTGTCAATTAATTTTCGGTCAGTTGATTAATTGACTAATCATTTCGGCGCTAATCACATGCAACACTGTAATGTGCCTGCATTTTTTTTTTTTTTTTTTTCCAATATGGATCCAAAGGCCTATTAAAGCCCACACTCGTGTGTGTGTGTGTGTGTGTGTGTGTGTGTATCTTCACATCAACCTGTGATCTGCAGTCAATAACATGTAAATGCAGGCTGGCCTCATTTAAAAAAAAAAAAAATCAATTAAATGGTCACAAATTTGGCCTCATTGTGCTCCAACAGGCACAAAGCTGCAGATAAGCTCCGTCCTCAGACGTGGAAAAAGCTAAACGGCCTCCATTTTTATTGATAAATGTGCCAATTACACCTACGTGATCGATCACAATGTGAGGATAATTGAGATAATGGCAACACTTAATTGATGTTTTATTTAAATCCAAAGGTCATGATCAGATTTAATCAAAATCGCATGTTAATATCAGATGCAAATGAGGTTATTTTATTCAAATCTACACATCTGACCGTTACAGTTTCACTTCCTGTTTGTTTTTAAATTATAAATCCATCAATAACTTTTCTTTATCAGCGCTGTGAGCGATATTTTATTTCCCAGGATGGCAAAGGCGTTACAATCCCAGCCAATCTCACTCCTCATGCCCAACCAACCTAACCAACAGATGCATCAAGTAGCAGCCAATCAGAGGCCGAGGAGAGCAGGTCATGACTTCACAGTTTTGCAAAAGAAAAAAAGAAAGAGAAGAAGAAGTTTTTCGGGCAGCAGCATGCAGGATGAGGTGAGGCGAGGATGCGTCTGCATGGCCGTGAAGAAGAAGGAGGAGGAGGAGGAGGAGGAGGAGGCGCAGCACTCAGCTGAACTCTCTCTCCGTCCTGCATGGCTGCTCCCATCATTCCCTCTCATCTCCTCCGCCTCACCTCCTCCTCCCTTCTCTCTCGTTCTTCCCTCTTATTTTAACTCTCGTTCCTCCCCCCGTGTGTTTTATTCGTCCCCCTGCACCTCTTCTTCTTCTTCTCTCACCGGTTATTTCTCCATCTTCCCATTTTCGCCTCACTACTACCCCCCCCACCACCACCTCCTTCGCCTCCCCTCGCTCTCTTCCTCTTCCTCTTCCCTCCCTCTTTGCTTCGAGTATTCCCACCGCTGCTCCCCCCTCCTCTCCTCCCCTCTCCTCTCCTCCCCTCCAGTGTGAATTGCTCTCTTAATCCTGGCAGTGTCGGGCTCCAGCTCGCCCTCCCTCAACTCCACATGTCCATCCTACCACCACCACCACCACCTCCTCCTCCTCCATCACTCAGTCCAGGATGGAGCTGCCTCCCCTCTCCTCCCCTCTCCTCTCCAGGGAGGCAAGAAAGAAGGGAGAGGTGGTGGAGTCGAGGCCAGAGATGGGTCCTGCCTGGGACACAGCTGTCTCTCCCTCTCTTGTCTTTCTTTCTCTGCACATCTGGTGTGTGTGTGGGGGGGTGGGGGGTGGGGGTGTTTTGTCCTTGGCTCAGCATGGTTGCAGGATTTCGGCCCGGTTACGCTGGAGTAGGTTTGAATCTGAGATGCGGATGATCCGGGCTCCTGTAGTGTAGTTATGTAGTTAGCGAGGGCTATTAAGCCAATGGACTAATTATTAACTGCAGTGTAAGCCCAGTGCACACGGGCACACGGTTTTCCCCCCTCTGTAGTGTTCTTCAATGGCTGGCTCGGCAGTAGCAGGTGGATTGTCGCACTCCTTTGCATTATGTAACTCTACCCCAATTTAGATCTGACTTCAAATAAATGAAAATCAAGCTGCTGGTTTGCTCCATCCCCCCCCCCCCCCCCCCCCCCCCAAAAATATCTCAAAAAAAGAAAAGTGACGGTGTGATGATTCTGATTCTCTTCTTTCACTTCAGGCAGTCTGTCTGAGAGTGTGTGAAATTACCAACACGGTCTCAGAACAATGAGGAATATGCAAGCACAAGGCCCCCGGCTACTGCGAGAGACCATTGCTTCCATATACAATATTCTCTGTTTATGTGTGTATGAGGGAGTGTGTGAGACTGTGTGTGAAACTGAAGGAGGGCGAAAAATACCTCTGAATTCAGAGCTGTGAGAGGTTGAACACACTCATCACAATAAAACAGTATCATAACAGTCTGTGTTGTGCAGAAAGGGCAGAAACACACACCAATACACACACTTTTTTCAACAAGGTCACACACATGCACATGCACATACACAAACATTCTGAAGCAGGGCTCCCCAAATGTTTAAATGCCATGACTCTCCAAATAACATTAGCTTGTAGCCAGAGTGCTCTTCTGCAAGATGTCTCCAAACAGCCATCGACAATATAAGGGATACTATTAAATAAACAAAATAAAACAAAATTCAAAATGTGTGATGGTAAATCTATACCCTATGTATGATGCCTCATACATGTGAGTTTTACTTGGTTGGGAGTTTTTTTGAATATGAAACTTAGTCAGCTGGGCTGTTGGTATGCTTGTCAGGACTTTTTCTTTTCAAAACACTTTTTGTGAGTTAGCACTGGCTAGTTAGATGCTAGCAAGTAAAAAAATCTGCACCAGGTCCACACTGTCAGCTTATGAAAGAATGAATGAAATGAGTGGATTCCAACTGGCAGGCTTTCAAAAAGATGGGCTCGGCAAATACAATTCTGATATGTAAGTTTATATTTAATTTCCATTCTATGTAAATACACATGATAATAAGTGTCAATTTAATTAATTAATTTTTTTAAATTTGTGCTTTAGGATTTTCCCTCATCTTCACTTCAATTTGCTGAGGCCTTCCTTGAGATCCCTGGGATCCCACTTTAAATAAAATGGCCTAAAAGGACACACTCAGAATATGACAAAAAATACAGGAAGAAACTATCCAATCCACATTTTGAGTTTTATTTTCAGAGGCATTCAATTTATTTCCTGTCAAAAATCTCTTTATTTCTTTGTTGTGCTTTCTTATTCAATATCATTCTCTTTGCCTGCACACATTCACACACACACACACACACACACACACACACACACACACACACACACACACACACACACACACAAGCAAGGTCAGACCATTTTAGAAGACCTACATAATCAGCTGTTCAGAAAATAATAACAAGGAAAAAAAAGCAACAAACAGAGAGAAAAAACCCATAAAAGCTGTGCCTGTTCGCTAATGAGCTTATTCAAATAAATGGGAACAGCAGACACTAAGGCAGAGAACTGCTTGTTCTCACTGAAGTCGTGGGGCTGGCATGTAATCAAAGGGAAAATGAGAGGAAAGAAAACAATGTGGAAAGAGGGAACATTACAGGTCAAAGTGTGCCAGTCAGTTGCTGTTTTAAATAGCAGCCCTGCAGCTAACAATCACTGACAAGGGGAGAGAAGCAGGTGGGCAGCTCATTTCTCACCTGGCTAATAGCTGTGTCATGAGAGGGCAGACAGAGTGAGAAGCCTTTTGTAGGCTTTTCCTCACAGTGGGAGAGACATACTCATAACACTACTCCCGTATCATAACTGTAAAGGGTTAATTTTCTGATGCTCTACATGAACTCTTTTAAAATGTCTTGTGTTTTTTCTTGTTATGTAGTAAAGCTTGGCCAGAAATAACCCACATGACTAAATGTACAGAACGCCAACCTATTTTGCCCTCTACTGACTTGGATCGCTTCACAACAACACAAAATCTGAATTACTAGTACCAGCACTGACACTCTGAAAAGGGCAGCAAGACTTCTCAAACGGTGCAAACAGCGTTTGCTACCAAGCTGATATCTCTCTCATCAAATACACACTCAGTGTTCAATCCATCTGTGCGTCCAGGCAAGGTATTATGACGCTGGACGGCGGAGGAAGAAGAGGAGGAGGAGAGAACGGGCCTTGAGAGAAGAGTTATGGACAAGTTTTATAATTTTTCACAAGGATGGCACAGTGTTGCCTTGAACATGGACGAGACTAAAGGCGATATGATCTGCCTGCAAAAATGCCCCAGGGACAGAGGATCGATCAATTCAGCTGTCCCTGACACTCCCTGATAAAAATGATAGACTTGAAATGACAAAGCTGGGATATAATGCAATTTATTGCAAGATGAGTAAATAAAACACAGAAAAAAAGCATCATGAAAATGAAAAATAACTAAATTGTATAATAATGGGCTAAGTATGGTTTTGGCATAAGGTTACAACAAAAGAATAAAATGTTTTTAGTGGTAGCATATTAGAAAAAATTGTCTTGAAATTTTCAGAAATTAGCAAATTTGAAGTCTTGCATAGAGTTGCCAATTTTTGCACTAATTAAACAAACAAAATATAACATGTAAATTTATGAGTTTTAAAAGAGGTGGTATATAAACTAGCTTTTGGACAGTGCCAGGCCGGCTGTTTCCCTCTGTTTGCAGTCTTTTTGCTACGCTAAGCTGACCAGATTTCTGGCTGTGACTTCATATTTAGCATACAAACACGAACGTGACATCAATCTTCTAGTCTAATTCCCATTAAAAAGGTTAATAAATACATTTACCAAAACCTTAAAATATTCCTTCAATGAATTTCTGAACAGATGCTAAAATGTAAATCATAGTCCGCAGAAATACCCTATAGAGGCTATAACTGAAGTTTGAACCAAATTACCTTGCAATCTTGTCACTGCAGGACATGGTGAGCAACCTCTCGCCCTGCAGGACGCCGTCCCACGTCTGGATGGTGTTACTGGACCTCACAGGGATGGTGCCTTCCCCCGATTCAATTTTCGTCCTTAACTGTCCCCTTGCTTTCCGGTTGGGATGTCTGTCTCCTTGGTCTGAAAGAGACAGCACAGGAAAAGAGAAATAAATTATAATATAATTATTATATATGGAACTTCCATAAAATCATAAATAGAAGAAATCATGAACTAAAATGATTGGTTTTTAAAATAAATTTACACATAGTAAAGGACACCTGTGCTGGAAAATTTGGATCTCTATCAGTGAGCAACATGTGACAAAACAGAGAAGGAAAAGAAAGCAAAAAAAAGGCATTCACAAAAGCGTGACCTATTATTTATTGTTTACACTATCAATGTTTTCTGCTGTTCCACGGGCAGGCGCCATCTATTCAGTGACTAATTGAATGTGGCTGCTTTCTATTCAGTCTGCCATGTGCAATGGAAAACACTTTGACAAGAGTAAGAGGGAGGTTAATCAGACAGACAGTGTGGTTGGGCTGGGCGGGAGGAAGACTAATAGAGACAGACAGCAAATGACAAAAATCTCTAATTAGTGCCTTGTTTAAATGTGTCTGTAATGTGCCTGTAATGTGTATATGGACTTTGTAGGAAAATTTCTAATTAAGTGAAACCAAGCATGAGTTAAAGGGAAAACCTACAAATTTAATTAAATAAAAATGTTTGTTGAAACTGAATTGTAAACCAAGATGAGACCAAATTAAAAACATGTCAGCTGAGCAGAGGAGGAGAGATGAGGCTGGTGTGAGGCAGTGAACAGATGCTCGGTACCTTCCACTCCAGCCTCGTGCGGAGAGAAGATCCTAGCGTCTCCGCACGGTGAGGTGCTGATGTAGAGGTGAAACTGAACATTGTCTTTTAACTTGTAGCCTCCTTTTTCACAATGCACAAATATTGACTTCTGGTGGTCGTCCTTATTGTTGCTATGATGACAGATAAATAGAAAATTCAATGCAGGGCTGACAAACAGCACATTTTTCAGTAATACTCTTTCCATTGGACTTAAAATGAATGTAATTTGATACAGCAAAGAGTAAATGCATGCTAATGAATTATCAGTACAAGCAATCTTCTAACACTGACCTTAGGAAGAACTCCAGCTGGGTGTAGAGGTACCTGATGAGCGATCGCCGGGCGATTATCTCAGCGTGGCAATCATTGAGTGCCAGGCCGCGGTCGCTCATGTACTCACCGTTGATGCATTTGGTTCCTGTGGAGACACAAATGACCTGTGCTTCCTTCACATCTGTCCCTGTTGAAAGTTAACAGAAAAAAGACATATTAGAGACACACACCCTTATATTTCATACTGTGCATGTGCTGTGGGTTTGCCTTTGTCTAACCATGCAGAGTGTGTGGTAGGCTGCTATAGCCTGTTTCAAAGGTATTTCTGTCTCTTACAGACACAGATAAATTCCCTCTGGGAGCGTTACACTATCAGTTAATAAATTATTAGATGTGAACGATATTGCAATGTAAGGTTGGCTGGCTTTGATTCAATTTTACAGCCCCCCTTAACTCAAAATGTATCTTGCTTACTGTTGCTTCCCTTAGATTTTAGAACCTCTGTCTGTTGTTAGCAGTCTGTTTTCACATTTATTTTTTAAAGGGGGCTAAGCATCTGTCCTCAACTGATATCTCAGGTTAGCATGTTGAGCTACAAGCATGATTTTGTGAAATCACAAAGTTTGGAAACCACCCAGTACAACCACTCCAGTAAATAACCTACACAAGCATGCAGAAAACTTGAAAACTTGTTTAATGTCATAAAAATGTCTGGGGGAGAACTTCAAATATTTAACATACTGGGCTGTCTCATCTATGACAATTCATCATATGTTGTATGCTCACCATATGCATTTTCATGCAAAATGTTAACTTAGTGTGTTTTAAGTAAAGAGTGGAGTGAATTGGCAAAGTATAAATATGCTTAAGTTATGCATAAATACATAAAATATGTACTTGAGGTAGTACTTGAAGTAACATATTTAGTTACATTTCAGCACTGATAATAGGATTGAAAACATTACTGTGTTTTTTACCTAATCAATGTTGTTGCCTAAGCTGCCAAATATTTCATTAATTTATGTGACAGCATTGACTTAACACTGAGTGTTGTCAACTTCTCTCCATGAGCCTTGTGACCTGAACTTCCTCTGGATAATTCCTGAAAAATGACTGTCAGTGTCAAATTTTGTGACTGTAAAGGCGCCCTGTATGTACCCGTTGTCATGACGACTCCTGCGAGGACTTTCCGTCGTGCATGGGGGGAGGTGAAGTTGTCGGTCAGCTCACTGAACTTATCTACCACCAGGCGAGAGACGGCATCAGCGAGAACCTGGAATCAAACACAGTCACACACACACGGACGCACACAGATGCACACAGCCACACAAACACGCGCTTGTGTCAGATATGGCACACAATGCGTGTGTGATGTTATCCTACCCCAGAGCACCATGTACCTGTCACAGTGTTTGCATTCAGCTCCAAACAAGAGTCAGAGCATTGAGACAGCAACAAGTGAAACTAGGTTCCCCCCCGGAGGTTTACCTAACCATCTTTCAAGCAGCGCTGTTTGAGTTTAGCATGACAGTTATAATTTGCCATCTCCCTTCGGACAGTGAATCACAAAAAGCAGAAACCAAACAAGTCAACCTGAGCAACAGATGTGAACAAAGTGCTTGTTGATCCTTCACAAGCTCACAAACTCTTATCTTAACTCTGGGGGGGAACTTAAGTGAACTTCAGACATCTTTTGTTCTTGGACAGCCACGTCCTTTTGCTGGCTCTTTATCTACTGCTAATGTGATGGAAATGACGAAAACCAAGAGGGGAGTCAATGGCTGGATGACCACAAATGAAAAAGATTAGTCCAATATTACTTCCCTGCTACTTTAAAGTCACCCACTCGTAGCCAGATCATTTGACTTTCTAATGTCAAGGTCGACTCTGGTATAGAAATGACTGTTAATCTCGCGGGGTACAAAAAAGTGGAAGTGCTGATCTCTTGAAGAAAACAGCACATATGTCCAAAGAATATTTCCTTTCAGAATGAGAAAAGGAGTCATATTTTCCTCATACAAATATGTTTTTGATGGCCCTCACGTCTTGAGCATTAACAAAACCAACTGAAACTTAAAAATACAAAACTAGAATTAACATGTATTTTGCAACAGCAGTGGATGCCAGTCATTACTTCCTTGCCAGATGGAAACAGGCAGCAGAAATTAAATTCCAAGCAACAAAGAATTAATAGACCAATTAGTGGGGGCGGCATTGATTAAATGGGGTGCTTGTTGAATAAATCAGTTGACAAGTGGAGAGAATGAGTAAAGAAAAAAAAGGCTTTGGGGAGGGGACTGTGTGTTGTGCTGATTAGCTGTGCAGACAGCGTTATCTTCCCCTCACACGCTGGCAGTCACCTCCACAGTGGCATCAAAAGTTACCTCCTGCCTTTGGACTCTGCACACCTGATGTGAATAAGGCTTTAACAATCACCCGCAAGAACAGCAGAGTTCGACAGGTGGAGCATCGAAGAGTAGACCTCTTTGCGACCAAAAAGTCATATCCTGTGGAAATCCATATAGATAACCACAGTATTTTTCTCTTTAGTTCTGGGGTGTGCCATTTTATACTGCTCATGATAATATATATACAGATTTTAAGATCATAGGAAAATAAATTGTTATGACTGAAATATTCTGACTTGCTGACATGATGATTTCATACTTGGCACTGCAACGACAAGCATGGCTGAAAGCAAGAGCAACACTTCCACTGGCTCCTCAATGGAAGAGATAGTTTGAACAAAAAGTGAAAATACAGCACTGTGGAGGTGTCTTGATCCCAGCTCATTAGATATAAAACAAACTGAGGTACATGCAAATGCAAGAAGACTGTAACAACATTAAAACAAACATATTTGACTATTTGTTTCTGGTTGTGTTTAAGAAGAGTCAGAAATCCTGCAAAGAGAGCTCAACAACTGTTATGAGTTTCAAACATCAAGTGTTTCATATAATGGAAGGAGCCACTGTGACCACATCATTTAATTTGTGGAACTTTCCTTTTGAGGCGATTCACCATCAATATTTTGGAGTTTATAGTATGTGACTTGTAAATCAGAAAGTGGCAACATCCTAAAAAAACCCCTACTTTGTTGTCTATTTTACTCTAAACTGGACAATAATTTACAAAAAGAACATTGTGATGCATCGAAGAGGACTTGAAACTTGAATCTCCTCATGTTGGTCTAATTCCTCAAAAATATGTGAGAAAAAAAATAAAATAAAATGTTTCGGTAAGATTTTCTCCAAGTAGGACAATCTACAAACAACACGAGTATCTTACCTGTGGTAGGTGAAGCTGCAGTCCCTCTCTTGGTATGGGTTGTCGGGATGGTGTCTGGTCTAGCTGCATGTTGAAGAGAGCTGAGAGAGCGGCCTGTGCTGCCCGGGCTTTTGCCAACTTCTTGTTGCGCCCTGAGCCTTCAAACGTCTGTGCATCCACTGTTACTGACATCACAAAATTCTTGGCATGACTCTCCCCACTCTCCGAGACAAAGTCATATTTGAGGCCTGGCCTGAGCTCATTAAGGATCATTACTGGGTTTTTGCCACTGGAGGGCGAGCTGAATGCCGATGGAGGGGGCAGTGGGGCCTGGGCAAGGTTGCTGCCAGGTGGTGTGGGCAGTGGGTACTCCCCTAGAGAGTTTAAGGAGCTGCTACCATTTGAGCCTAGATAGAAGGATTCTTCAGGTGTGGCTGGTGTCTCAAAACCATTAAAGAGCATATCTGGGAAGTCAGCTTGGTCAGATGTAAAGTCCGTGTTAACTGTCAATGTGCGACCCATGGCCAGGTGTGCCTCAGAGGCATTGGGGAACTGGACGAAGGAACGCAGTGCTTTCTCAGCTGCATTTAGTTTAGCCTTCTTCTTAGTTGGGCCCATGCCCTCAAACATCTGTCCGTTGACCTCCACAGTCATGACAAAAACTGGTGCGTGGACTGGTCCTGTCTGAGACAGGAGTTTGTACTGTAGACCTGGTTTGATTTCATTTAGCTGCATCAGAGCATTCTTGGGCAGGACTGGCCCCGGTGTTTTCTTGCGCTTCTTTGCCCGGAACTTTGAATGTGTGTGTCCATTGTTTCCCTCTTCAAGGGGTCGCTTTCGACTGCCCAGGCCACTTCCATTGGGGAGCTGTTCAGCCACTCCCACCCCGTCTTTGCAGGACACGTTGTCCAGGTTTCGGTTTTCCTTAACATCTGTGCTGCTCGAACCTGCGGTGCCCAGAAAGAGTAACTTACAACGCCTTCGTTGCAGGATCTTGTAAATGCAAAATTTATAGATTCCTTTATCACTCTTTGGAACTGAACCAATGATTTGTGTTCCTTTATCAGGACAAGAGAAGCTGACTTTTCGTTTAATTGAATATTTACCTTTGGTTGATTGTTGTTACTATAAATAGTACAACACCACCAGCACATCCACTGTACTTACAGATTCACCAAGTTCTTAGAGATGCACCTTGTTTAACAGTCAAAAGGGGTAGTTTTTTTTGGACTGTATTTTGGTCATTTAGCATTTAGCATAGAAATTCATCTTTGATTATATCTTTTAAACTCAAATCATAGGTTTGTTATTCAAATGTGAATGGGAGAAATATACTTTGAAAGAAAACAATTTCTGAATGACAGTGTTATGTGACTCAAACCTAAAAGTACACAAATATGAGCTCACATATCAACACTCAACATAGACGCACACAGGAGCTGTTTCTCATCCACTCCATCAATTTTTAATCACTTTAGTGACTACAGAGGAATTTAGTTATACTTCAAGTGTTTGGTTTTAAACTGCAGGCTCTCAAATTTACTGTAACGGGGAACACATATCACTGAACCCAGTTAGCAAAGCGGATGGAATATTGGCAAAAATTTTCATTTATAACATCCTTCAGCAAAGGCTTGATAGGTTACTCCTTGCGGTACTCAGGAGAAAGAGAGGCCGCAGTGTGCATGAGTGGGATTGTAGGTTGGGTTGAGGGAGTGCAGGGAGGAGTGCAGGGAGAGGAGCTGAGGACCAGGCAAACAGGAGAACACATCAAAGAGGCAGAAAGAGAAGACTCCACCTAATGCAGGATCATAGAGGCTTGACTGGTGACATGGTGGGAGGTTAAGATGCTATTTACCCTTTTTTACATGAGATTTTGGGAAGAATGACTGTCATATTTTTTAAAATGTGGAAAATCTAAATTCTACATCTGTTTCTAATGAGGTGCCATTCATAAGACCCCGCGCCTATTAGATCCCCCCCCGCTTGTTGGAGAACACAGTGTTTCAGGTTGCAAAATGTAACCACATGCAGTTACCATCTGCATACTACAATTGACATGTCTAAGGCAAGAGAAAAAGACACTTATTCCTAATATCAAGAACACAAACTGCATATCCTTCAACCTATGAGCAATTCCACTGAAACCATGCAACATAATTTGGTGTGTGCGTGCATTCTGCAAAATGTTATTAGAGTTTTTGCAAATACACAACAAAAAGGAGGGCCAGCATAACTGCACATAATGTTAGCAAAAAGTAATTGAGACATATCAAGATGGTGAAAGGGGAATGTTTTTGTGGGACAGAGATAATTCTTGGTAAACAACTTCAAAACCACCAATGAAATTACAGCATTTGTTGTATACTTTCTTATGTGGTGTAAAGTTGTAAAAGCTAAATGAGGACTTAGACTCTCTTTCTTCAAGACATGTTCAAAACATGCAGCAAATAGCATAGCTTATCGTGTGTTTCTGCAAAGAACATAAAAATTAGACCTTTCATCTTGTGGAAATGTGAGAATTTTCATTGATTTTAGTGCATGATATACTTGAACACACACATGTTGCTAGAAAACAGTACCTCTCCCATATTTGTGGGGGATTGGAACCAACTAGTCAATCAATAAAATGTTAACATACAAATGCTCAAGCATGCTGAACAAACACAGTGAATATCAGGGCACATAGAAAACATTGAGTTCTCTTTCTCCATTTAAAAATGTAAAATTTAACACATCATTTTTCTTTTAAAAAACAAAATTGATACCACTAATTTTATGGTGTAATAACTTTGCAGGATAATGAATATCCAGTAGTACTCCAGAGCCTGGGATCGGATCGGATCGGATCAGATCAGATCAGATCAGATCAGATCAGATCAGAGGGCAAAAAGCCATCAAGCATCAGCCATGACACCATGCATTGAATTATGGTACATGCATGCACTTGTGGTCATTATCAAGCCAGCATCTGTGTAATCAGCAACTATTGGTAGTGCAGACTAAAGTTCTGTACTGCTTTAATCTTACTAAGCTTAGATCTTCATCCAGAGGTTGCACAAACCAATAACGCAGACAAAGAAAATCTTTTATCACAACTTCATTTTAAGTTTAACTTGTTTGTCAGACTTTTGATTTGGAATGATTTGTGTGATTAAAGAATTTCAAGAACTGCTAAGGTTGTCACATAAAAGTAAAAAATGATTTCATTTTTCATCTCTCAGCATTCCCTCTGTATTAAAAAAGGATTGAGGGAGTTTGGTCTGTGTTTTATCTTCAAAAACATCTTCTGAGGCTTCAGAGGCTTTGAAAGACAACAGACAAAGACAAAAAAAATACTCATTTGGCTGAACACAAAACAACATGCTTCTCCTCAGAGCCGAAACAAGGAGTATGACACTACAATAAGTCCTGTTCATTTATATTGCAGAACAGGGCACTGTGTGGATGACAGCTCTGTTTTTCGCAAGCTCAAAATTGTTGCAAAGGTGTGGAGAAACACATTAAATCATGTTTTTCTGTGCCTTCTCAGGTTCACTTACTGAGTTCAAACCAAAATTTCTAATTAAAGTTCAACAAGCTGAAGTGAAGAGGAATTTCTAAAGAGAGAGAAGAAGGTAGAGGGAATCTCTAATGCTACTTGAAGCCTCTCAGATGTCATGATAAGTTCCTCCTCAAAAACTTTCAGCAAAATCAGTGATGTGTATTTGTGTGTGTATGCACTGCTCTGTATTTTGGTTCAAATTGGGACAAATGATAGCTACCATTATCCTTACTGAGGAGAAAAATTAAAATATATTTAGCAGCACAACAGATATAAACTGTTTTTTTAGACATGAAAAGGTATGTTCAATTTAGATCTGCACACAGTTTTGTTAGTTTTACATTAGAGAGCATGTTCCATTATTTTATACAGTGTAGACTGGGCATATACTTGTGTAATATATGCCAGATAAATGTGTTTCCACTGATTACACATTAGAGAGAGATAGGGAGACATACAAGGGAAGACATGCAGGCAGAAAAGAGGGGAAAAATAATATTCAGGCAGACATTTTAGAGTAAAAACAAGCTACTGCTCAGACAGGAGAACAGACTGGAAAAATAAGAAAAACTGGAGTCAACTCACTCATATTCTCCTCCTCATCCACATCCATTGTGACAGGTTTGTTCTGACCTGAGAGCAGCCTCACCCCCACTGCACCTGAGGATCAGAAAACATGAAGGTGGACTGCATAAGCACGGACGACAGTATGAATGCACACGAACCCATTCAAAGACCTTGAGTTGCTACAGTGATGATAAATTTCATAATGCTCGAGCACGCACACACAAAGAAAAATGCACATATTGCACTGTGCAAGAAGCCCATGATGTAGGCACATAAATATTCAGTGACTGAGAGATATCAAGGTGAGAGAGGAGGCCAGGGCTGACAGGCCTTAATAGCAGGAGCAGTCTATTGTGACTTTAATATCCCTCCGATTAGACCTCATTTCCCACTGCCTGCTGAGAGATATACAGCCAGTGACATGGCTAAGTTACTTCACTGCCACACACACACACACACACACACAAACACACACACACACACACGCACCCACACACACGACTTATCTCAAGGTGGCGAGTGCGATTAAAGCTCCATTAAGCAATATTTTTCACACTAACATATAATCAATGATTTCATGCAATCTGAAATGTTCACTTATGCTGCCTATTAAACTGACAGAAAAAATTCAGCTTTGAGACTCTAAGTTTTTTGGGATTTGTTGGTGTATTTGAGTGTATTTTGCAAAAGGCTCTGTTTTAAAGTTATGAATTAAAATTTAAATGCAGGCAGCAAACAAGTGGCTTATTTTTAAAAAAGCCAAACATCAAGCGAGTCTTTTTTATCTTGTTGTCTTAAAGATTTGGACAGTGTTTGGTGTGGTATGAGCCAACAAACACTTGGGGATAGAATGTTAACTTTTCAGTCTCTGACCATGAAATGCCAAGGGTTTAACCATATGAAACTGAACAAAACTGAATGTTTTGAATACTGATTTTTGCCACTTGAGGGAAAGGAAACAATCCATAAACTCAGCACTAACATATCTTAAGTTCATTAAAGACGTAGTTGTTGAAACATCTTTTTGAGTCTTTTTTCTTGCCACTTGATGTATGTGAAATTACATTTTTTTCCACCACCGTTTGTCTGCCTTTTTTTGCTGGGTAGGTAGTGTAGAGTTACTGTATTTATTAAAGCCTGTTTATTCAAAACAGCTGCATGATGCAGCTGGAAATGAGAGCAGTGAGAGTGAACAAAACAGTAAAGATGCTGCATCTAAAACCCAAAAAAATAAGCTAAAAGAAGCTAAATATTTTACTTTACAGGGAATTTCAGATTTGGGCTATAAATGTTAGCAGGTTTTTCAGTAAAGACAATAAGAAAAACATAAGTCCTTTCATAAGCAATTTACAAAACTAAGTCAAAAACATTACAAACTTTTTTTACGTTTTAAAACCTGCTTAACCACATATAAGAGTACTTCATGAATTTAGTATTGCACTACTGAAAATCTGCTTCTTCAAACATTCTTAGATTCACTATGGAAAGTAAAAGCTGATATGAGTGAATGCAGCAGAACCTGAAATGTTAGCTTTTTATTCCAAACATTATTCTTTTTTGTCAAAACTTAGTCACTTGACCATAGACAGTTCATTGGTTAGGTTTGTTATGCTAACAGCAGCTTATGTGGGCTCAAGCTATTTGCCTCAAGGGGAGATGAGGAAAAAGACTACAGAGCTTTGAAACCTTACTTCTTTTTTTAACTCTGAATCCCCACAATTTTTTCATTTGAAAACTTTTCATTATGGGACCCAAACAAGATTTTGCAAAACTCCTTCTGGAGCCAAAAACTGTAAAAAGAGTTCTCATTTAATTAATTATTACTAAGTCAACTGAGAAAAAAAAAAAATTTACCATCAACATAAAACATTAAAAACAAGAACAAACAAACAGCAAAATAGTTGATAGGACCAAAACACAAACAAAAAATGCAAGAAATTCTTTGAATTACATTTTTTATTGATGACTACTGTCATCTCTTCTTTTGATAACCATTTCAGCCTGCAGGGCATCAATTTAACAATCACCAAATATATCATTACAGAAAAGTTGCAGCACTGGATCAGATACTCCTAAATACAGAACTAATAGTTTTAAAAAAAGTTTCAACTCTGTGACTTTTCCCATTAGTCTCCCCACCAAACTACTTGAAAAGTCATAGCAAGACAAAAAGTATTGCTCAAAGTAGGGCAAGAGAGCGCAAACTGATGAAACAGACTAACAGAGCAAGTTAGATGAGAGAAAATGAGAGTTACAGCAGAAAAGAGGGAGAAAAGGGAGAGAGGCGTATGACACAGAGACAGAGAGAAAGCAGGAGAAAGATGGCATTATGATATAGAACAGATTGTGCTGATTCTACTCTCTCTTCTCGTCTTCCGTCAGTGCCCCCATTCCTCAGCCAGACACTTTCTTAAGCTAAACTAAATGGGCTAATTAATCTGGGCTAATGGTGGGTGACAGCAAATATGCTAGCACAATTATCACCCTATGAAAGATTCATATTCCAACCCATAATTGAAAATGAAAAGGTGGGGTGAAGGGAGGATGGGCAGGAGCAGGTCTAACGGAGTGGAGGATGAGAGTCATTTTTCTCAGGTAGCTGGCTCCAGGTGTCCCCCCCACCCCAGCCCCTCACTCTCAGCCAAACTTAAAACCACATCTACACGCAAGACTAGTCACACTACTTACAGATTGTTACTTCCGCGGTGCATGATGCTGGATGATTTTATGTTTCCAGACTTGAAATGACTGAGTTTAACTTGTTGGCAACATGTAGTTAGAACATCTTAAACTGGTGTTTCACTTTAAAAAGAAAGAAAAGCATGTCAATGCTGTGGCCAGATGTGGAAGTGAGCTAGTGTGGATAAATAAATTCAGCTTAGTGTATCCATGTGTAAAAAACTCGAATGGGGCTGTGGTTTTATTCACGTACCTCTTCTTCCAACACACACTGTTGTATAGTTTAGTCAGTATACAATGCAAATGTGCCTGTCAGTTTTGACTTTCAGATGAGAACGCCTTGGTCATAAATCCGTAACTATTCCTGAAATCAGATGCAATCATTGGAGAGAGTCCCACACAGAATTCATAAAATGGGTGTATGAGTTTGCCTGTTTGTGTATGTGTGTGTTTTGAGAGGTAAATCTGGAGGTGAATGGCTATGCAATCCTAAAGGGCATGGTGCCTCAGAAAAAAAAATGGTCACAGCATTCTGCTACCTAAAATGAAAGCTCATATTTTTGTGTTGAGTGAGATTTATGACCTCTATTAAATTCATCCTCTAACTTTTAAAAATACATCACTGTCAGTGAGGAAATCAGTGTTTTCCAGAATTGCAGAAATGGCGACACATGATTATTAAGACAGATCAATGCTGTGCTAAACATATAATGAGGATTGCACGGATGTTAATATTTCACTGTGAGTGTGTTCACTGTTTTTGACAAGTCCATCTAGATCAAGTTCAGTCAAATGCTGACCAAATGTGTCAGATTAATCTAGAAACAGATTTTTAGCAAATATATCAAGCTGTCTGATGGTTATTACAAAAAAAAACATATATTATAATGTCCAAAAGAACGTCTATTAACCTTTAATGGTAGCAATATTTTTCCTTATCTTGGTCTATTGCCTACCCCAAGTGGGTATTATTCTAGGACTGGTAATCATAAATATTCACAAGTACGAGAGCTGCGTTGTTAAAATGACTTGAAAAGGATTCCAGAACCAAACATGTGATCACATTAAGGTATGCACACATTCATTTGTACATACATGGAACAAAAGAATGAAAGTAAATTTCTTAAGTATTGGAGCAAAATGGCACTTTTTTTGAAGGACTGGTAGTAACCAATTGTTGAGTACTGATGAGGTTTGTTGTCCTGTCAAATGAATAATCTTATGGTCTGTATTTAGTTAAAAGAAGATTTATATAATATATAACACATGTAGACCACTAGCTAACCAAATTGACCAAGTAAAATAAGGTACAGAACATCAAAGACAGACGTTTTCTAAAGGAGCTTAAGCATTTTTCTTTACAGATCAGCGATTTTTAAACATTAAAGCCTGCAAAACTAATTTAGAAATTTGCATACATGGAGATTAATAAGCCACTGGTAAAAGCAAAGTAGGAGCCTTGATAGATTTTGGTATTGACCATTTCTGCACACATACACATGTGAAAGAGTGGATTTAAAGTGAGTCAAAAGAACCAACAGTGAGAGCTGCTGATTATCTACCTCCATATGCATAAATGATACTGCGTCATCAAGTTGTGAGACAGCTCGGTTCCAGGTAATTCTGAGTGGACGCTAAGGGAGGCAGGGAAAATAGAAAGATGAGAAAGAAGATGAAAAACCTCAAATTCAATCTGGCATGGTGAGAGGGACTGAGGGGAAATAAGGTGGTTTTGATTTGTCTCTCATCTCTCGCTTGCGCTGTGACGGAGCGATAGAGCATCGTGGAGGGAGCACCAGCAGCGGCGATTGATGGGAGGAGGTGGGGTGGAGGGAGGGATGGAAAGGTAAAGGTGAGGGACGACAGAGGTGCGAGGAGATAGAAAATGCAATCCTATTCCAAGTAAAAAGAATCATTATCTCCTCTAAAACAGAAGGCAATGGAAAGGTCTGCCCTTGGCATACTGTGGGGTTCAAAGAGTCCAAAACAAACATATGAGAGGTGGAAGTCAGATTTTCAATCAAGATAACTTTTGACCAAGAACAGATCTTAGAAAAACACAGAAAGCATTCATAATTAATGTACATAATCTGGCTTGCATGAAGGGGCACTCTTTAACAATTCAAAAATTTAAAAAATCTCTGAATCTGATTTGGCATGCACCACATTAGGAAATACTCTACTTCTGCAACTGTATTATTAGAAGTTCTGATCAAAACTTGAAAAGTTATCTGTCATGGAAACAGAGCACACAGCAAAAATACTCTAGCTATAAAGTTCATTGGTGCTAAAATGCAAAATGCATTTGCACTGTAGTGATTATTAGTATGTGGGGCAGCATTTTACCCTGAACTGCACACGGCGGTGAATCAATAGTTTTGCTGAATTCACACAGATCTCATTCTTTTTGCAACTATCTTCAGGTTTTTACCCTCAACCTGTTTATAATGAATGGTTCAGGCAATTTAAAGCATGAATATCATAAGAAATTTATGTCCAGGGCCAAAGCCAGTTGCAGTTGTGCACTTTTTTTTAACCTTTTTCTAATTACTTGCTCTATGCCTCTTTATTCTTTGGAGAAGGATGTCTTATAATGCTCTCTGTACTTAATCCATAAGGTAATGCTGCCTTTTCTAGTTTCTGTTGTTCGTTGTCTGATCTTCACTGCAAATGGTATGGGACACCTGTTCAGACACCTCAGATATGCATCTGCCATGTCTTGGAGGGTAGATTTTAAAGTTTGTACTTAACTCTGAATAACACAAACTCTTTCCAGTCTCTTGTATTGCTTTAGATTCTAAGTTTGCCTCTAAATTTAGCTTTTCATTTGATGATCAGTCAGCCTAAATTTGTGCAACCGCATCACCTCCTGCTGTGGTCTCTGGTAGCTTAGCACTCTGGCTTTCATGACTCTGAAATAGCTTTAAAATGTTCTATATTTTTATTTGGAGCTTTGAATGTTCCATGTAGAGTTTCCCCAATACAACTTAGTCCACTTTTTCTGTCTCAATATTAACCACTTTATTTCCAGGGACTGTGGTGGTGCTCTACTACACTTGTAATCACATACCATGTACTTTAAACACATCTAACTCTGGCTCATGTTCCACAATATATTTTTAGTTACCACCAAAAAGGTGACAAGTCCACAAAGTTTTAATGTGTATTAATGACAAAATGGTAATTGGCCCACTGATGGAAAGATTGAGTGTGGTTAGTTCCTTGTCAAGATGATGGCTTCTGATTGGTTTGATGGTAAACTTTGTAGTGTTATGACAAGTAAAAGGTTGCCTCTTTTGATGTGATTATAGCAACATGAGAAGACATTTGGACTTTGGAAGCACTTATCCCCTTTATTCACTCTCAGTCCTTTACATTTCACTCAAACTACAGAACACACTTGAAAACTTGTTTTTAAGAAAAGGTCATAAATACACTGCATGCTCGGCATTTAATGATATATTTGGCAGTGAAATGAAGCCCCTTTTCAACCCCTATGAAAATGAACCACTTACATCTTACTTTTGGATGAAATTACTGTTAAATTCATTCAGCACTTCTAGTCTTCTATAACTTTTCAGTCTGTAGTGTCTGCAGAGAGCATCAGTGACACCACCTAATGTTTGGACCCAGTGAGGCAATCTTCTACTGTCACCCAGACTACATTAAGAGCATATTAAGGGACAGAAGTACCCTCCCTCACACCCTCAGAAGCCTGTTATACCACTATGTTGACAGCAGTGAGACAGGCTCTAAAAACATCCCCCGCTTAGCTCCTGTCAAAAACAGACACAGAGAAAAGGAAAACATGCATCGCTGCACAAATACAGTCATGTACACACTTATCTCTGTGATCTAAATGTAACTCCTCTTGCTGCTGAAGTAAACCTAAACTCCTTCATTTCAAGGATCTGTGATGTAGCCAGCAGTAGGAGTGTGCAATATGATATTGGTTCATAAATAACCTAAATGTCTTCACGAACTTCCTTTACAAAGAGATCAATAGTATTGTACATAGTACATATGTACAATAAATATTGGACATATAGTAGGCTACAGTGTACATTTTAACAGTTGCAGTTCTATTGCTGACATCGCTTACCACTAGCCGAAAGCAATTCTTGACCTAAATGATTTTTCTGTTGCCATTTTTTTTTTTTTTTTTTGCTCTGAAAATCAGCTAAACTGTTGGGTTTTGAATTTTTTTCTTTCTTTACCCTTTAGTTAAGGTGATTCTGTTGTATAACATGCTCTCATAACCAGAATGGTTTGTCATTTTTACATGTGCAACTTAATCACAAAAAATGTGAAGAAAACAAAATACATTAAAATCAGTGTTTCAGAGACCACATTAATTTGATACATGCTTTGTTAAAAAACATTATTTTTGAGAAAAAAAATTCTCATTTTATGAGGCTGCCTTTTTGTTTGTTAGCAATTAAAGGCACAATCTGCATTAAAATGCTAAATATAGAAAACTTAAGTGTTATCACTACACTTAAAGCTAATTTATGATGTGATGTATCTGAACTTGCATAATAATAATTTATGACAAAGAAATTTCTGCTTTTAAAATGTGTAAAAAAGCACAAGTTTCTAGTTTTATGTTAATTGATTGGAGTAAAAACTAGACAAAGCAATGCAAAAACAGATCATGTTGGCTAGTGCATTGATATTTCCTAGGTGATAATACTTTACTTAAAAACAGCAAGTGTCAGTCATTATAACAGCTTTAGCAGTAGGGCCTCAGTCATTTGCTGCAGAAGACTTGCTTGCTTAACTGAGCGCTCGGTCCGACAGGCTCTCTGGGGTGGGACTGTGGCTCACAGTGAGCCAGGACTGCCAAGACTTGCTGGGTAATGGACCAGTGCAGAAGCTCAGCTGGGAATTAAGAGGGAAAAATGGGCAATACCCTTGCGCACACACAAACACTCACACACACACACACACACACACACATTCACAAAACCACTGAGACTTGAGCCCCATGGCACAGCTAATTCACCATTTTAGTTTTTGTGTGTATATGGTACAAAAGAGTCTCAAAATAAAAATAGAAAACTGACTCTAATTGAAAATCATAGAAAGGATTTAAGACATGAAGGCAGTTAAGTTCACCAGTTTACTAGTTGTTGCACTGTATCTCACAATGGATAAGACTAAATGTAATAGACACTCACATTTCCCCAAAATATAAAATGTCAAAAATGAAAAAACAACTCCAAAGATGGAGAGTTGTGAAAAGAGTAAAGAATTGGTCTTTTATTGTGTTCCAGACTTTAATATCTGACAGCCAGTCGTTTATCATCATGGACTGCTGATGGAGAGGGAAGGGAAAGGTGGAGAAAGCAGAGGCAGTGAGTATCAATATGAATTTTTTATTTGATGGGTTTTATGGGATATTGCATTTCAGAAGGCTGGCAGAGTCAAGGTTCATGGAGGAGCAAGGGTAGAGAGAGTTTGGAGGCAAAGTCATACAGTAAAGGCCAGAAGAGAAATAATGATGTCCCTCCACATGAAAATACACACCAGCACATCCAACTATATGTGCAAACAACTGCTGTAGAAGAAAAGCCCAAAAATAAAGCGTCACAAATTTTTATCATTTTGGCTGAAATTCCTTAATGCATCTTTAGTCTCACACACACACACACACACACACACACACACACACACACACACACACACACACACACACACACACACACACA
>JAQMCX010000011.1:19102760-19122034 GCA_029814765.1 Acanthurus leucopareius | reverse complement strand
TTGGTTCTTCCTTATTCTAAAAAAAATAAGACAAACAACCCCCCCCCCCCCAAAAAAAACCCCAAAACAAAACAAAACAAAAAAATTACATTTCAAGCCATACCAATCCTGCATAATTCATGAATATCAAGTTTTAGAACAATGTAAAATAACTGTAGATGGAAACACTGCAGGCCTTTCTGGTATTTAATTAATTTAATTTTATCACTACAATTGTGTTTCAAATGAATAGTAATTTCAAGAGTTAAGGGATTTTTAATTTTTTTTTTTTTTTGGCTGTTGACATGGTGTGAGGATTTCTTGTTATGTGGCTTCACCACAAAAAGCAGCACAGGAAATAAACATACCTGTGTCTTTCTTTATTTTCTAGTTTAGTTTGTCTTCAACTCTGCTGACTTCAGTTACATTTTGTCATTTTATCCAATCCAGAAGCTGCAATAGATAAGCTCTGTATAACAAGGTTTTGCAAACTTTTCCAGCCTAGCCCAGCCCAGCCCAGCCCCCCCTCATTAAATAACAGTAGATTATAGGTGGGGCACTCCTTTTGCAAGACATCTTTAAAGACCTATGTTTTAAAAATGTGTCCCTTTTTGTGAGTTGCAACTAACTTGTTACATGCTAGTTAAGGAGCTAGCTTGGTAAATTTTAGAAGAAGCTTTGTAGCAGATACTGACTGTACCGGGTCAGGTTTTTAAAAGCATGCATTTTCATAATCCTGTGTGTGCCTTGATTACCAAGACAATTTCAGATGTTAACTATCTATACAATCTACAGTTATGCACAATACTAAGAGACTGCAGGATTTCTTCCCTAAAAGATGAACAATGACCAGATGAGGTGCAGGTGCAGCAATGAGACCTATAAGTTGAGAGGGAGGTAGCAGGATAGAAAATAAAGACAGAGAGGCATACATGGAGGAATACCGGGCCCATTGTTAACTGTCCATGTATGCGGTTAGGTAACTGAGTGCTATCGTCGCCATCCCCCAATCCCATTACTTTTCCCAATAAAGCTTTGGCAGTCCAGTGATTACTGCACGAAAGAAAAAGAAAGGAAGATTTTTAATAGAAATGGGATCAGGGTTTTTTTCTTTTGTGAAGCCGTGACCTTCTTCCTTGCTTTTTCTTCCCTCCCTGTTGCCTCCTCAGGTGATGTCTGCTGGCACTGACCAGGTAATGCCCCGTAATGGAGTACACGTGTGGGCGCCGGTGGCCTAATGAAGAAGGTCATGGCAGAAAGAGGAGTGCCTGTCATGCTGCCTGATTGAAACTGATGGGCCAAGGTAAGAGGGCCACAGAGTACAGCCACCCAACATGGCCCTCCCTGTCTCATCAAACAGACAAACACATGAGTGCACACACACACAAGCTTACCTCAGAGTCCATTATTCAATTTGGCCCTTCTAATGACCAGTGAATTAGGCTGCCAGAAGCGATTTGCCTTCTGAGCCCCACTGCTGGACGTACATGCTTTCCTCCACTCTGAATATTAAGAGGCAGCCATTCAGGTACTGACATCCAATAAGCCTTTTCCAATCAGAGAATTTAGCTGGAAGAGCATGGATGAGGGGGGCATTGATGACAATGAATGCTTGGTAATAAAAGTGAGTATGGAGCAAGATTTTGAAATACCGCCCTTCTTAACAAATAGTCTACATGCTCTGCAAGCCAAAAATCAAACATCAACAACATAAATGCATCTTACAACGACAAAACACATATAGCCTCCAAAATATGATGTCTTCCATTATATAAATGCATTTCTCTTACAATAAAAGGCACGGATGACGCTGGCCCTTGCTCTAACCTTGGCTTCATCACTAGAGTTTCAGGTCACTTGCCTGGTAGAAAGTTTGCTATATCTTGTAGAAAACATGGGCTTGTGTTTCAGTGTGGCAAAAAATTCTCCAACTGATTCATTCTACAAGGCTGACAGCATTGTCTTGTTGTCACGACACATGATCCAAAGCCAATTTTGTTGGGGTGTTATTCTGTTACAATTAGGATTTACTTATTGTATTATACTGAACTAAATATACAAAATAATAATAAATGTTAATGATAAAAATCCTACCACAATAAATCAATTATTTTTAAGTTCTATTTCAAACACTGAATCAGAATACCCCCAGAAGATCATGCCACAGCTGGAGCTACTCCCTCGGTTCTGCCATTTATATTCTGCTCAATCTTGCATCTTATTTGTGAGGAAGAAAGTTAGACTGTATCTGCATGAGGCTGTATGCAGCATTATATAATACTAAAATTGAACTGACAAGAGTGCTTGAAATAGCATGCACATATAGAAAAATATTTATAATTACTATTGAATCAAGAGAAGTGTAAGTCAAAATAAATAAGCCCACATATCCAACCTCAGCACATGAGTTTTTGCCAATCGCTTTTTGTAGATTTCCAGCTGATTCCCACCGGCTCATGCCTGTTCCTTTTTGCATTTGGCCTAAGAACAATGCTAAAAAAAGGATCAGGGAAAAATCCTTTTAAAGGTAGTCCAACCCAAGGATTGTATAGATGGACTCAGTTTGTCTACTAACACTCATGCTCTGTGTGCTGAAAAACTGTCCCCTCATTCTTTATAGATTCCTTAGGTCTAGGTATCAGGTTTAATAATAATAAAACTACTTTCGCTTTCTTCCATCTTTTCAAGGTTGTTGGGTGGCTCCCTCTCCTCTTCTCACTCGGAGCTGTAAAATCTATTTGACAGCTCTGATTTATGACACAGCACATGCACCGGGTGCCTGTGGGGAAAAGAGCATGTTTGAGTGTGTTTGGAAGTGTGTGAATTTGCGATCGTGGGTGTGTGAGCAAGCCCGACTCACAGAGGACCACCACTGCTGTGCTCAATGCTCAAGCACCCAACAGTGCAGGCAGGTAGGGATCTCCCTAAAACTTGCATGTGCACAAAAATATTCAGATACACCTGTGACTGCATACACACACATCAGCAGAGGCAGCATTAACACCTGAAGGTTGAAACAGCCTAAATACATAAAATTTAAAATGATGTTTAAGTTCTAATGAGCGACCTAACTTTATACATTAACATTGCAGGAAAAGGCTCTTAAAGGTAACATCTGTCTAATAGAACACACTTCCAGATAGAACAAACGAACCAATCACAAGCATTCTGTCTTCTTCAAACTTGCCTGTCCAGTTCATCATCCAACACTCTTTAAGGTTTCTTTAATACCTCTAATGTTTCTGAATCAACTAGATCACTTGTCTAGCAAACTTTTAAAATATTAAATATATTACAAGAACATTGACACTGGTTTGCCATGTTCCTTTCAGTTATAGAAGACTGTTCTTTAGTCACATGATTGATGTCTCATCCCATCTTCTCCTTTTTGGTTGAATTTACGGTTATTAGCATATCTGTGTGTTGCAATGCTGGCATATGCTGGACAGTCCTTTGCTTGATATATTTCGGATGCCATGGCGTACGTGAAAGGTGTGAGACAAAAATGTTCCTGAATGTAGCTGCATGTGTTAACATGTAATGTTACTAGTGGTGCCTGAAAGGTTATCATGATAGAAACCCAGCACTGGGAACTACATTTAAAAGAAGCTAAACATAGCTAATGCCTTTAAGAAGTCTGACAGTTTCTGAGAGACCCTTGAGAGACCTTGAAAGCACATGCATGGTACTTTTTTCAATGCAGCTTATCTCTTAAAATTTCAAGTGTTTTTGTAAGTTCATTCACTCTGCCTCCTCCTGTCCATCTCAACCCACAAAAAGACAATCCTCTCTTCTGTCCTCCTTTTCTCGTCGCTTGGATGCCCAGCGTGCTCACAGCTCACACCGTTTGTCACATTCAAGGCCAGGTTAGGCGCACTGGGATCCTTCCCTGCGATGAGAGTGATGTGAGTGTATGCTCAAATGTGTTTGTGTGCTTATATATGAGGACAGGGAAAGTCTGTAAATAAATGCCGTGCAAGAACATGAATGCTTCAATATAGATTGTATGCACATGCACCTGTGACATTGTCATCTAGGAGTTGAATTTCACACCTTGTGCCTTTGCTGTTGTCAGGCAGAGGGGTACCACTGATGGACAGCACAGAGAGGACAGGTTGGGGAACCTCTGCCGAATAAAAAAGGTCGTGACAGCTGACAGAGGGAGGGAGAGAGTGTTCATACACCCAAGAGGATGAGTGTCAGTGGTGGGAGGGGAGAGGATGAGTGAGGAAAGATGAACAGAGCAAAATAACAGTGAGGGCTACACTATATTACAAAAACGCGATATGAACTGTGATTGAGCTCTCTCTGCGATAAGATGCATAAGTTCAAAATGAATCTTTCCTCTCTATTACTGGCAAGAGTTTCCACGAAACATTTGGTTGGGGAGTTAAGATTTTCATCTCTACATGTCCTGTTCTATTACTTAAAAAAAAAAATTCCTCTCCGCCACTGACATAAAGGAGTAAAGCGACCAGCTGCAAGAGCAAAACATTTCAATATCTATATCCATCTGAATCTACACTGACAATGAATCTATATTAATGAGGTTTATCACTGTAGCGATAAAAAGAGCCGACACGAATCCCTGCATGCATCTCTAGGGCCATGAAGTATCTTTCTGCCAGCTAAACACACCTCTGCAGTTTGTGCAAACTCCCTACAATGGTTTTTTCCTCCCTCTGTCAGTCTGTTACAGTCATTAGCTGCATGTTAATCAAGGCCAATTACACTGAGACAGGCAGACACAACTCGTTTTTTATCATGACAGAGTGCTGCTGCGCTTGTGGTGCCTGGAAATGTTGCCACTAAATGAGGCACAGCTCATAATCAACAGCTATTCTGTCATCAAGTTAATGAATACAATCATGTTTACTATTTGATTTTCCTTGTTACTGTTGTCAAATATTGATCGGTCTGTCTGAGCTTTTTAAGAAGGTGTAAATTGCAGCAGTTCACATTATTCTTAAGAGAAGAACAGCAGCCAGTCAATTAAGAAATTACATTTAGGATTACTGTATATCAAATATTTTTTCCACACATAAATGATAATTTGTCAGTTGTGTGAATGTATAAATACGTGAATAAAAAAGGGAGTAAACAAAGGAAAGAATGTAACAGCAGAGTTAAGAGTTTTCTTTTGGGGGAAAGAAAAGGGGGGAAGGGGGGAAAGATGTATTGCAAAATCAAAGTCTTGTTATGGGCAAAGTCTCTTCCAGGGCAATGGATTGTAAGCATCACAAAGTGCAGATCTCCCCCTCTGCCTCCATATTCCAGTTACAAAAGCTCATTTTGGAGATTCTGCTGGCATGGCAGAAAAGGCCTCTGATTCCCATTTTCCATATTTCATATACAGCCCATTGGAAAGCATCGTCTGTGAGTGTCATGGCTTGGCACATTTATGAGAGATGCATTGAAGAGCCTATCAATTGGAAGATATGCTTGAGTTCAGTATTTTGAAAATCTGTCTGCACAATGTGGTTATTCTCTTATAAATTATAATTATCTACTTCATAATGCCATCAATAAATACCTTTTAGTCCTGCAGCATATATAATTAATAGGGCTGTCAGTCGATTAAAATTTTTTATCACGATTAATCACATTAGTGTCCTGAGTTAACGCGTGATTAATCGCGATTATTCACAAATGAATAGCATTTTTTTACCCTAATATATACGTAACTTAACAAGATATTTATCGCGTTTCTTATACTCTAGGAAAAATTGGAGAGGACAATAATAATTTCTTGACCATCATGTGGTATTTAAGATTGGACGTGCTCCGTTGGTAACTTAGTTCACATTTACAATAAATACAAATTACTTTTGTTTTGACCAGAGAACCATCGGGCAAAGTTTTAAAGCTAAACTTTCCGTTTAAAAGTACCTTTTCTGTATCCATTTCTGGTTTGTAACCGTTTGTGATGTTATTTTAGCGCTACTTCCTGAAACTACGGGAGCTGGCAAGGCACAGACCGTGCGTGCGTTAATCGCGCGTTAAAAAAATTAGTGCAGTTAAGGGGAGTTTGAGTTAACGCGTTATTAACGCGTTACCTTCGACAGCCCTAATAATTAACCTAAATATTTGTACCACAGAGTTACAGTGAAGCTGCTTTTTTAATGTACATACAAATGTGTTTAAATAAAAAAATCAAAACCCTAATTAAAATAGCAATGTAAGAGTGATTACACAGGGCATACAAAAATAATATTAAAAGTAAGAGATAAGATGGAATTCATTGTCATTATTCAGGTCAAAGTGCTTTTTCCACAGCAGACATTTTGACTTGTCAGGTAGGAAAAGCACAGGTCTTTCAACATGAATGCTTTTTTTTTTTTTCTATTCAAGTAAGCCATGACAGTGTGACAGTGAGCCCACATGCACAATACCAGGACCCTGAAAATGGAGAAACTAAATTGAATTCAGCCATCATTCACTTTATTTTATACACCTGAGATTTTCTTACTGCGACATGTCAAGATGTCTCTTGTGAAAAAGGTCTTTTGTTGGGAAAATCATTCATTAAAATGAGATTTCAAGGTGAGGTTTAAAAAATTTGGTTAAAGGGTGTGGTACCAGTGGTGTAATGTCACTGGATACACTTATTCATTTAACACTTAATTTTAAGGCACCTGTGTTTTAATCAAGTATTTCACTATTATACTGATTCATATGTTAGTATGTAGCTTTGACTTTATTCTTTGTTCAACAAAGCATCAATCTTGGAAACATTTGATTGTGAATGTACAATGTAATAGTGGACAACATAGTAAAGCCATCAAGGTAAGACTTGGCTTTATGTTTACAGGTTGAAAATTTGAATAACCCTTAGATATTTAGACATAATTATGTGATTAGGACTAATGGATCACTTTCTAAGGTTTCACCTCAACAGCTTAGTCAAAAAATGTAGGTAATTTCCTTTTAGGTCATTTCATTTTATGTAATTACTTAGGCAAGTTTGACAGAAACCTACAACTATCAGTATTTACCAAACTGCACAAAAAAAAAAAGAATTGTGATGTCTTTCTTCTGTTTAATTTTGTCATTCGTCAGTAGACACAAGCATACTTAATCTGAGATGAAACAACTTTAAAGTTAAACTTGCCTCTTTGGGACAAAACTAAGAATTTAGAACCACAAACATCTGTGTTCAGGGTTGCAGTGCACATTACTTTTTGATGGCTGATCACACACCTGACCCCAGTGCACCTCTGTATCCACATGTTGAAGTGTCCTTGTGGAAAACACTAAACTTCACTTCATGGTCTATCAAGTCTATTGGTGCCACTCACTGTCACATTATTCCACTGACGATTGTCTTAAGTAAGCATGTGACCTCCTCACAGCTAGCATTAGCCACTAGCCCACTCGACACAAAAGCTAAAGTACTAAGCAACTTATCAGGAGGCTTCCAGCAAGGGGCATTAAAGCTGACTGAGAGAGCAAGTAGATCAATGTTGGCCCAAAGTCCTGCTTCGTCATCGCTTCTCTTAGTGTGGTTAAAAAGTGCCACTTTCATTTCCATGGTGATAAGGGAAAGTGAAAAGGCCGCAAACAGACCTGTGTAATGCTGATGGACGTAGTCAGTTTCTGAGTGAGCAGGGCTCCAGTGCGAATCAAGGGCCAGAAATGCAGCATCAGCAGTGGTGGATTTACTTGGATGAATGGACTCGGCTCAACGATGAGGGTGGGGGGACTTTGGAGGGTGGTGGGTGTCAAAGCAAGTGGCTGAGACATGGCTAATACTGCCAGTGAGCTGTGGCCACCTAAGTAATTACTACCTTTACTGTTGGGCTAATCCTCCGAGCAGAGCAGCAAAGTCAGGAGGGAAAAGCTTAGAGCCTCTGTGGGGCTCCTGTCACCCGACTTCAATTACACAGAGACACAGACCTGTCTCACTCAGAGGGGGAGGGGAAGGATGAGGAGAGAGATTGTCTCATTTATGAACGTCTTTAATCAAATAATTCTGATCCTTAAAAAAAACAAAAAAAAAAAACAGGGAGAAGTCAAAAGCAGGACACAAGCATGCAAAATTGTGGGTTTAACTGAAACAGATGTGATAATATAGAGGATATAAACAAGAAGTCATGTCACTGAAAGGCACAAGACAGATTTTAAGCACAGTCTCTGATGTGGACATTTTTTTATACACATGCTAAAACAAGAGGCAAGTTGTCAATGTTTTCTGATGCTGCATCGCTTGAGCTTGCTGGCCAAGACGTATAAAGGTATAAAGGTGGTTTTCTGCTGTGTACCTTCATTGTCCATAATCTTAATAACATTTTTGTTTTTTGTTTTAGGCTTGTTAAGGGCAGAAATATTTGTAAACACAATTTCAATCCGGTCTACATTTTTATTTATGGCTGTATAAGAAACACAGATTTTTACATTTTTTTATTCTTAGTTATATTTCTTCAGGTAATTGTGAATACAAATGTAATTTCTATGGTCAGTTATCAAGTGATTTATCTGTTGATTAACCAAAGACCGAATACTTTTGCTATTATCTCTTTAATGATTTGAAAATTAATTGTTCTATTCTAGCATTTTTATAAAAAAAACACAAAATAATCATAAGAAAAGGAATTAAGGAATTTAAGGATTTTGAGGAATAGTCATCACTTACTAGTTTTTCTGGGATCAGTGATTAATAATGTCCTCCGTAACAACTGTCTGCTGCACATTAAATAAAATAAATAATAAATAATTTAAAATAATAAAAAATGCTATTGCTTTTTTAACATGACACATTTTGATGACGATGCAAGACAAAGAAGCGCATTACTCTTTTTTTTTAAAAAAACAAAAACTTCAAAATGCAATGAACTGAACTTTTCTACCTTTTCAACCACCAAACTATACAGCAAATAAACTGCCCTTTTAAGGAGTCTGAAGTTTAGTTTATACGTACTAATCACCGAGTTAAGTTATCACTAAAGACGTGCTGTGAAGAATTTAAAGCTTTTTAATTAAATGGTACCGTCAGTGTTTTTATAAAAATACAAGAACAGCTTTCACAGCAGTCTGCTGAGGCCATTAACATCTTCAAACTTGACAGACAAGAGAGACAAACAGCTCATTACATCCTTTCAGCTCAGTCTACAACAGCCTACAACAAGCCAGCTCTGCATCACACTCTGAATGAACTGCTGCTGTGGGGGTTACCTTTGCGTTCGGAGCGTTTCTTGCGCCTCCTCTTGAATCTGCGTCGGATCAGGCAGTAATAGGAGCCCAGATTCTGTGCGCCGTTGGTAAGAAGGGCCATGGCTTGGTCAGCACTTACACTGCTTTAAAATCAACTGAGTGGTTCTCTAACAACACTACAAAAATGCAACTTCACCTGGGAGGATCTCACTGTGAACACATGGTTATACCTGTCCTTCACCTCTGACTGCCCATGCTCACACACACTCTGCCACTCTGTACTGCCAAGCTAATGATATTCAGAAGTCCACACACCTGCAGCATTTCTTTGTTTCTACTTTGGTCCTCCCCTTGTATCCAAAATCTCTTTCCCTCCCTCCCTCTCCTCCTCCTCTCCCTGTTTCTCTCCTCTGCTGACTCCATCTCTGCCCTATCAGTAGTCAGAGAGGAGAGGCGATGGAGTAGGGTGTGAAAAAGAAGGAGGGGACTAGCAGAGGAGAGAAGCTCATGGTTTCAGATGGTTGTAAATCAACACGAGGGCAAACTCTTTCAGTCTCATCCCCTCTTTAAGTAACTGACATCTTCAGGAGACAAAAACACCCTATCACATCCATTCAGTGAAAACACACGGGTACAAAAAACAAAAACAACTTCAATATGCTCACATACACACATTCACACCTGCTAATAATAATAATAAAAAAAAGTCGGAGGAAAAGCTACCACTTCTAACTTCAAGATTTATATATCTGGTGGTTTTTTACTCTCCACTGTACTTAAGAGACTCGCAAGGAGTGAAAAGATGAGACGCAGCTCAGGAAGCAACACTCTATCTTCCTCTAGTGGTACTCATTTGTAATTACATCTCTGATGGGACCAAAACCTAGACTTCAAGTACCAGTTTGGTAGCCACAGTGGGCTCATTAATGCTTCAATGATTTTGTGGCAGAAAGTTATGTATCAAATATTATAAAGATGCCATAAGTCAAATTTAATTGAAGGAAAAGACAAAAAAAAAGAGGGAGAAGAAGATAAAAAAACAGAAATGAAAAGTAGAGAGAAGAAAAACTCACCTTTGGCTTTGGCTCTGCTGTGATGTCTGTGATTGGAAAAACCTGATGGAGAGAAAGAACAGATGTTCCAAGTGAGTGAACAGCAGACTAACCACAGAGTTAGTAAAGATTTGGATTACTGACAGTAAAAGTGTTGTAAGGACATGACACAACCGAGGTTAGGATATACACAGATGGCAAGTAAAGGTACACATACTAGATGAATGCTCCATTAGCAGCAGTTATTTAGCCAGGTTTCCACATCAGCTGTTCCCTTCCTGCAAAACACTGGATGAATTGTTTCTGGCAAATCACTGCTGTTGTTTGAAATAAGGAACTCAGTTTTTTGTTTTTTGTTTTTTTTTTACATAGAATGAGACTAGATGTAATAACTAAGCTGGAATTTTTCTCCTCTGATTAAATCACTTGGATATAAGACGTTCAGTGCTTAACTGTGAGCACTGCAATTGGCAACACAAACCCCATTTTTAATCAATATGATGCAGTGGATTATGCAGCCAGTTGTTACAGACAACAATGATCTCAACCAGAACTTTTGAAAGAATAAATAGACATATTAATAAAATGTGTTTATTACAAGTTAAAAAAGATTCTAGACCTTGGTATAATCCATCTGTCAAGAGCTCTCAATTAAAAATACAGTATAAAACACACTGTACAGTAAATTTCCAAGATAAATTAATTTAACAGTTCTAATATTAAAGGCTACAGGGCAAACAACTTGTTTATTTTTTACTACTAATCAAAATGCCCTTTCAGTTCTATAGCATTTACTTTTTCATCAGCCTTCTAGACTTTTAACTAGATAAATATTTTGACTACAGGTAAGATTAATGGCGCTGCAGTCTGTGCCATACCAAATGGTTGAAAATGTAACACACAGGGAAAATTGGGATGATGTTAAATATGTATTGAACAAATAGTATCCTGCACTTTCTAGTCCCACAGAGCAGTAATGCAACAGTGTGTTTTAAATGCAACAGCCAGTATTGTTCTGCTTGACAAGTCAAATCAGTCACTTGCTGAACCACTCTGGCTCTTACTAACACTGAAAGTTTCTGTTCTAAAAGCCTGGCATTTGATTTCATTAGCTGAACTCAAGTTGTCTTTGGACGACTTATCTTAATGAAGGTGTTACTCTAGTACACTGTAATGATCGTCACACAACCTTTGAGAAGCACCAGTGACTTTGAACAATGAATAACTGAAAAATCCAATGGACTCACAGTCATATACAGTATATCAGTGCAAAATCTATTGCAATGTGCCTGTATTTAATCATGCGTGTAGCTAAGATATATAACTTCCTTTACCAATTCAACAAAAATAAACCCTTTCACATCATTATACTTAACTTCTGCCATTATGATTTACATTTTGCAATTCAGATTCTGACTTTGTAATATGACCCCTACAAAATGTAAGAGGTGGCAATTTGAAAAATTATTTTAAGTCAACAAAGTGCCAACTAAAATAACACTAAATCTACAGGAGGATGTAAAGAAAAGAAAAGAAAGAATCATAATAAAGATGATAAAAAAGGAATAAGAGAAAGGAAGGGAAAGAAGAAATAGAACCATAAAAGCATTAGACAAGTAAAGGAAATAAGACAGAAGGATAAAGAGAAAGTGAGAGCTGTAGATAAAGAGTGAGGAGAGAAGGCCAGAGAAGTGGCAATGAAGAGTGGGGGGTGAAGTCGGATGAAGTGAAGAAAGGTAAGTTGAGGTGAGGAGTGAAGGGAAAACTGTTCCTGTGTAAAACTGAGGAGCTGCTTGATCCAAAAGTAGGATTTCTGACCCGTGGGGTCATTTAAGGTCAATGAGGCTTTTTTCGCTGCTCTCTTGCAGTTTTCCTCCTACTGCTTGATGTAAAACGCTCTTAAAATTAAATCAAAAGGTGTTTGAGGAGAGATTTGCCAGTTAAGCACATGAAGTTAAACTGAGAACAAAGATAGAGAAAGACAAAAAGATAATTTTAGAGGTTTGTTAAAAGGAACAGAGAGAGATAGGCAGAGAAAAATAAAACTAAAAAATGTCAGTTTTTAGGGAGGGAAAAAGAGAGCCAGCCTACAGATTCAGGATACAAGCTGAGGGGCAGAGAAGTCAGTCTGAGAAAGAAGATGATGAATATAAATGTATTCCAAACACTAATTCAATCATGCTTCTTCCTACAAGCCCATGGCAATTAAAGCTGGCCATGTCTGACCACAACTGCCTTGGCTGGGTGACTGATTTTTGTTTTGCTTTATTGCTCTTTTTGATATTCTAAAGGTAGGTCTGGTCAGTACACTTACCTTTGCAGTCAGATTTATTTTATAGAGACAGTGCAAAAGCTGCAGATATGTGAGACACACTCAGTACACGCCACCACAGAGGCACACATTGTTACACAGGCAGAGGTTTTATTCACTGCTCTCTTCCTCTTTTGACATTTCCAGCACACTCTCAATGGACAAGTGAAGAGAGTGCTGTCGTTACGCAGCCAATACTTTGTGGTTATCCAGCCTGAATTTAAAAGGCATTCCAGACTCCAAATAACAACTCAACTCCTGGTGGCCTTTGCAGCGGAAACACAACCACTGACAAAAACAACCTCTTAAACAGTTTCACAAGCAGGCCATCCAGGCTACTGTGGTGAGCCCATCTGCTGGTTCATACGATAGATGTACTCACATTCAACTAAAAGGCTCAAAGCTCTAAAAACAGACTCAGTGGAAATTTAAAAAAAATTTTTTTTAAGCCTTTTTAAAGCTGCTCATCTGAATTTATAGGCCATTTCCAGGGATGCAGACCCTTAAGAGCCAAATCATTGTTTACTGGTAGTGGCTTTAGAGATTTCAAACTTGTGTTCCATTATCACAGAAATATTTAGAAACACACAGAAATATACTGTGAAAATGTTGTGCAACCAAAACTTGAGAAAAGGGGAAACACTTCAAAAGAGGTCAGATGTTGGCAGCATCATTAAGCTGAAATGTTGACAATTTCACTTCTACGATGAGTCAACAAGAGCCTTCAGCTACATCAAAGTCCGCTCATCATTATTTAAAAGCATCCCTCATTAAAACTGAGTAGCACAAAAAAAGCTATCCATCTTACAATGTATTTTGGACAAAAACAAACTAACAAGATGACAAACTTAAAAACATCTGCTGAAAAAAATACAAAAAGTAAACAAACCTCAGAATGTTCCTTCAGATTGAATCTCGAGAAAAAGCCTTAAACTGAAATGTACCAGTGAGTTTAAGCTGCTCGTCAAAGCAGTTACATATCTCAAATCACTGTGGAGGGCCAACTACAAAGCAAACCTGTAGATATAAGCACCTCCTGTCATACCTGAATACCTGAATATGAAGGCAGATGAAAAACGTCCAGGCAGGAGTGGAGTTTCATTGCCTTGTGAGGAAGTCACGTCCCTAAACCAGCACTCACTGAAAATCATCTTGTGCACCACAGGGTTTGGCAACAGAAACAGAGAAAGAGAGAAGGAGTGTGTGTGTGCATGTATGCGTGTGTGTATAAGAGAGAGAGAGAGAAAAGAGGAGAGCATTTGAAAGCTTTTGGAAGTTTGGAGTAAGTGCAGTGTCTGTGCGTGATGGTCACATAAGCATCTAATTAGTACACTCTCATATGTCCACCTATTGTACCTTCATCCCTGTTGATAACAGTGTGAGCCTCAGCTTCATTGAGAGAGCAATTCCTCTTCCTCAACACAGATAGTACTGACAACAGCCACATGTTACCTTAAAAGACAACAAGTTACCTCACCTTACCTCTCACTTGGTAAGGGTTGGGCTGACCCTAACACCCTGAACAGGGTGCTAAAGTCTACTTTGGGACTACTTTTAGGGAACTTAATTTAGCAAACATAACATTATCCACAGTGTAAATAATGCCCCCCGTCAGATAAAAAAAAAAGACAAACAAAAAAAACTTGGTTGCTTGAAAAACCATTAAAAAGAAGTGGTGTGAAAATAATACATAGGCAGTGTGCATGGTAGGTCTATGATCTATTGACATTTGACCCGATAAATACAACCACAGATTAGCAATTTGCCCTGACATGTATGTAATTAAAATAACGCAAGTTAAGATTATCATAAATATGTAGTGTTCACTCTGTAGGTTTTACTATTTTTTTTGCAGCAGCATACTGTATATCTGTGCATTTCTGTGTGCTTTATTGTTTTAATTGCAGAGTTCAAGAAAAAAACCCAAGCAATCAAACACAAGTCAGCCTGCCAATGGCACAACTTTTTAGCTGACACACAAAAAAAAACCCCTAAAGGATGAGAGAGAACAGGTATTGAGCACTGAATCAGTATCACGTCATTACTGAGAATTATAATATTAAACTAAGTTTGGGTATTGCAGTCAAAATTTGGTACATTTAACATTTACATTTAATAGCTACAGGCTTCCACTGAGGTCTTTGAAGATGGGGCTGAGAGAAATACAGAGGCTTCACTTCATTTTAATGTAAGTGATCAGCAGGGAGTAAAAAGTCAGTTGAGGCCGAGCTGGACAAAAATGAAGTCAGAGAGGTTGGTTACGAAAGAGAGGGATTATAAAAGAGGGACTGACTGACATAGAGTCAACTTTACATGATAAGAGGAGTGCGTGACTGTAACAGTCAACTCCCAGTCCATAGCCAAAAACTAGGCCAGCGGCTCGGTAACCACTAGCCACAGAACACACACACAAAAACACACTCACAGGCTAGCCAGGGTCATGATAGCCATTAAACGCTACCCCTCCCTGTGACCTAGCTTTTTCTCACACATACATACACTGACAGGGATACTTTTTAAAATAATTACTTTTACAAGCTTTAGAGCTTCAGAAGGTAAAGAGTCGGACAGAAAAATTAGGTGTGTATAAGAGACAGAGAGAGAGAGAGAGAGAGAGAAGTATGACATGTGACAAAGGTTGTCAGCTGGAAGTGAACCAACAGCTGTTAAATATGCTGTAAATATTCAGCTACTCAGACATTCAACCGGGATACAAATTTGATTAATCTATCACTTGTGTGTGTGTGTGTGTGTGATTGCACTATGATTTATTGGGTAAATGTGTGTGTTTGTGTGTATGAATATTGAGTAGCTGGATCACCATCTTCTGTTATTTCCCATGCAACTGTTTGACTGCCTAGTAGTGTTTTTGTTGTATTGACACATGACCAGTAGAGGGCAGCATGGCCACAAGATGATCAATGCAGAGGGTGGTGAGTGTTTTTCATTTGGCCCCATATTTCAATCCAATTCCCATACTGCTGTAACTGTTCACATATGTTATTCTGCTCCATTCTTGATACCAGAGGAAGTTGAAATCTGTAAAATGGTGGTGAGATGTTTGTGTCTGATGCCAGCTCACACCTGGGAAGAGCAGAAAGAGCTGAGTGCTGACAAGAAGATTGCATCAGATCAAATACTCTCATCACTTATCGTACACACTAATATGAGGGAAAAAATGGTTTTAGAGCAGCTGTCAGCGCTCTTAAAATTTCACACTCTACAAAGATTTTTCGCTTTTACTCTTCACACATAGCCTACACCCTACCCACATGCTCTACCTAATGGACTGCAAGGCAAACAGACTGCATTTACACAGCTCTTTCCAACTCTTTGACCACTCAAATTAATTTACAACACAAGTCAGTGTTCATCCATTCACACACTTATTCATACACTAATGGCTGGGGCATTTAATGTGAGTGCCAACCTGCTCATCAGGAACACGCATACACACATTCATACAGCGTTGGCACAGCCAGTCAGAGCAATTCAGAGCTCAGTATTTTGCCCAAGGGCACTTTGACAAGCAGTCTAGAGGAGTCAGTGATCGAACCACTGACTTTATAATAAGCAGATGACCCCCACAGCACCAATCACTGTGAGTAAACAGAAAATTAACTCTACAATTTTATTATTAATAATTTTTATAACAACTCAGCAAGAACTTTCAGTAAACATGATTTTATTCAAAGGCATTTAGCCGTATTTCCAGATTGGTCCTCTGGTTTCCCTGCAGAACTTTTTTGAATTCAGATCCACAATTGTGCACAATTTTGAGGGAAAGATTTGTGATGCTGAATTAAAGAACTATGTGTTAGACTGCGTATTTCAGTGCTGTAAGCATTGGGCTGATGAGTAGATTCACAATAATTAATCCTATTATCTAGTCTTATTACAGTGTTGTGGATCGCTGAAAAACTTTGTGTGCAAAAGGTTTAAGGAGTAGCAGTGTTTCCAATAGATAAATGGCTATGCTTAACCTAAAAACAGTTAATTTAAAGGTCTAACTTTACTTAGACTCTCCTAGCTGCAACAGAGTTCTCGATGTGGGAAGCCAGTCAGGTGTTGTGTCCTTGACACTGCAATAATGATGCCCATGGTTGTTTAGGGTATTGCAATAAAAGAGTGGAAACCTGCAGGAGACAGTGTAAACCTTAATGGTTGTTCTGCCCTCCTGATGGAGCTTCCGACTGGCTGGTAAAGAAGCAGCTGGTGGCTCCACATGTATCAGAGGAGCCACAAGGCCTCAACACCTTTGCTAACAGCTAGAGTCAGCAGTGACAAAAACTCTGTTGCATGTAAAATAGCCTTTCTGAACCAAGGATTAAAACAGGGGAAAGTTCTGAAGAATGAATAAACTTGTAAGGTTCTTCTGCCAAAATGTAAGTGCAGACTATTCACAGGCCACTTACCAGACAGCACCAAGCTGGAGTGTGTTCAATATGATGTTACCGTGGAACACACATATTGTGAGGATGGGAAAAGTCTTCAATGTCAACCTGAGCAAGGCAAAACAAAAGGAGGTTGGCTTTGCTTAAAATATTGACACACAAAGCAAAAGACACACACATATAAACACAGCCATCCAATATCTATAAACAAACCAGACAACCAGGCAGATTCCAAAAATATATCTCACATCATGTACCGGCTTCTGTATTTTACTGTTAGTCTCCCCAAACAGGAGCCTGCCTCTGTTGTGGATAGGACTGCCCATAAATAGGAATGACTTAATTCTTCCTATGGGAGTTCCCTTCGGTTCCCAAGCCTGCAATCAGCTCCTTACTGCTGGGTGTGGTCCCCTCCTCAACCAGCCTCCCATTCTCCACCTTGGACAGATCTGCTCCACTGCTTGTGGCTTTGGGTTTTTGGCTGGGGTTTGACCAGCAGTGGTTTGTGTGTACATAAAAGCTTGTGTGTATGGCAATGTAAGCGTGAGGAGAACAATAGTAGGCTCTGTGTGAGCCCCTCTGGCATGATATACACCTAAAGGGCAAGGCCACATAGCTGTAACAAAGTAAGTGTGGGATAAGGGTGAGAGACTTCACGTCACAAGGCTCTTGGTTCACACATTGCAGGTCTTTATGACTTCTTATGCAGTGATATGTCCTCTGTTTCATAGGATGAAAACATTTTTCATCCCATTATTAACAGGTGTGGATGTCATTAGGACAGAGTTTCTGGGTCTACAAAATGAAGCCGATGTGGAAGTGCCTTAACCGGCATTCTTTCTAAAAGGCCAAGGGGCGGCAGCTCCTCTGGTTGCATGAAATAGGCTTGATTTTATGAAGGCTTATGAGGTAATGACTTAACTCACTTGGTTCATTGTCTGAGTAAAAAGTTTTCTAATGGGTTTAAGGTCTTAGTCTTCTAGTTTTAAGTCTTCTTCAATACAACGCTATCCTCATTTTGAAGATTATGGCCTCATTTAGAGTAACACAGATGATAAAGCAGGGGATGCTTTAGGGAGTAGCTGCATTGTGACTGACAGTGTATACCATAGGTTTTCCTTGGGTTTGGGTAGCCAAACATTTCCTCCCCAGCTCCATCCTCTCCTCCAATCCCTAGGCTTCAAAAACAGCAGTCCACAAAGCAATGGGGGACATTGTGGTAGCTATGTTCAATATTTATTGTACAGTTTATGCATTAGACACGTGTCCAGAGCCCCATTAAAAAAGATATTTCACCCCATCTAACAACTTCAGTATGCTTCTTGGACTTCCTTTAAATTTCCCTCTGAGCGGGCTCCGGTTCTTGCCTGAATTACAACTAAGCTGAGCTATTTTGACTTTGCATGAATTCAGTTGCCATGTTGTTCCTCATGTCAGCTTCATTGAGCTGCTGCAAGCAACATTTTGACGATAAACTCAAATCCTAGAAGACTTGGGTGTTGTCATGGCAACATGGGAAAACTCCAAGTCAGGTCATCACATTTCAGTTGCAGGTGGGCTGCATGGCTCTGGATCTGATTTTGGATCGATTCAGTGAAAAAAACCCCCAAACTTTTAGCTATTTGCTGTTCATTAAATCACAACTTAGGAAAAAACTAGAATTAAACCCCCTTGTTTAAGTGCCTCAGCCTACCAGTCAGGCTAAAGTTTACATGTATGTCTATCAAGACTCTTATAATATCTATAGTGTAGTGTAATATCTAAAGTATAGAGACTTGGAAGGATTTTATAAAAAGTTGGAAGTTATCACAACATTAACATGTATGATACCAGTAAACAGTTTCCGGTGACAATACTCTATCTTTACATATGACTGATGGAGAACTTTGTCATATGATGAAATGAAAACTTCATAATGAAACTCATTAAAAACTCAGAAAATGTCATGGTTTGCAGTCTTCACCACTGGTTTCTCTGGGTCACCCTGAACACATCACCACTCACTCACTCACTCCCTCAGCCAACCTCCTCTGCCAATCAGTCTCAATCACCTGCACCTGTCCCCACGTTATATAGGTCTCCCTCTCCCTTTGTTCTCTGCCAGATTGTGACGCATTATGCCAAACTCTCCAGCGATATCTCTTGGACTGACTTCCCGGCTTCAACCCTGCTTGATTCGACTATTTGCCCTTGCCTCAGGCCTGGTAACCACTTCAGTCTTTGTTAACCGCAAGACTGCCTCTGTTTTTTCCCCTGTTTTTGCCTGTCTGAAATTGTGGTTCCGTTTCTTTGGAAGACTTCATCAGTTTAACTGTTTTCCCCGGAGCTTTCCCCATATTCCTGTTGCCATCTTAACGACTCAAAACTGCCTGTTCATTCCCCGCCCTC
>JAQMCX010000011.1:19062111-19084822 GCA_029814765.1 Acanthurus leucopareius | reverse complement strand
CCCAGGCTCAGCAGCATGTCTTATAAAGTTAAATGAAAACTTAAACAAATAAATAGCTCCCTAAAGTTCTGCTGATTTGCTGTGCAGTGGCTCTGTGTGTAACCAATCAGATGGTTCTGTAGGTGGGACAATACTGGAGACAGAGTAGTGACTGCAGACAGAGAGGCACAGCTGCATCAGGGCCAATCGGCCCGGCCGATAATCGGTCTATCCCTAATATTAATGTGTGCATGTTTTGTCATTGCAATACTGAGCAGCTCTGGTCAACATAAGACAAAGAGAAGTAGACTTTCTATTGATGACTTATTAACTTTAAAAGAAACTGTCAAAGAGGGTCTTAAAGGTCCCATGCATAATATTTCAGGAGCACATTCGCCGAAACATAATACAATATTCACAATTATGGTTCATTAGAGTACAATAACCTGATAATAAGAACAATGTTTTCATAATTAGAATCAGCCCTTTTGTCTAACAAGGGAGCGGGTCTTCCATATTGAAAGAGAAGACAAACCAAATGCTCTCCAGTCTGGGTCTTCAGTATTTTTTAAAATTTTTTTTACATCTATTGTACATGTTTAAAGGGTAGAGTAAGCAGAAAGGATTTCATTTGGTTGCAATTTGCAACCTCACTCGATGCCACCAAATCCTACAAAGAGTGAAATTTTTTGCCTACATGACATCATGCTAAAAGACTGAGGCTTAGGCTCCATGTCCCAGCCAACAGATCAGCAACCTTACAAGCTGCTAATCTATGCAAAGAAGAAGTAATTGCAATGTTTTTCAATATATATGTTGAATTTAGACAATAAAAAATATCTTGGGGAAAAAGTTTAAATGAAGTTGCTGAAGTGTAAACATATCCAAATCTATTTAGGAGCTATCAATGTTGCATAGAACTCTGATATACTTCAAGCATTCAGGATCAGCAAATGCAGTAGGAAAATAATACAGTGGATGTTTACGTTCTAAGCAGGGTCTTTTCTGTCAAAACCTGTAACGACACAAAATAATGCTAAGTAGTTTGCTACTGATAAACTCTTTGGTCTTTCAGTAATATGTTAGCGCACTGTTGTAAGCTTGTCAGTGGGCATGCTAATGGTATCCTATCATTTCATAAATTGCTAAATTCAGCTGTTTGTGAGTACTTTATGGCAATTTCAGTTAGTTAAAGCTGAGTAGACCTGCCATGCTACATAACATTGCGTTAGTGATGATTGGACAGCTGCTGCTTGGGGTAAGAGGTGAGCAAAAGGTAAACTTTTTAATCATCAATTAATGAGATCATATTAAAAATGTTGTGTTTATGTTGAAAATATAGATATATTGGTTGCTTAGTATTGAAAATATTAATTTAAGAAATCCAGAGGTACTATTAGATTTTACTTGTCACATAACCACAATGTATTGTCAAGCTAATGCAAACCATTAACATGTGTCAGCACTTAATAATAACACATTGGGCCAATCATTTATCCAGAAGTACACAGAAGTGATGTAATAGTAAAGACATGTAAAAACCAAACCCTGCATTGAGGTAATACCAAGGTAAATCACTGGTCCAGATACAGTGAGTCCCGTCTGTACTTTGCACAGTTTAAAACAGATGTCACCGAGACAGTAAGCAGACTGACTCTGTTGGGTCGAATCTATACTATCAGTGATAGCAGGCGCTGTCAAGGCTTTGCCTCAGTGACTACATTGTTTTCACATCTCTTCACCGTTTCCACTTACAGGTTCCAAAACCAATGCGGGCCTGGATACCAGATCCATCAGTCTCCAGTCTGGTCAAAGGCATGGATGGAAACCAGTCTACATGTGCTATGTGCTCTTGTACAACAGCTAGCGAGGTGTAACAAAGAAGTGTGAGAGAGCATGAGAAATGGATGGACAGAGTGTGGGTGCAGAGTGTGAAATCATGCAGGTACTCTCCAGATGGAATCTTTTCATATAAATACAAGCTAGTCTGTGTGTTACAGTGTTGTGAGGCACTCTGGCAGCTGGACCATACAGAACATATGGTGCTAGAGCATCTGACAAGAGAGCAGTCAAAATATGGTAACATAATCCTATTAAATCATACCGCAAGGCTTTTTTTTTACGATATTCTTTAAGTATGACAATGTGGATTTTTACATTAGATAACATAGGTGTGCTCAACAAAAAAGAGTCAAAATCATCAACTTCTTTTCAAAAGCAACATTAGGAGGGCAGTGATCTAAGAGGATGAAAATATGAGAAAAGGAAATAGATGTTAGAATTTTTGAACAGAAGACAAATTCTAGGTTTCTTTTCTCTTTTCTAATAAAGCTAACTCCATTACAACTTCACTTCAACTTTGAGCCTTCAGTGAGTTATTTTGTTTACTTTGTCTTTTGGAGATCACACATCATTTTATATCCACTCATGCTATAAAAAAGGTCACTGATTAAGAATGTGGGACTGTTATTTGTTTGATAAGTCTTTCAAATGCACATCCCACAAGCTGCTCTGAGTAAGGGCATAAGCCCAAAATTTGTAAACATCTCCAACTTTCTTCTAACCTTGTCGGTAATGCTTTGACTCCTGGGGACATTTTCCAGAGTCAATCAATCTTATGCTAGCCGAACCATAGAGACCACACTTGCTCTCTGTTTGTAATTTGGGAATCTAAAAACACATGACCATCTGTTACATCTAGCCAGCGCCAGAAGGGTCAGAGCCCTTTTTGACAGGTGTGGGACAGAAGTTTTCAAACTGTGAGAAGAGAGGAGGAGCTGTGAGGCAAAAATATTGCATTAGGTGAAAAAGAAATGCTCATGCAGGTGTTCTAAAAAATAACAGGAAGTCGGTGTTTGTACTATACACAACTGGTGGAGGAAATATGGTACTTTAAAACCTCTGCCCTAATTTTTTTTCAAGAATCAACCTCACTAAACTCTGATTCATCTGTTTGTTCAGATCTTAAAATCTAAACAAAAAGGCATGACAAATATTTTTATATTCAGCTTGACTCATATTTTCGAAAGTCTTACAATCACAAACTATCATATGAAAAAGACGCACCGTTTAGCTCTTAAATTTGTTTGAGAATCACCATGTTTTTATGGTTATTTTTCCAGTGTCAAAGTAAACTGGTATTATTTGTACATTGCAAACAGGACCTTCTATCACCTAATTCAGTATACTTTTAATGATGCAAATTTGCCAAAGGCCTCTTTTTTTCTAAGGGGCAAACTGCAGTGTCCCAACTCTGACAGCCTTTGGAGTGGGACAGCGATTGCAGGGCATAATTTTTAATGAATAAATAAAAAAATCTACAGCACAGGAAGAAATAATTTGCTACAATTTAAAAAAATCCTTGACTCACTTCATGGGGCTGGAACTCAATAAAGGCTTCAGTAATGTGGAGAGCAGTTTTAATGGACCTTCACTAAAATTGGTCAGCCCAGCAGGTTTGCTATCATAATTTCAAGAGAATCTTCATATTACTATCCAGAGGGTTTACAGAGGCATTAAATATAAAAGCTGATGAGTACTCTAGTGCAGTATTTTGAAATGCCCCAGCTGGAAATGCTTTAACTGAAACGAGAGACCAACGCTAGCCTAGGATGTTAGCAATGCTCCTAATTGTTTCCAATGAAGCAAAAACCTTTGCATTAGGTTCATAAATGCATAGCCTGTGCATTTGTTTGTGTAAAGAGGTAAGTTCGAATCATGACTGAGACTTAGCCACCTAGCACACCTTCTCCCAGCTTAACACATAACACAGCTCTGACACCAGGACACCACAATACATAATCCTGTATTAAAAGTCCCAGCTGTGGGATCAAAGGTCACCCTTCCAGCAGGTTCCTTTGATTTCATTGATGCACTGCTTTGACACACAAACAAGCCATGGTGCTCACAGCTCACAATGAAATATTGTTGGCCCAGTTCCTACTGGTATGAAGGTTAAATTCTTGCCAGACACCTTTGTGGCAGCAACAAGAAAAAATGATCACATAAGGTGTGTAATTTATGAACACAGTGCTCATCTTTCATCACTGAATCAGGACCTGATACTGTATCATGCAATGTGTCAACAGCCATTAAGGTAACCTGCAAGCATGATACTCAGCAAACTGTACCTTGGAAATCATATCTTGTATAGTTGATTCTCTAAATACTCCCACAGAATTCCCTCAGGTATTGTTGACGAGTTAGACAGCTGTTTCTCACTTCCCCTCTCCATACTGTCCTAGCTAGTCCAGGTATTCATTATGATATAAAATTCTCTGCAGTCTTATAAAAAAAATAACAGTCTTTTCTTTATGCATTTTTTAGTCTGCTGTTTCAATGAAATTCATCAAAACAAATCCGAAACACCATGCGCATCAGAAACTTATACCGCATATTAAAACTGTTGCATAAAAAAATATAAAAATTGAGTGCTACAGTACTCCACTACCCTGCAGCAACATAGCACACTTTGGCTAGAAAAGCACCGGCTAGCTTGCTAACACTGCGCTAAATATTCATTACAATAATGGAGGTGAGATTGAATAAGTAGGGCAGGATGCCACAGGTTGTATTTCCAACCACAAAGGCTAAAAGAATGTTGCTTTGATACACACACAGAAACGTCTGCACACAAAGAGAACAGGACACCGGCTCAAAATTTAGCATCATCACTAATGGAAATTAACGGTAGCTTTGGCCTGCGTGTCTGCATGTGAAAGGCTGTTTTGCAGTTTGACAATGAGAGCAAACAAGTATCTCCTTGCATTGCCAAATGCAAAATATATGTGTGTGTGTGTGTGTGTGTGCGCGCGCGTGTGTGTGTGTGTGTGTTTGGGGCTGATGTAGGCATTAATGCTGGTCATGCTGTCTGTGGTTTAAGAATGTCTGCTTCTCAGACTATTGGAGGAAGAGCAAGACAGTGTAATACAGCGACAGACAGAGCTGACATTACTGTTTAAAGCCTTTCTATACCTTTTTCAACCTTTTATCTGGGAGGGAAAAAAAACAGACCTCGGGAAGAGTACACAGTACTAAAACCTGGGTGCCACAGGTACGGATACCAATGTAGTAACATGCCCTGATCAGCATATTCTCACGGCCACCTTTCTTCTCTACCTGACAGGTTCTTCCCCCTAGCATCCAGCAGGAAAATGGAGACTATTTATGTGGAGTGCATGAGGGGCTGTAAAATGTCTCCTCTTGTCAATAACACCACCAGTATCTGACCTGTCTATTGCTCTCAATGAACAAGAAACTGTTAAAAAAATAGAAACAAGACAATCATCTGTAGGGTGTGGTAGGGATTGAGAACTGCACTTCCATAAAATTGAATGACTTGAAAGAGACAGTAAAAACAAATCCAGCATTGTCAAAATTTCATTCAGAAAAGGCCAAGATATCCTGTTCTTTCACACAAAGTCCAAAAAAAACTAGATCCTTTATTACCCATAATGCTCTAAAGACATTTATTTAGACACTTTTCCTTCCAAATAAACACCCACTTCTTTAAATTATCTTGTTACAGTTTGTAACACAGGTCTTTAGTTCAAACTTGAACCTGATGACATCACTATGACATGATCTGTGTTATTGTTTTTAAACTCGGAAAGCTTCTCCCGAGCCACAGAAAATATTATACAACCATTTTCACAGGCTGAGTAGTGCTCCAATTGATGAGTAAACTGATCTTCCTCATCTTCATCTTAAATGAATGAGTCACGATGAGATGTAGGGACAAAGGGACATAGGTATTGTACTGTACATAAATGCATCTCTGTGGCCTGTAAATGATCATCCTTATACAACAGAGCAAGAATGTTGAGATTCCATCAAATGGGGGTGAGTGGAGAGGACAGGCAGAGAGAGACAAAAAGAGATAGAGGAAGAGTCGAGGATCCCCTGATATTTAAGCCAGTCTAAAAATAGCCACACTGGAACAGAGATATGAATTGTACTCCTCAATGTCCTCAGAGAACAAAAGGAAGAAAGAAAGAAAGAAAGAAAGAAAGAAAAAAAGAAAGAAAGAAAAACTGCATATATTCACTTCTGTGTGAAGATGAATACAAGGGGTGATGTGAATAGGCATCATGTGCATGTATAAGTTACACCACTGTTTATGAACTCTGTCTCATAGGAAATATGAAGCCTCTTCATTTCTGAATGACTGGTAATGTTAATCCTCATTTGGCACATCAGTCACTGGAAAAACTCCAGGGTTGAAAGAGTCATTTAGGCAGCACACTGCAACACAGACACAATACTGATACCTGTTTTGCATATGAGGTATCAATGTCGTGACTAGCATCTATTGATCACAGAGGATGGCCATGAATGGGTTGTTCTGCTTATCTGCAACAACCAAAAACCTCTTGAACAAGCTGTTTTTTGTTGTTTTTGATGTTAATTCTGTTCTTTTATTGTAGCAATTCTCTCATCTCATCATACCAGAGATCAACAGCTATGTTTTTTTTCATGGCCAGCTGAGGAGTGGGTCAGAAATCTTGCCTGATGGTGAAGTGAAACGTCTTCCCAAAAATTTTAACATAGTCCAGTTGCCTTGTTTTAATGACTCTTCAAGATAATCATGATCTGGATGAATGAGAATCTCCACAGACACTTTTACACTTCTTGCCAAGCATTTTACTTGGCATTGTACTTGCAACTGGGCATTCTTTATTGTGTTGAACCCTGCTTATTACCTGAAATATGTCAATCTTAAGATTGGTTTGAGATGCTAGATGTCTACAAATCATGTTGTGCCTGTAAGCCACATTGTGTATGAGGGCTTGTTATATGACAGAAATGTCACAGTTCTGAACTCACCAAACACTCAGAAGTCAAGGGGAAAGTGGTGTGTTTTGCAAATCCTATGCAGTCCACAGACAGCACCTGCAGAAGAAAAAAGTAGAGCCTTTATATGTGTGTAAAGTGACTCTGGGCTAGCGTTCTTGCAGCAAAACAGTTTTTACAGTATTTCAGTGTATAAACATTTAAGGTTATCAACCTTTTTTGTTTATATTCCTATAAGAGTAATTGTAAATAATAATAATAATAATAGTAATTGTTTAGTAATGTGTACTGTAGTACTGTGAACCATGATACTTTCTTATACAATTGTAACCCTCTTTAGAAATTAATTCATTCATAATAATGACCTATAAATGTCAATATCTTCATATCTTTTGAAAAACATTACAAAAATATATAAAATATAAATAGAGATAGTTCAGATTATTTAATTTACAATTAAACAGAGAAAAAAATAGATAAAATAATTCGACATAAGGTCGTCTATACAAAGTCACTCAGCTGATCAGTTGGTCAGTCACCCTGCTTCAAACTGTGATGCTGAAATAAGGCTTTAAGTGTCACACTCAGGGTGTATGTTTTCTTAAAAGAAACTGACACGTGACTTTTTCAGGAGATGCTGCACATTCAGCCTGAAGCAGGAGCGAAAAGAAACAAGGCCATGAATCTCTGCATGCAGTCCACAGATCACCCAGGCACGAGTAGAAACCACTGGTCAACACCCTCCTGACCCTGCCCTAAGCTGCTTGACTCTAACCAGCAACAACCACACCAGAACAAGACAGCACATAAAACTGAGTTGCAGTAAACAGCCAAGACAGCCACAGAGGCGTTGGAAATGGGAGCAGATGCTGCCACATTGTCCAATCACATTAGTGGAAGAGATTCCAGTCTTACAGAACAGGGGGCTATCTTGAAAACAAAAAATGGAGGTGACACTGCCAAGATTTAACATGAACTGAACTGCAGTTGCAACTTCTAAATAGATTAAAATCACATTACTTGTCTCACACTGCCTGAACCAATGCCCCTCAAATGTGACAGAGAAAAGAGCAAGGCTTCAGGCATCACAAGAGTTTCATCTGAGGCACATTTAAAGCTGATTCCAGGTAAAATGTATGAACAAGGAAACATCATGAACCAGTGCTTGCATGTATATTCTGCAAAGCTCACAACTAACTGTAGAGGTTCCTCATTCTACTTTAACAATGGGTTCCTTAAATCTAAAACCCCTTTGCCTAACAGAGCAGCTCCACACGGCTTGTCTGTTAAAAAAAAGGCTTGTGGGTGAGTGTTGCAGACCATATGGTCTCTGTTTAGGCATGCGGGCAAAAAAAGAAATATAGTCTACCACATCCTCCAATGTCCTGTGGAAACAGTTAGTGTGAGTGTGTGTTTGTGGTTTGTGTGTACGACTGTGCGTGTGTGTCCATCATCTGTATTCAAGACATCCACCAAGGTGCTCTACACCTCTCTGAGCTGCCACGAGGATTTGTTGCACAGGAGTCACCTTCCATGAAGTCAGCCTCAATTTACATTTTTTTGGGATGCAACATGTGCATTTCTGACTTTCCATGTCCAGTTCAAGTTCAGAAAAAACTGTGACATTAGTCTTGTATACTGAAGTCTGGAGTGCAAACAGCTCCAGTTATATCAGACTAGCCTTGTACATCTAGATACTGTAGGTCAGTAGTGTTTAGATACAAATTGCAGAACTGAACACATTCTTATTAATCATATATTCAAACCCCTACAGTTAGCTCCATGATGTGCCCACTGAATATAAGCCTCAAATAAAATAAACTAGAAAACTGAAGTCCCTCACTTCTTCATATTTAAACTGATACATTTAAACTGCATCTGACCCATAAGCACAAGCAGTGATGTACTGTAGATGAAAGGGACTATCTTTTTACATGAATGGCTTTAGAAGAATGCTGTTAATCCATAACACCATGGATTAAATTAAAAATATCCATGACACTGTTTTGTTACATTTCTTAATCTTTTGTAGGGCTTGATGTGAGCAAAATGCAGCAATGTTGTGTAGAACAAAACATGAAGTTGTCAGCAGTGAAACTAAAGAAACCACATACTGCATGGACAAGGGCTTTGGTTGTTTTTTGAGTGTAAGATTCCTTACATAAGTCAGCCAGAAATTGCTATGATTCACCTTGTGTTGTCTCTTTCTTGTGTCTTGTGACCTCGTAATGCAACAGAAGAGGTGGAAAGGCTACACTTGCACTTATGCAGCCTATTCCCTAAGGGTACTCCTGCCTAAATTTTCAGTAATGAATACATCAAAATGATTTTAAAAAGATTCAGCCACTGCTACTTTTCGCTGTGGGCATTCCGTCTTGCCTTCTGTACTAACTATTACTAAGTAAAAAAAAGAAGAAATATGAAGATTATTGGTGACAGAGGAGATTAAAGCTTGCCTCTTATCAAACTGTGAGTTGTGTATTGACACACAGTCCTAAAATGAAGCGAAATCTCATTATAAAAGAATATCAAGATGCACTAGTTTTCAGGAAAGGAGGAAAAAAACATGCATCCCACAGATGACCTCTGCTTCAACCCAGCAGTAGCAAAGGATCTGCATTATGTGGTTCATCCTGACAGACGTTTTCACTGTGATGCAAAGTCTGTTACAAAATCCTGAGCAGCTGCAAAACTTATTGAATACAGCTCCTGATTCAGAGGGGTTTTTTTTCACACAGATTCTGCATTCGTAGCAACTACAGCTGCAGTTCCACATGAGCAGCCAAACACTGTGGCAGATGTCAATCGTGATACATTAAAGACAACAACTGGTAGGCACTTTATCGTCAATGAAGCAGGTACAAATTGCTTAGTTTGCTGGTTCTTAAATGAGCTTTGCACATCATGTTTCTTCGTAATTTGTGAAAGTATGAAGACAAAACCTTTCTTTAACCGCCAACTGCTGTTAATGGATCCTGCACTAAGCTAATCGAAACTTTGAACAGTGCAATTAACGTATTTTTTAAGAGGGGGTGATAAAAGTTTACTTGAATTTCTGACTTCAATTTTCCCAGAGGTAGAAACCCAAAACAGCGTTTAACGATGTATCTTTCTTTCATTTAAAACGAGATGCTGCTTATATCAAAAAGAATGGGTTCACAACACAACCTCAATAATCTGCATTTACAGTTCAGACTTTATTTTTTTTATGATAGATAATTATCCATCAAAAATTGAGAGAAAATAAAACAGTGAGATAATCTTTTATTGAGGCTTCTTTATTCAATACTATGTTTACAAAAACTTTGCAGACCAAACTGATAAAAATGCACCAATGTTGCACTCCTCTCCCCTCCTCTCCACAGTACAGCTCAGTGAAGAAACTTTTACAGTATCTCTGTAGTCCCTAAGTATTCTCTTTATCTCATTCATACCTATCCAGTAATATTTGACAGCACTCGTTTCTCTTTCAAAAAGTTGCTATGAACCATTGAAATATTCGGATGTTGTGCATTAGTCAAGACTTTCCACAGATGTTCCACAGCAGCAAACGTTCATCTGTCACCAGCTGATAAACATCAGCAATGCGTCATCTGTTTTAACCACTTTAATTTAGGGAAATTAATTGTATTTCCAACTAGATGGTATTGACTTTTTTAAGCTAAATTTATTTTGATCCTTCCGTAATGGATCAGAATGATTATGGCTGAATGAATTTTGGGGCTCACAAAATATAGCTTGGAATTACAAATAATGATGACTGACAGCGTAAGAATAAAAATCCTTTAATGTTGCATGACCTGTTTCAGTGACCTCAAAGTGCCTCTGTCAGTTATATACTGTTTTGATGAATAGGTTAGAGTCATCACCCTTAAAAACCCAAGTTTGTCGGATCCAGAGGCATCTAGCATTGAAGTTGTAGATTGCAACCAACTGAATACTCCACCCCTTACTCTGCCCTTCCAAGTGTGTAGGAGAACATAAAATTTCAGCAAAATTTGAAGAAAACCTGAGAGACCCTCTGCGAGGTCAGTGTTTGGTTTGTCTGTTCTGATAAATGTGCATCATGGTAAAGGCTGTGGGAGAGGACCCTCTTCCTCTGTAGCTCTAAGGAGCTCATCTAGGGTGATGAAAACACAACAATTTTAATTTTCAAGTGATTTTACACTTATGTAAATATAATTATGAATCTGATATTCCATTTATGCAAATAGATTCCTTTAAATACTATAAACTGGATCTTTAAATGCTACTCTGTAGATACAGTAATATTTTGTTCTGCTTTTTACTATTCTCAAAACAATCAATACCTAACAAACAACATTTAGATTCTTCAATTAAATGAATGACCTTGTCTTGAGTTCTGTTTGAAAAGTGTGACACATTTCAGCATGTGAAACTGACAGGCCAGATGATGCCTTAGTGGTAATAGATGACTGCATTAAACTTCAGCACGCTTCTGCATTATTACGCAGATGGCGTGACAGCTGATGGCTGTTTGAGCCTGCTGGCTGCCAAAAAAGAGCCTTTACTTCTGAAAAACTGAAGTCAGGGATTAGGATGGAAGTCACATACTGTGAAAGTTTGTGAGGGAGAAGCCAATGACTCACTCACACTTAAAATGCTGCTGCAAATGTATCTTTGAAGCATTAACATCTTGCCAATCCAATGGTGCTGCTTGGCAAATAACGGCAGAAAGCCATAAAGTTAGTGTGTGAGTTTGAATTGTACAAAAAGACTACGCACTGTCAGCAAACTTACCATGATTAACAAAGTTTGTGTGTGAAAAGTGGTAGGATAGACCTTTCTATCCATTGAAATACAGGCATATGATCAAAGGTGCTCTATTAATGTCAAAATTTGACATGAACCCAAGCCTTACCCAAAACACATATTTAAAACCTCATGTGTCAAATGGGAGTCATAATGAATACTTAAGAACAACTAAGCAATAAGCCAAGTATTTTTTCACAAGAAGAAACCATCCTGAGGCAAAAGTAAATTAGGGATTAAAAGCTCTAATGCATGTTTTGTAAACACATTTTCTGTTTATTAGTAGCCAATACAGTTAGCACTCTCATGCCTATCCTATTTCTTTCTCCTTTTTGGGGAAAAACCACATCCTCTCTTTTTTCCCTAGCCATCTGCTTTTCTTGCTTGCCCACAAAAACTTCTGACTCTTCTGACACCTCTGTTGACAGCTTTGTGCATCTTTCCTGTGCACAAGACAGCAAAAAGACACTTTTAGCTCATCTCCCACAAGGAGCTACAGTGGGTTCAGTTTCAGCTGACCCTTGATTAAATGCCAAAAGTAGGCACTTGCAATATTTTGGGCCAACACTCAAAAGCCTGGCACAAACAATGATAGCTAAAAAAGGCAAATAAGGCCATATATATATATATATATATATAGCACTAAAATAGATTGATCAAAGTAAAACCTGTAAAAATATACCTTTCAGATGACTAATCTTAAAGAATAGCACATATATAAACCTAATTTAATTTAACCTCTTGGCTTTTTAACTCAAAAGCATATTAACAGCATATTACCGTCCACGCTCAATGTGTTTAATAATAAGGGTTTGTGCAGCTGTTGCATGATATTTTAGCTTATTTTTCTGTATTTTCCACAGAAGCCAAAAGCTTAACAGCATAGATTCAAAATGAATGGATAGTTTTAAGAAAGTATTAAAAGGTGCATTGTTGATGGAAAAATTAAACATCTGTTATTAATCTTTTTTTCATTAAAAATACCAGAAAACAGGCCCTCTATGAACACCAACTAGCTCTTTACCCAGAGACAAAAAAAAAACAAAAAACCAAAAAACTTTCCTTTAATAATCTTTATTAATCTTTATAGTATGTATGGCAATTAATTTTCACAGGATGATTAAAGTATTTTTACAACAATAACACTTCAGTTGTTCTGTTCAACACAACTCAACCGTTTATTTCACTTAGTGGCAGCCTAGATATTAAGTGAGCAACTCTTCACCTTTCTTCAAAAGGCTAAATCTTGGTCACCACAAGGAAACAAATAGACTTCATAAACAATTTTCACCCCATCAAGTGAAATATGTCTGAGAGTCACTTTGTATAACTTAGTCTGACATGTGCTGCACATGCCATAAATACACAAACTCACAGACACACCATCAGGCTAATCAACCCTCCGGCTTTAGTACACAGTATAGATTATGAGTCACAACCACTCATTAGAAGGGGACATAACAGAGCGGCTATATTAAAAGAGGTCACCCTCGGTTGACTGAATCCATCACATACATTTTGATCCTGAGGAATCACTGCCAGCAAAACAGTGCGTGTTTCTGACAATCAATGTGTTTATATGATGGCATTGACAAGACCAGTGGATTATTACTTTGTTATCAGCCATGGTCATAAACTTTTAAAAAGTAACTAGATATCAGTGGTCAGATGTGTGCTGAGGATTTACCCTTCTGTGATTACTGTAGAGTCTGCAGGCGCAGCGGTTTTCTTTTATTTAAGCTGCGATCATATGCTACACTACAGGCAGCAGTGAGCTGCTAGTGAGGCATAAAGAGACGCACACACACATTTACACTCACACATACACAGACTCGCTATTAATGAGTGAGATCTGCCCTCCATCATTGTGTGATATACCCAAAGTAATTAAGAGAATGCCACACAAGATTTGATGCAAAAGATATGAATGTAAATGTAAACCATTCTTAAGTGTTGCCATGTGAACACAAATAAACCAAGGGGCAAGAGGAAAAGTTGTATAGTATTTGTCCCTGAAAAAACAGGTCTTAAATTCGACAGCAATGCTGATTAGTCTGATGTTGGTAAATAACTTTTATTTTAAAATATTTTAGTGGATATGTAATCATTTTGACCAGCTGGTGGTTAGAAGAAATAAAAAACAAACAAATAAAAAAAACAAAAAAACAAAACAAAACAAAAAAACAGAAAAAAATGGTGTCCAGACTGATATTCCCATCCCATGAGCCATGCTGCAAGCACAGCTAAAATCACTACCACTCTTTGCTCAGATTCAAAGACAAGTTTCTGATTAGCATGATATACGTTTGGGAAATACAACAGATGGGTTCAGTTAACCAACATCCTCTGTGGCCTGCAGGGTTTAGCACTCGCTCTTCCTGCACTGGTACCACACGTAAACACAGACAAAAAAGGTCCTGACTTAAATCCAATGTGAAACAGATGAGTCACGTTTATATCTGGGCTCAATAGTGTGGATTAGTGTGTCTTGGCAAACTTAATAATGAACAAAACCAAGAATACAAGGATATTAAGCTTAAAGTAAAAATAAAGAGGAAAAGTTTGAATCTGTTATCCATCTGTCCAGTAGTCTTTATGTCAAAAACTACAATACTTAAACTTGACAACTGACTTTACATTGTTTAAAGTATGGCCAGTTATTCAGTACATAACAAACATTTTCTTAAGATTGGTTTTTCTTTTCACACAATTCATTCATTGTCATTTTTGCCAGATGATGCGACCCTCCAGAGAGTATATTACTCATGCCACTGACAACCCATCAAACTGCATTTAAAATGTAGTGTGACAGCAGCAAACTGATTTCCTCAAGCTATATATTTGCTGAGAGTTGTCTGTGCTATGCAGGTAAGCTAACGTCAGACAGAAAGTAAAAAAAGATGAGAAAGAGAGAGAAAAGTCAGGGTCACATTTTAAGTTGACAGTCAGAAATGGGACATAAGCAATAATGCTGTGAACTGTATTAAATAATGATTCCATAATGCTAGCGAGCTGTATAGCTACCTACAGTCACAAATGAGACCTCAGCAACCTCAACATCCACTGTAATAAAGCAGGCGTAGTCTTTAATATGCTAAATCACAGATGCACAGTGGCTACTTTTATTGTCAATGACTTTTCTGAATGCTCAACTTTGGGTGGCTGCCAGATGCCGAGAGCGTCAGTCAGGATTGAACTGTTAACTAAAGTTATAGGTCAGCACAAATGTCAGAGAAGAGGACATAGTTTGCTTTTCTTTCTGACAAGTACAATCTGTCAACAGCAGTTCTAAAAAAAGTATTTTCCTCAAGCAAGCTATTCTAAAAGGCAGAAATAGACATCAACATAGGAAATTTTAAAAAATGACGTTACCAAAAAGTACAACCTTCCATAATCTGCTGTATAACTTTTGTATGTTGCACTTGCATGACTGATCTGAAATTTGGACATCTTCCTCTGCAGAATGAGCAGCTTCAGTGATGTTGTTAGCTGCAGGCAATCCAGAGACACTCAGAATCACTGATGAATATTTGGGTTTAGTATGATTTAATCCTTCCCTCACACATTCAAACATGAGTTACCGTTACTGAACAAAGAATACCTCAACAAAATAAACCTTGCACTATCCATCTGATGCCACTCTGCAATTTTTTTGTAGATGAAGTTGGCAACTCTACACTTGTATTTAACAAGGAAAGAAGCCATCAGAAGTTATTGTTTGTGGCTTAGACTGGGAGAGCTTGCACAGAAAGCTGCCCGGACCAAAACAAGCATACCTGCTGCCCACTGCAGGGACGGCTAAGTTAATTTATTACCTCCTCTTTTTCTTCTCATGACTCCTGGCACCACATTGTGGCAGGGCTGTTTGTTTGTGCATTTTACTTCTGGATTCTCTTTCTGCATTTACTTGCACTCAGAAATTGGAGTTTAACTCTAGTAATTTTCTGCAAGTTTTCATCTATGTATTTCCTGAATATGAATACCCCATCTGTGGAGGTGAGGCTTATTTTTTTTTTAAATGGCCCCCTGCTAGCTGCTCTTTTAGGCTGTACCTCACGCTGGTGTTCTGACCTGATGCTGATGTCAGTATGCTAACATGCTAAGAATGACAATGTGAACAATGCTAACAATGAGAACATGCTCATGTTGAGCAAGAATAACATTTACCCTTTTAGTCTTATGACTTAGAAAGTTTTCATTTGCTAAACACAAAGTACAGCTTAGGCTTATGAGATGCCATCAGTTTAATCTGTATTTAGTAAGTATTATGAAAAAAAAATCAAGCAATCTCACCCTAAATCTTACAAAAAGGGGCATGAAGTAGGCCATAAAAGAGCTTCTCTCATAACCAATCAGCGAGCCAGTTTGAAAGATAAACCTAGGCTGCCATCCTGGATGCACTGCCGGCAGCTTGTAGGCCTATATTAGAGTAAAAAAAACACATCTACATTTTGTTAAATACTGGTAATGGTTTTGGAAAATCAAGTGAATCATTATTTAGATCTTTAAAAAAATGTTCAAACATTCAAGCTACAGAGCTTGTTTATTTAATTATTTGTTTTCATTTCCAAGTAAAATTGGGAGCTGTGTGATGACGTACAGCATGTCGCCAACTGAGCATATAGAAACCAGCATGGAAGCAGGGAGCTGTGTTGCGGCCTGGCTGTGGTGACGCATGTCTGGGAGACTGACTATTTTCAAATAGCTTCTATTTACAACCCAGCCCAACCCTTGATTTCCTTGCCAATCGCCCAAGCCACAAATAAGCAACACAGACTCCCTTGACTAGGGTCCTGCACCCAGTCAATAACAGACCCTTTGTCAATATTAACAGCTTTACTGTGACTTTACAATTGGCAGCCTTAGAAATGTGAAGTCAAAATGCATCACGATAAAAAAGAGAAGAGTTTTTTGAAGGTGAGTATGTGAGGCTATGACCTGAGCATGTAGGCCACCCATGAGGCATGCCACAGGCAAGACCACGGCTTCTCATGAATAATGCAGAAACACATTCTCAAAAAATAAACATGAATGTGCACTGTAGATACAGATGAGGAAAAGCAACAAAAACAATAAGCAACAACTACAAATAGGTGGAGCTGATCAGATGGATGTAGATTTAATGAGAGATTTAAGCCTGGAGATATTCGATCTGCATGCATGTGTGTGTGAGCTCATGTCTACCAGCAGACCTTTCAGAATTCTCAAAGAGATAATTCCCTTAAAGCAAGTGTAATGCAGTAGGTTTTCCTGAGCCATCACCCCCACCCCCCCATCCTTTCTCATTCATTTGATGCGCTTCCTCCTAATCTTCCCTGGGCTGTCGACCTCACAGAGACAGAGGACACACAAACTCAACTATTCAGCCATAGCTACTCATTCACATACCAAAGAAAGCTTTCCTTGTTCACTGTGCTTAAGTACTTGCCTGTGTGCCTGTGTGTGTGTATGTGTATGTGTATGTGTATGTGTGTGTGTGTGTGTGTGTGTGTGTGTGTGTGTGTGTAATTTTTAACAGCATAATTTGCTGCACGATATCAGAGTCACCAGCTGCTGAGGGAAGATTTTATATATCTGATCTATCTGCTGTATGACAATTCTGTAACTGAGTGTGGTACTCTACTCAGCTGTATTTTGCTACCCATGAATGGGAACTCGGTGATTCAGCAATGAGTGTTGATGATTCAATAGCTTAAAGGGAAATGTCACCAATTTTTCAAAGCAAAATGTGTTTTTCCAACCCCTCTAGGAGAAGATCACATGACTTACCTCGGATGCTTATGTAGCATGCCCCACTGTTCAACATCAACTGTAAACAAAAGAAATATAGGGGTAAAATGACACTTAATTTAAAAGCCAAATTGATTTAAAATACATTAAACTAAAAATCTAATCATGTTTTAAAAAGTCCTACTATTCAGTTTCTGTTATACAGAACGCGCACAGACAAATATATATGTCCTACCTTTACCAAGGCAGTATTTTTTTTAGTTTGTTTACTCCAAAGTTTGAATCCTTTCGTGTCTGAACTTGAAAATCTGTTAAACTGAGCCCCTTCTGCCTGAGTCCTGAGCATTTAGTCATTCTCTAGAAGCCAAATTTTGTTTGTTGTCATTGTTAGGGTTGATGTACCATATGTGCGCTCAATTTCTGCCATAAAAAAACAAAACAAAACCAAAAAAACTGAGTAAAATTGGTGGCATTTAGTGAAACTAAAGAAAAGCTTTAGTAAAGTAGTTAATAGAAACGATTTAAGTCATCTGGACAGAGATGCTCAAGCACTTCGTTTTTTTCACTTTTGCCAGATTCATGTCTGCTTATGTCACTGAAAAGTTGGATGGAAAAAGGATCATATGCAGCTTATGATTGACAAAACTTGGCCTGGTTATTCTGTCACTGAAAATGATGCAAATTTCTTAACTATAATTTTAGAAGTCTACAAATTGTAGTGAAGCAGTAAGCAGTAATAAATGTAAGAAGGCAAGCGCATAACCAGTGATTAGACTCTCAAGACCAGCAGGGAAACTCTAGATTAGAAAGGTCAATCAGAAATACTTTGGTGCCCTTGAATGAAACACTTCATACTAACTGCTACAGAGAAGCATTTGAAAGAAGGGAAATTTAATTTTCTTTCATTAAGTGGCTCTGCATGCAAGCAAAAGAACACTACAGTATGAGAAGAATTACCACAAAAAGAACATGCAAATGCTATAAGACTATTTCAACCCCTTCTTCTATGATGGCCAAAGGCTTTTGTGAACCCCAGCATGCAATGATAAAATGCATCATTCCTCCAAGTGGTTCAAAGTCTAGTCAGCCGTGTCGGAGATATCACTTGTGACACATGGACAAACAATGGAGAGCCCCTCTGGGCCAAATGGTATAACTGTAAAAGTGTCAGAACAGAGAGGTAAAAAAAATATCCATCCATCCCCAAAGATTTAATTAAAACATGAGCGGTAAGATAACAGGTCAAAACAAATGAGAACATAGAAACACAATGTTGTTCCATTTGAAAAAATCATGGCAGTCTGTCATGAAAAAAATCCTGTTACATGACTACAATAAAGCCAAAGAAGGAGAGATGAAAGTTTCCAACACTTAAGAGTCAAGGAGAAGTGAGGCAAGTGAAACCGCAAGTGACTCAGCCCTCAGAGGAAAAACACACCAATGCAACACCAAGTGTTACTTGTCATTTACGTCCAGCAACCACAAACGAGGCATGTTCCCAAGCCATGGGGTTTGTGACACGGGGACAAACCATCAATTGAGATTACTATCCAACAATGTGTAATGCCCTAAGTGTAAACACAAACATGATAATTAAATCAATTCACAACAATTAGTTAGATGCACTGCACATCCTAAGCCACGAGCCAATCACATATTAAACTTTAAATTGTACCTCAAAGCGACTTTCTGCTCCGAGCTCCATGAAAGAACATGTTTAACATGGCCGTTAACAGTATCAATAAACTGTGACTCTTTGGATTAGGCTGCAGGGAATCATGAGCCAAGTCTATGCTATGTATATGCTATGTCTGAGCCAGTGAGACTCTCAGAGGACAATTCAAATTCAAGCTACACTTGGCTGCCTATTGTTTCTTGCTCAGGCATTACAAGTGGCTTGGTTAAGAGGGTATTCCAAAATGGAATGTCAAATTGAGCTCTTGGGTGTTTGCCCGCAACACTGATTCATGTAAGGATTTGAACTCAAAGGTGTTGTAAGAATAAGTTGTTATATTTTTCTGTAAGGCAGAGCAATAGGGCACTTATTTTTTTCTCTTTTTCAAAAATTACAAAAAGATCCTCAGGTTCTGGCCCTTGTAGGAGCTGTGAACCACTTAAACACTGTTATCCTATACAACACTTGTTTGTGTTGCAACATGTCTTCAGTTGTTCGATTCGATGTTTTGGGGCAGACAAAGAACCAAGATGATGCCAAATCAACTGACAATGCCTTCAACTAAATTTACAATAGCTGTTTTTTGTTTGTTTTTTTGTTTTTTTTCCTGAACCTGCTATCAACTCAAACGTTTGCTCTGCAATGTCCTTGCTCTTAAATTTCTCATGCAGGAAGAGGATTGCCTTTTTTATGGAAACATAACTAACATGCAAAACAATTGTATTCCTTTATTTTACACATTGCATCAAGCATATCCCGGCTGCTGTCTATCTTTGTCTATCTGGTTTGTTCAGAGTTTTCATTGGGCATCATTTGCACGATTCAAATTACATGTCACTCCACACTAATGGGTCATGTGAAAGTTAAGAAGGGATTACAACTTATAAAAATGGCTACTGGACCTGATTTTTAATCAAAGATTGACCACTGTGTCAAAAGAAATTATGGTTGGGATTTAACATCTGGGGAAAGGAGGTGTGAAATTTGCCACTCTGTTAAAGACTGGCACACACGCAGGGACAGACAAACATGGTGACAAACAGACAAGACAGACAGGTTTATATTGATCTTCCTAATTTTAAATATTTACATTAAAACGTTACTGACAATTAAAATACTTTAGTGACCTAAACGAAATACTGTAGGAAATTAAGCGATGTGGGCAAAGTGCAGCAGGACTGAAGCTCTTTGTTTTGCACTGAGACAACAGAAAACAAGTTTCACTTCCAGAAATCCACTGCAGCATGTTTTTCTGTTCCTCCGCTGCAATCCATTTGTGGTTTACTAACACTTTGCATCTTGTAACAGGTCTGATTATGTAGAACAACTGAAAATACATTTCTGTTTTCCTTAACATATAATCTGAGATCAGTGGGGGAACCCACACGTCTTTTTAGAGACACATTTAATACAGTCCTGTATTAGGTCTTTATTAACAACACTGCATACAAATGAACAGAACTGCGGCTGTGCTTATTTACATCACCAGTCCCACTACTATAAATACCCCATTGAGCTGAAAATGTGGCAGGATAAAATATTGCAACCACAGCAGTGATTTGCGATGCAGAATCAACCCCCCTTGTGTCCCGTTCTGAAATACAGCAGAGGCACATGGAGATGTGAGGCAAAGATACTGTGTGAGATTAAAGGGACAGGAGCATGCTGATGCTCTTACAGCAACAGTAAGTTAGTTTATGTAGTTTGGCTTGTTGGTTTGGTCCTTATATCATCATGGTGAGCAGCTGGTGCTGCATCAGCCGATGTAACACACAACTCATTGAGGCAAATAACATACTTTTAAACCATTAGGGACAGACTTTCAAACACCTTCTTGAAATCAGAACTCTGATCACACTCATATTGAAATGTTTTTCATGTTTTTAGATTTGGGCAAGACTTTGTAAGCCTTTACAGGGGGTTTCTCTTAAATTCAGGAGTTGCTAGCAGCAAACAAAAGATTGGACTGAGGTCTGACTTGGGCTACAAATAATGTTTTTTATATTTTTTTCTGTGAAAAACTGGACCAGGTAGAAAACACACAAGTCTACCAACTTAGACACAGATTCAGACCATTGCAAACAAACCTATGATTGAAAAAGAGATGTTCCAATACCACTTTTTCCTTTCTGAGACCAAATCTTACACTTAACTTTGTGTATTGCCAATTCCAGGCAGGGATTGGATGGCACTGTGCTAGAAAAATACACAGCTTGATGTTATTTTTTTAACAGCTGTATACCACTATCCTGTATGGTTGCTGTGGATGTGCTTGAAGTTTCCTAAGTTGCTTGCTGTTAATGGACATTGGCTACAAGTGCAGTAAATGTCTGCTAAGCTACACATAGTTGTATGGAATGCTGCTGGAAAGTAGCACAGACCCGTTTCCAATTGGTTATGTGGTATTTGATTGGTGCATAGACTCGTGTACCTGCTAATACCCAACCCTGCGTTTAAATACATCCTTAATAGAAGAGAGTATTTTGTAATGTATAAGAAGAAAAAGTCATCATGTGGTTTTTCTTTTACCCTCACAGCAGCAGTGACAATCCCAAGCTTAAATGAATCTGGGTTTTTCTCTTAAAGTTGCCTTAAGGACACAAAACTCATGACTAGGGATGCTTGGCAGCACCTCTCTGATTCATTGGCTGGCACAAAAGTAATCAATCACTAGACAATAGCCAGTTCACTGATGATGAAGGACATAAAGCTGTCACAAACTAATCAATCAAAAGCTTTTGTCTTGGAGTTTATGATGGCTTCACTGAAAGGGTCATGTTTAAAGGGAAGGGGGATGCGGTCACACAGAAATGCAGACAAACACACATACACTCACACACAACCACGCACACACAGTCTAGTTCATCGGCAGCTTAACCACAATCCCATTTATCTCTTCCATGGAGAGATCAAACATTGGCCTCATAAATCATAAAAGCTGTCATCATTGTCTATGCTCCTGTTAGCTGTACACAGACTACAAACGAGTGGAGGGAAAATTAATATTATAAGAGTCATTGAGCTGTGGGCATGAGTCAGACCTCAGAAAGCATCACTGAGATAAATATTTCATCCTCTGTGGTCTTTTCACCAATACAACAGAGTTTCATTCACGTATCTGTCAGGGGTCTGGAAAAACAATACAGTATGAACAACATGCTAAAGGTCTTGAGTCCAAAAACAAAACTTTGCGCACTTTAAAAGAAAAGAAAATCCATCTCCACTTTATCTTCCAACATGTCATAAAACATGACAGCAAGAGCATTTCATGATCGAATGAATCTAAGGGTTAGTGAAAGGGTTTCATCCATGACACATTCATATGCACAGACGACTGACGCATTTTCTCTGTCAGGCCCTGTGTTTCTCTGGGTCCTTCTTGCCACCATTTCCGTGAAATATAAGTTATTTAAAAAATATGTAGCAGTAGTTCATCCTTGTTCATCCTAACCCTAACCCATGGTCGTGCAGAAGCAGGCCAGCAAACATGACCTTTCCTTTGCAACATTCTTCAGCTTGTGGAGCTCTGTGACCTGAGTGATGTAATCCCTCCGTCATAATAGTAGATTATTTTTTTATTTTATTATTTTAAGTTATACTAATGCATACTTTCACAAGTAAAAAGTCTCCACAGTGGTTAAGGAAAAGGATTGTTGCTCATATAAATGATTATTTGGGCTTCTTTACACTAGCCAGGTTTACATGCAGACTTTTTTTCATTCTGATTGAAATCATTCCGATTGAAGAGTTCAGGTCAACTGT
>JAQMCX010000011.1:19045323-19056941 GCA_029814765.1 Acanthurus leucopareius | reverse complement strand
GTTTTTATTTGTTGACTAAAGTGTCAGTTATATTTCGTCACAGTCTTCGTCATCATATCTGACTTTTTATTTAGTTTTCATCCGTGAAAAAGGTTCGTTGACGAATATTTTTCGTCATAGTCTTCATCAACAAAATCAACACTGCAACTGACTGGATAAACCAGTGTTTTACACAGTGTCACCTTGACTTTTTGCCTCTTGCATTATGTGATCAAAAGGGTCTTGCTGCTAATTAGTGTTTGTTTTGGTGCATGCAGACAGCATATGCTCTGTTATGTTTCAGAAAACATCAGTGACCTTACTCTTGCAAGCTAGTTTTCAAGAAGCATATGTGATCCATGGTACTATGTCTAAATCTGCAATCCCTTCAAAAAACAATGATTGTGTGTTTTAATGGTCTGTTATCCCTGTACAGTTTGAATCGGGATCAAAAGTCTTTTATATCCCTCAAAGGGGATTTTTCCCTGTTGCCATCTCATGATAGATAGCTTCAGTATACAGCATCTGTCCTACATGGCTATATAACAACAGTGTTTCCACACATAAAACTTTATGTGTGGCCTATCCAAGCAGATTGCTCCAATCTAAAAACATTTGGAAAGTTCTGTAGTTATTAAACTAAGCTAAGACAAGAGGCAAGCCTATGATCAAAATTCTACAACAAAGTCGTAAAAGGTTATAGCTAGTCTTTATTCTACAGATGGTAAGGTAGTTTCCTAAATCCATTTTCAGTCAGCAAGGCCAAAACTCTGCAAAATTATTTCAATGGCACTACAACAATATATTCTTGCTTACTGCATGAATGCTCCCATTGAGTAAGTTGCCGTTGGTAGTTTTGACTGTATCTATTTGTCTGGAGCTCTCCACAATGCATTACATCTGACCATAGAAAAAGCAGCTACTTGTTTTGTAGCTCCTTTCATGGAATTAAAATAAGCATGGCTGCCAGAACCTTTCTTATTCCTTTATTACACATAAAAGTCGACTATATGCCTTTTGTCATTGTATTTCATCCACAGACTAAGAGGCTGTAGGCTTTTGGTTCCATAAAAGTCTGTATTTTTGTATCAAGTATTTAACACATTGACATATCTGATATGACAGATTATGTCATATCACTGGCTTTGAATTCTTTGGCAAAATGCTCCATAAAAGCAAAAGTATGTTGGTGAAGTTTTTTGATGTACTTTACTTTACTACTAGATATAGTGAGTCAAAACTGATCTTGTTTTATGTTTTAAAAAGTATTTTAGTCAGATTTGGTCAGGTTAGAGCTTTTGATTATTGATCATCCATCTTTGCTTATTAATATATATCTTTTTTACTCTCAGGTGTGCATTAACTACATGTTATGAACTTCTTTTGTAACTACTGATTTCAGCCACGAGAAGCAAGTAATTAATGGTTATAAGTAAAACAGCTTAAATAAAATTATGTTGTGCATCCCCATATAACAGCTGTAAAAGCTGGTGAACTGAACACCAGATTAACATGTTTTTTATTTTATTTTCCCCAGTCCCTAAAGGATGACACATTAAGTTTAAATACAAGCCACAACACACATCTGCTTTTTCATCACAGTATAAGAAAACATTACAGAAAAGCTGCTATGGGGTCAAAGTCCCCATCCTTCTATGAGCACTTGGCCATTTCCACATTACAGCTTTAATTAGTATAAATGTAGATGACAGTCACCAAATATGCAACTTTTAAATATATAAAATACAGCCAGTCCAAGAGTTCAATAGGGGAACACATCCTAAGAGAAAGAACACTTAAGAATTAGAGCAGTCACATCCATCCGTCAGCTTTTTGTAACCTACCCCTGCGGCAAACTGTCACCCTTCATCCCATGTGGTAAGGACTACACAATGCACAAAGTTTTAACTCTGGAGACACAGAGACTCACTGACATATGCATCAGCAGACGTAACACTATGACAGGGAGGACTCCAGATCACAAGGTCAAACCAGAGGACGAGGAGACAGATCAGATAGCATCACAAACAGAGCAGCACAAGGGCAACAGGAATAGAGACTGACTGTAAAAGGAGGAGGGAACTAGTTGAAGAGAGAATGAATCAACAAAACTGTGCTGTCAGCATCCCCGGGGCCAGCAGGGAGCATTAAGTGAGTTGACATGGGCCGCTGAGTCTCCCCCTTTTCTCCTTCCTCCTCTCCTCCTTTCCATTTCTCCCTTTGTCTTTCTCTCCCATCCATATGGCAGATTCCACCTCTTCCCCTCCCCCCCTGCCCTGCTACGCACTCCACACTACACTCCACACACTATTGAAATGGCCTGTCTCCAACACACAAACCCACGCTTGCTTGCACAAGCATCCCACATCCCCTGAGCCATGTCTTATTTACGGTTCAATAATGACCGACCGCCCTCCAGGACAAACGTCCCCCTCCACCTCCTCCTCCGCCTTGTGCCCAGATGTTGTTTAAATAATTAGGAGAAAACCTATTTTGTCCACTGGGGTCACAACAACATCTGTGGCAAATACCGCAAGAAAGCTGCTGCAGCAGCATCACAGCACTGGTATTAGAGGGAGAGCAGAGTAGGATAGAGCCTGACATGCATGTACGACTCATTTCAGAAGCAGCAATTTATCTTAAAAACATAGAAGTATTTTTAGAAGTTGATGCATATAAAAATGTGCCTCAAAAACCACAAATGCTGCTGAATACAAAAAACAAATCCCTGTGCAATAAATATTAACAGTAAGTTAAGAGCAGAGGGCTCTGCAGCAAGTGCACACACACACTTACACAGAACAAGTTAATAAAGTGTGCGCCAATGATTGAACAGAACCCCTGGGAGGCACAACACAGCACTATCCTTGCTACAGAGGTGAGTAATAGTACAGCTAGATCTTCCTTTCAAAAACCACTAGCGCTGACTGCCTGCCTGCTTGCTGACGCATTCCACTGGAGTCTGCAACACTCTGTTCTGCAGCTTGAGCAAACTGTAAGAGCGCAAAGCTCCTCTGTGGGACACAAATACCTCCTTCATATAGGCTATTAATGACATGCTTTAAATGAATATTAAGAGGTCTTGTTACTGCACAAACTGTGGGCGTGCCACCAGGTTAGGGGATTTTTCAGTGATGAATAACCTTTTTACATACAGACTCTATTCATTAGTTAGAACTGGGTAATGCATAAAAATAAATTAGCAGTGTGAGGAGTAAGATTTAAAATTGATGGTATTGATTTAAGAAAACTTCATCACTTTGTCTGAACACACCAAAGGAAGCTTACACATCAGGGATCTGAGGCCCGATCCTAATACAGTTAACTCCAAAGTCCAGTGTGTTGGGTTGGTGTAAAAACTGTGCACTGTTATTGGAAAACAATCAGCCAATCGTGCTCCAATACCTCATCCAGTTCAGGCCACCCAAATAAACTGATAGATTAATCTACTAATTTTGCACTGAAGTCTATAAAACAGCACAGCTTTTAAATAATTGTCTTTGTCTTTGCTCTGTGGTTTTACAGTTTGTTTGCAAATAGTTAAATCATGGAAAATGAAATGACCGAAAAATCTGTGAAGCCCAAGAATAAAACAAGCCTTTGTTCATGAGTGGTGGACAGACAGGGTCACATAACTGTGCATGGAAAGTGTACAGTTGCTGGCCATCGAATCCACACAAAAAGCTTTGTGTTCAACAGGCGAAAGGAACAAGTTGCAACAATAGCTCCTCACAGCACTGCTCAAAAACAACAAAAACATGACTGGCAAAAACCCAAGTGGCGCATTCTTCTGCTTGAGACTATAAGCACTACTTTCTCAAGTTTCCCAATACAAAGACTGGTGTACTATAATCATGCCATATTTGAAGCTTGTGCAGTTTTACTTTAATTTTCTTCCTGCGCCCGTCTTCTTTTTCTTTTTTTCTTTTTTTCTTTTATTTTTTTTACAAAACCACTAAAGCAACAGCCAAATATTTCCCAAAAATACACTGCTAATGGGTTTGGCCCCTGTTCACTTAAGTAATGGTTGTTTATTTAACTGCTGTTGTCATGTAAGTCTCTTCAGACAAGTGGATAAGCAAACTGCCAAAAAGTGTAATTTAAATGGCAGTGCACAGAGAGGCAGCCATCTGCCCTGCTAATCCCAAACAAACTACAGTGTTACAGAAAGTGTTGTTCCCAGACTTTTAAACACCCCTTGTTGTTACACTGCCATTTAAAGCCAGGACAACACCTCTTATGCATGTGTGTTTAGTGCCTGGCAGCATTTTTTATGTTCACTGTGTCTATTTAGGTCATTGGGTTGAGTTACGACACGGATCGATCGTTTCACCTAGTTGAAAGACAATCACCCTGGCATTTTGTCTGCAGCAGTTACTATTTTTAGCCCAGTGACCAATACCATAATTTTATTTATGCTTTGCAATACAGATAAGATTCAATTCTGAGGTATTGTCTGAGTTCACAGAGGTTTTCCTTTTTATTGTTTTTCTTTCCCAAAGCAAACATTTGACAGGAAACTTTAAATTGCACTTAAAAATGTTTTGGCATGATATATAAAATACAGCTACAAAAAAATGTTGTTGACCATTCAATTTTTTATGTCAGCAGACATTTGACTGCCACAAATGAAACTTAACACTTGTAATGTAAAGATGTTCCATATTTAAAGTTTTAAAAATGAATTGTAGACTGAAATATTGTAAAAAGTTAGCTGGATGTGGTGTGATGCATTCTCCGTAGCTCAATGTGGATTGGGAAAAAAGGAAAAATAAAAGAACTGGAGTTTTTGGAATTATAAGTCTAATAACTGATGGTTTAAAATGGCATGTCAGTCAGAGAAGAGACACTTAGATGAGAAGAGAAACATGACACTTTTACTACTGAAATAAGTGCTATAAAAAGGGTCTTTAAAGCAGGGATGGACTCAGAATTATCTTTACTTGTTGGATTTGAGCTATTAGGTTAAATAGCAGTGGTTCTTTTTATAGTCTACTTTCCAAATATATATATCAATAGACAGATTGCTGACTCAATGTGTCCAACCTGTGGGATAAGAGTTTCATTAAGTATTCACTAATACTCGCTAAGAAACTCAGTTTTTCAGTTTAGAAAAAACAAAAGCTTTGTGCAAGCACACACAAAGGACGCACTTGCAGGCTTAATTAAATACTGCATTTCAAAGTGCTGATAGAAACGTAAGCCTCTTAAAGAACAAAATCTGCTATTGAAAAGTTCACCATCATGCATTTCACCTTGGAAAAGTGTAAGATTTGGGAGATGTGCTAAAAACTCACACCTGCCTTTGATACAGCAGAACACCTTAATTTAGGCACATCTTTCATCACCACTCGGCATAAGTGAGAGAATGTGTTACCCGGAGAGAAAAATCCTCAATCCTGGGAATAACAAGGAACATGTGCGTCTGTGAGTGTGTGTGCGTGTCCATGGAGAGACGTCTCTTAGGCTTACAAGCAGCTGAGAAACTGACAGAAGGAAAAACCCAAAGTGACACTACAGAAGTCTAACAGAGGAATAAAACAGTGATGATTCATGTGATTCACAAATGATATAAAATATTTCAGGTTAAAAGAGGAGTTTGGCTGAAGAAGCACTAACACAGGAAATAAAGCAGACTATCAGTTTAAAAAGAGTCTCATTTGACTGCAAGTGCTGAACTTTGATGTGATCCAACTACTGACACACTTGTCAGATGAGCAGTAATAGGCTGAGAGCCAGAGCTGAACTGACAACATAGCGAGCGTTCTCCCAAAACTACTCAACAGCAAGGCCACCCTGGGAGTCTCATGGGGTAATTATAACTTTATGAAGTCTCTACTTCTAGCACAAGTGTTTAAGAATAAAGTAGTCGCACAAGATTTGAATAAGCACAGTGATGTGGCTTTAAAAACATTAGAATAAACTACCACTTGAAAGTCCCTTAAATATTCATGTGAGGATTCTAAAAATTTGTAAGCAAATCAGCAAAGGATGAGCTGATTGTGAAGACACTGAAACCAGTCAGTGTTGGTTCTTATAGGCCGAGTGTCTGGGAGCATCAACAAGCACTGCTCTTGTCCGTGACTATTAATATGAGGGAAAGTCCTCACCCTAGCTGCCACTGAAAAGAAATAGCAAAGGGAAGTAAGTACATTACTAAATTTATACATTTTTAAAGGAAAACAGATTTTATCTAATGTGATTTCACAGTTCTGTTAAACAACACGTAGCCAATCCTGCATGATATTACTAAAACACAGACTTCACTTCATGTTTTTTAAAAGAACACATATTGTGATATTGAGTAGTATTTTCTTACAGTGACTGGCTTTTTCAGAGCAAATGATCTCCAACTTTAAGCACCTAGAGACAAAAAATAGAGAACATTCCACTGTGGCATACATGGATTATCCACTACTAAAAAAACAATACTGTCTTTATCTTTTGCAAATTCCTGCTGCAGGCTGAAAACAATTGCAGCTTTCATAAGAATTTTCTCAATATTCTCAGACTGAATAAAATACATTTGATAAGTACCATAACCAGTCAAGCAAGATTTCTTTTATGTTGCATGGTGTCATTTTTTTAAGTGTTCCAGGTGTAATTCCAGACATATAAAGCCTTAAACTGGATGATTGAAAACTAGGTTACCAAAACTAATTAATTATATAGAACACTTTAAAAAGCATTTTCAAAAAAATAAAAAACAAAAACAAACAAAAAAAATACCATGTGTTTTGATGGCTGTTTCTGAAGAAAAAAACATGAAGCTGCACCACCCCTGCATCACAAAAGCAGTTTCTGTACAAGAGCTGACACAAATTGCCCAGAGGTAGAGCAAATCCTGACCTGTTTTGTAGAAACAAAGGGATCAAATTATAATGTTCCCACTGAGTGAGCAAAGTACACAAATATGCCCACATGGGCAAGCAGCACCTGCTACACTCAGCTCACAGGAACCATGTTTGGTTCTACGGCATCTCAATCAGAGAGACTTTTGTATCCACAGATCAGTATGGTTAATAGATCTAAAAAAAATGTGCTCATTGTTCAAATTTGAGCAGCATTCATTAACATTTTTGACTACTGAGCCTAAAGTGTATATTAGCAACCAAGTACTGCCAAGGAGAATATTACTGTCTCATTACATACTAGTTTGTGAAGTTAAGTTATAAAAGCCCTGTTCTTAACAAGTGCTTCTTCTTTGTTAAAGTTTCCTTCCTTGTGGAGGTCAGCATGAGTTTAGGCTTAACGTTAGCAGCTCTGTCTGGGTCTTTATTGGATTTGCACTCCTGCAACCCTGGCCAACGTTACTTGATGCAAAGTAACATTAGAAGTGAGAACAGTCTTTTTTAAAATGTAACGAGTAAGCTTATGTACACGTGGGATACAAACAACTTACACTTTTTTCTTCTCATGTTAAAAATATTAGAATGGTCTTAAATTTTGTAAAGTATCAGTTTTAAAGCATGATTAAAGGAAGGTAGCCATCAAGTGTATAATTAAGGCCCTTTTGGTAAAATTCCTATTTAAACACAGATGAACAGATTAAAAAAAACAGACAAAAAAAACATCCAGAGACAGAAAGTCACAGAGCTGATATTAAAACTAAATTATTTATTCACTTAGCCACTACATATAAACTCTGTTAATATTAGGGTTGATTTTGTTTATAAAAATTGATGATTGCTAACTAAAATTATGTCTACTCCTAGGAAATCAAGGTTTGGTGTTTTTAAAAAATCATTTAGAGTTTTGCCATCATGTTTAATGAAATTTGCATTTCTACCACATGAGAATGGACTGCTCAGTGTAAGGTGGGTAATAGAACTAACCATCCAAAACAAGTGTGATAAAAGACTTTCTTGCCCCTGTCCTCTGTTAAGTGGGATGGACTGACAAGTATTATTTAACATAATAACAGGTGTAACAGGTTTTGCTCACTTCTGATATTTCTTTGCCAGAATAACAAGAGAAACTAGAAACTAGATGAGACTGTTCTTAAGCAAAGGGCATTAAGTCAAAAGTATCACGGTTAACTGAGCAGGTCCATCTCAGACTGCAAAGGTTTGACCTCTTTCCCACGAGTCACTCCAGGAAAGAGAAAAACGATCTACTGGCTAAATCTGAGCTTCATTAACCCTTTCAAATGGGAGTGTTGAAGCGACCTCGGTGGGACAGCACACATGCAGCACTCTTATTTTTCTTGCTCCTCCTTTTCCTTCTATATATAGACATATCACTAAGGGTTCTGTGCAGAATTCCATAGAATATGGAGGATGAGAAGGAAACAGAGAAGGTGATTAACATGAAAAGGAAAAGCAAGGGGAGAAGACAGGCGCTTCATTCATTTCTCTGGCTGCAGACTTTTTTCAGATATTCAAAAGTTTAAGACAATTAATTGTTCATGTGCAGAGGATTTACTGTCTGACTATACCTTCTGTTAACACCAAAAAGCCGAGTAAAGCTTATAAAACAAGAAAAGAGTGCTTTCACAGCTACTCTGTGTGGACTGCATTATTAATGGGCTTAGGCTAATCCATTGTGAATACATGTACAGCCACATCATGACACGATACATGTTTGCTGGGGTGATACGCAGACTGTGAACTGCTATGACGTGAGCCTTTGTGTGGATATCTGCTCTTGTGCATATGTTCATAAAGCTTGCCTGAGACAGTGTTGGAAAAGCACACAGTAGCTAATACCGAATGACATGGCAGCCCACTATAGCCTTTCCCTTGGGCAATGTGGCTTTCCTTCCAGTACTCTGTAGATCTACTGCAAGCTCATGTTAAGATAATGACAGATACACGTCTGTCTTAAGTACATTTGGGAGAGACGAGTAAAGGATGGAGCAGGCCCATTCTCCTACAGCTGGAAAGGGATGTTCTATATGGAGAACTTTCAAAACATTTTATTTTTCGACTAAATAGCAAATGGATTGCTTGGATGCAAAATGAAACACCTCTAAAAAAAGGGAATAAGGCTAGCTTGTTAGATTCTATATGGTGTGAAAGAGCAAAATGGTTGTCTAAAGCAGTATTTATATAGAAGAAGTCAAGCTATTATTCTGTGTGGATTCAGACCAAAATAAGATAATGTACTTGAAGAATATAACATTAAATACTGACTTCTAATTTTCATAAAGCCAATCAGATATATTGACTTAAGTTGACCTTAAACTCTTAAATTTCTGGTTTGTTTATCAGTTTTAGCAGCCCTCAGTTACTGGCCTAAGTAATTTCTTAGCTGCTGTTTTGTCACTAAGCCTAACTTTAAAGAGCTAACAATGCACAAAATGAGGAAGAGATAGTGTGGAGGTAAAAAGAGATATTAACTTTGGGGAAACAGTGCAACACTTATCACTCTGTAGGGCTATCAATGTTATTTTTCCCTAGTTATTAAGTCCCTAATGAGTTCAACTAATAACCAATAACCACTTTGTACTCAATTTTCCCAACGGTCCTGGCAAAACTCAGTATATTTGCTGTGTAAGGCTGTGTAAAGTTAACTACAACCTAAAACAAACTGCTGTTCAAAATGCAAGACTGCTCTTTTTCCTTTGTGCAGAAAGAGACATCTTTTCTTTTGTTTTTTTTACCAAATCATCAATAAATGAAGTTAAAACATAAAAGCATAATAGAAGTCGGCCCTGATGATCTTACAACTACAGCTAACTTTAACAGCCATCTTCCACAAAGTGCAACAATATTTCTAGGAAGAGATTGCAGTTTACAGTGCTGCCTCAGGCAGAGTATGCTCTAGGAAATAACAATTCAAATACATGCAGTGAGCTTTTTGGAATTAAATAAAAATGTCAGTAACAAGCAACAAAGACTTTTTAGAGCCTGCATTTACCAACAGAAAATCTTTACCATGACTACCACAATTTCCTATCTTAGAGACTAGATATCATACACCATGCAATTTAACACACCTACTCTAATGGGGCAGCATGTGGCCACAAAGTTGTGGTTGGAGTGGGAAGCCTGGAGTCATGAACGAGTGCAACCATTTAAATGTGAAATACACCAGAGAGTGAGCATGAATATTCAGCTAGACATGCGTCAACCAGTAAAGGTTGCAGAACACAAACAAACATCCTGACACTTATACAATCAAAAAACCTCATATTTTGCACGACATTATTGCATTATATGGACTGTTGAATATGCTGCATTAACTAATTTAACTATAATATTCCATGCATATCATCCAAAAGCAGTTACTCCTTTCAGTGTTGCTTCATGACAACATTCACAGAAAAAGGCAACATAGTAATGGCAAATCAGTAACACACCCAAACAAAAATGCTCTCATAAGTAACACATGCATTATTTCCAACCTGGCAGGAAAATCCTTCTTGAATCAGAGTGATCTCACTGTGTCATTTGCCCTTTCTCGCTACAGCAACACAAAAACCTAGAATGTTGCATATCTTTCCAGTATGATCAACTGATTTTTAAGCAGTTAATGAAAAAATGTAAGGAACATTATTTTACCCACATACTCAGAGAATAACAACCAGTCCAATAATCTGTAGTCTGCATAACATTTGTGCCAATAAGCAATCCAGTCAACTATGGTCAAGCATAGTCCTGGTGGTTTCGTGGAGGCCTTGTCCTGCCCTTTGTGGTGCTATCATACAAGTGTACAGCATTGACTGTTATGTAACATTCACGCTCTGATGCTAACCTTGTCTGGAATGTGCATTAGCCCTTTCTTCTGTTTACACTGCGAGCTCATCCTCAGTTAAAAGTGAAAAGGGGTTGCAAAATTTCTTGATCGATGACAAAATCATGGCCTTACCCCAATGCCTTCATGTCTACTGATTATTGTTTCCCCCAAAGTGAGGAGTAATACACTATGTATTTCCAAGTGTGCCACAGTCTTAATGTATACTGAGTGAATAATGAACACAACCTGCAGCATTCCTGCTCACCACGATTCGGTGACAAGGGTGATAGGGTGGCATTGATGTTGCCCCCATTGAGAAAGAGCAGAATGTCTGAGTCAAACAAGTTGGAGTCATGCTGCTTTATTTGCACAAACCCCCACCCTGCATCACCATCACTCTATCCTCCATAATTAAAGCCCTTGGTCCTGTGATGTGGTATCTGTATCATACAGCTCAACAATCTGGTATGAAATATTTTCTATTTGGCTTCTAACGCTGTATTTTAGGGTACAGTCTTTGGTTGTTCTAGCAGTTACAGCCTACTCAGCCTAGTTTTGTAGTTTGATGTAGGCTCATGGAGAGAAGTATCACATAAAGAAAGAGGTCTGAAAGTGCACTGGACTGCAGGGGGAATGGATAAATGCATCTGAAAGTTGAAGTTTTATGTTTATTTTTGACTTTTGTTGGTCTGAAATTCAAAGTGCTCTTTGCATGAGATGCCTTTCAGGTCAAGGGGGATTAAGAAGAAACGAGTTGCTTTAGTACACTTTGTCCTGACAAATGGCACGACAGATAGTTTACTTTCTACAAAAAGCAATGGTTCTCAGCAGATACTGGCCTACCCATCTCCCCACTACGAACTTTAATTAATCACTGAAGATAGACTAGGCTAGGCCTGTCTGACTGGCTGGTGGAGATCCCTGGTTTTATCCTCTGTGGAGGGGTTCAAAGGACAATG
>JAQMCX010000011.1:19033281-19045223 GCA_029814765.1 Acanthurus leucopareius | reverse complement strand
TCCACCAGCCAGTCAGACAGGCCTAGCCTAGTCTGAGGAGCATGAACTGATGAAGCCACTTGGATAAGAGGCGAAACATCTTCACAGACATATTACTAAGTCCAGTTGCCTTCGATTTATTTGCTATGAATAACCATGACCTGGATGGATGAGAACATTCACAGATCACTGAAGATAGTTTTGATTAAAAATAAAGCAGTCATGTTATAAACTTGATGCCATTTCTTTTGAAAATATTCCTTCTGTATGGTTTCTGAAATGTTTTTAGGACTGGTAGAAAAATTGCACACAAGCACACCTAGAACTGTTCCATTAGAAACATGGTCAAACACAATCTTCTGATGGTGTATAGTACTTTCCATGTGGGAATACATTATGTGTGAAATTCTACAAACAAGAACAGCTACATAGCCCCTACAGTGAGTAGTAAAGCCTTGACAAAAGTGTTTTGGTAATTACACAAAAAAATATCTAAATAATATCTTGACCAACATGAAGCTAAAGCTAATAACTCTATTTAATATGGCAGTATAAAGTCCTTGAGTCAGCCATGTTCAAACCATCATTATATCTGTGCATTATACCATAAATAAATTGATACCATTGACTCTTTACTTTCCACTGTTCAGCGAAACAGTTTGCAATTCGAATTAATAAAGACAACCAGTACTGCCCATCAGTGTGAAAAATAATGTAAATTTAAAATGTAAAATCATCATAATAGGCATCTTTTACACATTCTGTACAAAATTGTGGGTCAGCATTACATAACATAATATCAGCTTCAGAAAAACCTCTCCAGTGGTCTGCTTAACACCAAACTGTAGCTCGTACGGCAGTTAGTGACAGTAGCCTTGAGCAAACATTACATACACTACTATGTTTTACACAGACTGATTAATTGATTGACACTGACCACTCATGTAAAATTAAGTCAGAAATCAATTTCCTCTCTAATTTGAACTGGGTTGGGAGCAACAGCATGGAAAGATGACTTTAGAAAGTCACAGAGAAACAGCAGTACACATACTGTATTTACATTGTGCTTTTGTTTACCAGTTATGATATTTTGAAAATAAAAATATAATGTCCTATCATCACTTTTATTATCAATATTTTCCGTAAGAAGCAGACAATTATTGGTCTTGGCTGAAAAATATCCATATTGCGCATTTTCTATATATATATTTATTCTCTGCCCTACTTCACTGCATAAACATTAGCATAACGAGCACACAAGGTGCCACAACAACAGAATTGAAATAACTCCACAGTTTGACCACATTATGTAAAGCCCCTTAGAAATTTCACAACATTTGTATTTATGACTAAATTAGTAACAATAAAAGTCAAAAACTTCTTTAGGCATTACTTGCTAAGAAATTTAAAATTAAGATCCAATCTAAGATACTTCATCAAGACTGTGGGTGAGGATTTATCAAATTTCACTATCAGCGGAAAAACATGCAACAACTGTCATTAGATTCTGATCCAAACACTTCTTGAATGAAATTAAATGTTGTACTTACAGTGCACCTTTTGAGAGCTTCATCCTGGTTCAACTTTAATTTAAAATACTTCTTGCATTTACTTAAATTGTAATTTACAGATTTCAGTCAAAAAAATGTCACAAACGAGGAATTTGTTTATAACCTGTTCTGGCTATCCTGGTAATCAAACTGTTTCCCGTAATGGACTGGGATGAAATCTATAGCTACAAGATTCACCGAATCTGTGACTCCTTGGCATCTCATCCAAAACACGTCTTCTGACAAAGACTGAGACCACTGCAAATATAACGTTAGTTAGCCCTGTTAAGATCGTCATTTAGTGCTATATTCAGCTTTAATCTCTTAAATGATTATGACTTTCTATTCCTTGTAGGACTGAATAATATCTTTATATCACATCAATATCATCATGAGACTAGATATCGTTATATTGTGATATAGCATGTGCGCTCTTTTCCTGGCTTTGGCTGGCTCTGGCTCTGGCTTTTCCTGGCTGCAATACAGTAAAGACTGTTCTGTATTATTATTTTTCCTTTAAAAAACTGAGTGTTATGCTATTGTATTTTGGTTTCTGTCCTCTTCTGTTCTCCTTCCCCTCCTTTTTGATTTCTTCCCCCTGTAGTCTATTTGTATAGCAGAGGGTGTGGTCTGGCTCTCCATGGCAGCAAAGAAGTTACACCTGGTATTTATTCCGACTCATCAGCCTCTTCATAAAACCCTCTGCTCTTCCCCACTCTGGTGTCACACTGTTCCACTATACTGGGTAGTTTCACCAGCGGTTTTTGTAGTCTTGCTTAGTGTTTCTCCAGTGACTGTTGCTGCCATTTTTTGCCCACAAATGGGTTTATGTGACTGTCCTTACCCATGTCAGCAGATTCTCCAGTGCTCCAGTATCAAGTGCTCAGCCCCTGTGTTTGTCCTGGTTCTCATCACTCTTGAGTCATCCACCTCCTGGCCAGCCAACCCTCTGCCATCTCAACTTGCACTCTGTTTAAATATTTCAATAAAACTGTCTCAAATCTCAGTTTCTGCATCTGGGTCCAAAACACACACACACAAAAAAAAAAATAACAGCAATGGCCGGCATAGACTCAGAAGAAACCAAATCATAATAGCATGCCTTATCTTCACAAGGAGCTCTTGCAGACCGCTCTGCAGGAAGTAATGGACTCTTTATGGGACCTCAACTTCAGTGTGAATCAGCTTAAGTTGCTGCACAATCGTATGGCACCTCAACTCACCACCTTCTCCTTGACCAGCAGCACTCTCTCTCCTCTCCCAGTCATCCTTTTGAGCTGTATATTTCCACCCAAAGTCAGGGTGATTTAGGGTCATGCAGCCAGTTTCTCCAACAGTGATCTAAGGTCACTTTTATTATGAGTTTATTGTCTGATAAAGCTTCTGCCTGGGCTGTGGCTATATCCTCATGTAACTCACCTGTTTGTCAGTCTTTACAGTGTTTTATGACAGCGATGCCTACGGTTTTCAATCATCCAGAGGTAAGGAGGAGAAACCAGTTCCTCTCCTGTTGTCGGGGCTCTTTTCCTGTAGTTCAGTATAACACTGTCTTCTGTGCGGAACTATGTAATGCACCATGTTTAGCACAGATGTTGTGAGTTTTTGATGTGGCTATTAATTTTCTAGGTGTTGGTGTTGTGTTTGGTTATATAAAAGGGTTAACATAAGCTTGTAGCTGAGTTTGTCCTGTTTAATTTGATGTGCAGCATTATTATGTTTTTAAATGATCAGTGTGCCGTTTGATGCTGTTTGTTGCAGATAACATTTCAGTGTACTTGTCTGATTACTCCATTAATGGTATGAATAATCAGTAGATTACTCAATTACTAAAGTAATCGATAGCTGCAGCCCTAACATAAACATGTCACAGTAGAAGCAGTGGTCACACAACCTTTGAAAGGAGCCAAATGTAAACCGTGCTAGTGCACTCATGCATGTGCGTCATGGGTGCACTCCAGTGCACACTCTATTAACCTTTTTTCTGTGGCGTAAAATGGTCTTAAAAGGACATTGACAATAATATCATTTAATTACAATATTTTCTGGGAAAATATATTGTCCGACAAAATATGCTATTGTGACAGGCCTAATTATGCTCTTACCTCCTCAGAGACCTTAGGATTGCTCCACTGAACTGCTTCCTGATGTTGCCCTGACCATCCAGTTAACATCTCCCAAGGTACCTTTTGTTTGGTTCCTAACAGATGAGGCTGCTTTTGCATAGTTGAAATGTTTTCTTTCCTCTGTACCTGTTCTTTACCACCAAGATCCAGTGGTTCAGTTTGTGGTGGAGGTGGATGCTTCTGATTTTTATGTCAGGGGTAGTCCTCTGGCAACAGTGGACCAGAAACTTCATCCTTGTTCCTTTTTTCTGCCACCATTTGTCCCTGGCAGAGGGGAATTACAATGTTGGGAACCTGGAGCTGCTAGTGGGGGTGTTGGCATTCCAAGAGTGGAAACTTGGTTGGAGGGCTCCACTCATCTGTTTAAGGCAGTGCTTCTCAAATAGTGGGGCGCGTGTGACCCTGGGGAACATGCACGGTGAAACTACCGTTAGCTTTTTCATTGCCGTACCATAATAAAGTGTAATTGCACATCCACTACAGTAAGTGGCAGTGGCGCTTTCACACTGCTGTGTCTTGGGTGATCACTATTTTCAAAAGTAATGAGGGGTTAAAATTTATTCATTCTTGCTTTTACAGATGAAAAATGATAAATGATGGAAAATAGATGAGCTCCAAAGACATATCTAATCGACTGTGTTTTGAATTAGTTGCAGAGCATGAAGCAAAGGCGAAAGCAAGAATTTTGAATAGACTAGGCAGAGGTCGGTTTTCGACACGTGTGGCAAATGATACTATTTATAGTTGTGGCGGAGGGTGGGGACCGCAAAATGTTTTCTTCTTCCTAGGTGGGGCTTAACAGAAAACACTGCTTTAAGGTATCGACCAACAATAAACATTTGTCTTACCTAGGCTCAGCCTGCAGATTGAATTAAAACCAGGCTTGGTGGACTCTTCTCCAGGGCCACTTCATCTTCAAACTCACCTACTGCTCAGGGTCCTGGAATGTTAAGCCCAATACCCTGTCACGCCCCTCCTGTGAGAAACTCTGGTTGAGACCACTAATCCTCCCTCCTGTGTGGTGAAGGTGGCACGTGGTGGGAGACTGAGCAGGTTGTCCAAGAGGCACAATGATACTATCCGATCCTGTAGAGCAGTCCACCAGATCGCCAGTCTGTCCCTTAATCTGCTAGATGTCTAGGACTACAGTGGGAACATGCTTTTGAGCTTGTCAACTGGGGTCGCACAGAACTCAATCATTCCTCCAGCAGCAGTTCTAGCGCTTCCGTCTCTGCAGACACCATAGAAATCGTCTCTGCCTGCTCCGTCTGTGCCCAAAACAAGACTTCTCTGTGACCATGCTGGTCTCAATCCACCCCTACCTGTTGCACACTGCCCTGGTCACACACTACTTTAGATTTTGCAACTGATCTACTGGCATTTGAAGGTAACACCATAATACTAGAAACTACAGACCATTTTTCTAAAACTGTGCATTTTGTTCCATCACTCAAGTTATCCTAAGCTTTTGAGACTGCTAATCCACTCATTCAGACTCCATGGCATTCTTCGGAATATTGTTTCTGGTTCCGATTTGCTTCTCAAGTGTGGAACACTTTTTGCCAGGTGCTAGGGGTGTGGGCCAGCCTTTCCTGTTTTTATCACCTGTAGACCAATGGCCAGACAGAGCAGCTGAATCAGGACCTGGAGTTAGCTCTTAGAGTAGGATGTGTTGCCTTGCATCATCCTGATCAAAATATGCAAACAACTTCCTGGTCAGCTCTGCCACCGCTTTGTCTCCTTTTATGACTGTCAATTGTTTCCAATCCCCATTCTTCCCTTCTAAAAAGACAAAGGTGACTATGCCCTCAGTGCAGGAGCATCTCAAAAGTGTTAGCTGAGTCTGGCATGGTGCTTGGGGATCCTAATACACTTCAGCCAGAAACCAGCAGTTGGTGGATCTAGGTTGTACTTAAGCCCCTAGACTACCAGCCAGCCAAGGCAGTCTTCTTGTCCTCGTGTGACCTCCCATTACAGACTGAGTCCTGTAAGTTAAATCCAAGATACATCATTCCCTATGAAATTGAAAGAATTATTCATCACAGTGTTGTGAGACTGAAGCTTTCCTCTGCTTTAAATGAGTGCCCAACTCTTCATGTCTCGTTGCTCAAGCCAGTGTCCACCAGTCCTCTAAGCCCTCCTGCAAAACCTCCTCTGCTCCCCTAGGTCACTGATGACCATCCTGCCTTCATGGCGGTGATTGCTGAACAAATGGAGGCAGGGCAGGGGTTACCAGTACCTGATGGACTGGGATGGGCATGGTCTGGAGGAGCATTACCAGATTTCTTTTCCTCTAATCCTGGAACCAAATCCTTTAAGAGATTTTTATCTAAAAGATCTTTTTTTTTTAATCATTTTTATCAGATTCTTATCTCCATGATTGAGCGATGATGTATTAGTCAGGCCTTAAACAAGTATTTCTCAAGGGCAGGGAACATATGAATTTATAGCAGAAGCTGCTACATTCACATGAGGCTATGTGAAGATGATGGCCGATGATGTTGATTTTTGTCGCCTCTAGTCATGCATTATAGGAGCATTAGAGGAGAGAAGGGTTCCCTTTCCTCTGACAGCCAGCACTACCTATTCACATGAGTAGCAGCATTGGCAGCTTCTTCTCTGCTGCTGCATGGGTCCACTAACACAGTGGACTATGGCATAGAGAAAAAGTCTGTGCAGTGTATAGGCTGCATGCAGCTTTCCTGAAATGGCACAATGCAGCAGAGCCGAGTTAAATTTTCTTCACACACACGCACACGCACACACACACGCACACGCACACACACGCACACACACACACGCACACACACGCACACGCACACACACAGTCAGTTTGGCATGGTACCCTCAGTGCCTGGCCCAAGCTGTTTTCTCCTCTTTAAAGTTGTCACCTCAGCAAGTGGAGCAGTACTGCAGTAGTTCAATGAAATATACAGTAAGGGCTGGTTAGGTTAGGCATTATAGAAAAAAAATATAAGATCTCAATAACCTTTTTCATTTATTCCATATCAGTAATTATCAAGATTATATCATTTGATATTGCTGCCATTTTGTATATTCTTATAATGACTGGAATAGCATAAAGAAATCTGACAGTTCATTAGTTTAACTCTGGAATACATTGAGTTAAAAAATAGAATAATGTAATGTTAAAGCATAACGTGCAAAATGGCTTGGTTTAAAATATATTTTGTAGTAAAGGAATACATTAAATAACATCTAATAACATCTGTGAACATTTAATTTTGCGAATACGCTTTATCTGCCTTATCATTACAGAACAAGCCTGCGGCCTTTGTAATTTCTTCCTAAAAAATTGGATAGAAAAAAATTGTGTTTTCCATCCTGGTTGGCACAGATAGACAACAAATTTGGTAGACTGTCTAAACTGCACTTCTTAGCTTTTGAGATATCCAAACCACTTTCATAAAACTGACTTTACCTTTTTGTCATCAGTTACCTCAGTTTGGAGGAATAATACAAGGTCACTTTCTGTTATTTAGCACAACAAGCTCCATGTGGCTGGTTAAAACAATCTGGATGTGGTTTCAGAAGAGGCAGCATGTTACTGCAGGCAGAGTGGCCAAAGATGACAAATTTCTGTGTTTGTGCGCTGCTTTTCAACAGGTATTTTAGAAATTCATCACATTGTCTCCTTTCTCCTTTTTGTTGCACTTGTGTATGAAAAGCATTTCCATCTCTGACTCCAGTAAAATATATTCTTAAGTCTGTTTCATGTGTAAGAGAAGCTTAGCTTTGGGTTTAATTTAACTGCAATTCCCTAGCGAGATCATTTCATTGCCCAGCCAAGGGGCTGGAGTAACCACACCTACAACTTTATTTTGATCAGTATTTGCTAAAGGTGCCACCCAAAGGGCTTTTGTTTTAGCTGACTACTGCAACTGGATCTAGTTGTCAATTACTCAATTACTCCTCAGTAACTCAGCATGTCAGCAAAATTGCTTTTCCATTCCTAAATAGATTAAATCATTTAAGTCACAAAGCAAGCATTTGGCAGCAAAATGCTTATCCTGCATTGCTTTTCTGCAAAATAATCCAACTCTGCTGCACTGTTTAAAAGGAAAATGTGTGTCTTTGTCACTTGTTTGTGCCAAATCTCACACTCCGCCACAAACTTGGATAAGAGATTCCCTTTGGGATTGGGGTACCTTCAAAGGATCACACCACTCGGCACACGATCAAATGTTTATAGCTTCCAGTAATAGTCACTCATTATTTCAAACAGTCCATTCTTTGGGGCACTGGTGACACCAGCAAAACCACACAGACGTAAACGTACACACACATGCACACACATTTGTGCTTGTGTATTTGTACTATACTTGTGAGGACATTGACATAATGCGAGCCCCTTACCCTAGCCTTAACCATAAAAACTAAATGCCTAACCACAAACATTACGCTAACCTTAACCTAAACCTGATTCTAACCCTAACACATCTATAAAGTACCTCACAGCATCTTGTCAGTATCAGTGCAGAACTATTTCCTTTCTTTTTTTTAGGACAATGCGACAGTAAGTTAACTAGTCAGACACTGATTTGCTACCATAACCAGTTAGCATAATGACATGCTTTATACACCTCAAATTTTAGGTATCCCCTCCTTAGCAATCCTGGGTCTACCCCTCTGCATTCCTACCACTCCAGAAGACACTAAGAAAAAACAGCGCACTAAAAATGAACTGCATCATGCCAGCAGTTTTAGGAAAGACATTGAAACTCTTGTAATATGTGGACTTCTGTTTTTGCTGTGACTAAAAGCCAGCTGTCCTTTCAATACACATAAACCCTTATGGAGTGCTAGTGTGTGTTAAAGGAAACAGCTCTGTTTACTAAAAGTGAAAAGCTGGCACTGCCATAATAGTGGTCAAGCATTTTCACTTTTTTAAGAGAGGCATTCAAAAACTTTTTTTAATATCAAAAACTTCCTAAAAGTTTGACAAAGGGATATTTAATGTTTTATATGTGGGCTTTAAATTTATTGGCACAAGTGGGCTCCAGTGTTGTAGTGTAACACCAAAAGCTCTTTCATTTATAACCTTTAACACAAATTTTCTTTAGATGTTGGAGCTTCTGTTCTAACCACAGCTAGATTAATAAAGTCAGTTGATATTACTGCAGATTAATCAGTAAAGGACAATACAAAATGTCTGTGCTTTGTCTAGTAAAACCATCAATTGATTGCAATCTTTCAGTCAAAACTTCATTTATATCATCATATCAGAGGATCACTTTTAAGTTCTAGTTGAGAACCTTCAGTAAGATTAAGTACCTTTTTTAAATGAGGCGTGCTAAAATGAGTAGTTGGTAGCTTGTGTTATTTCAATATACAAACACACTATTTATCAACATTTCATATTTTCTGCTGCTATGTTTTTTTCTATCATCATAGTCATAAATCATGTGTTAGAAATATTTGTGTTTCTGGGGGATGAAAAACAAACAAAATACAGATGATTGTCCACTATATCTTTCTTAGATTTTAAGAATTTACATTGGGATCTTTATCAAAATGGCTGAACTTCTGACTACAGCTGTTAAGAAATTTTTGTGCTGAGTCTTCATTTGTCTGAGTCACTGGGTAGTATTTTAAGTGAATTGTTGGCTTGGGAGATTAAGGAAGCCACTCTATTAGTGACTGAATGACTGATGGGTTAGTGCCCTCCTATGGCAACTGCTTATATTTGCTGACAGAAGTTGGTTACGAAGGATTTAACTTTTAGAATTTAACCCTAACTCTTGCATCAAAAATTTCATCTCAGAGCAAATTGAAAGGAGCATATAAAAGATGGATCCAACTACTTAGAAAGATTTTTCTTTTCTGTGAGATACCAGAGAAATTTTGAGTTGAACAAATGTTTACACTGTGGTGTAAGATAATCATCACCTAATGAGTGCTATTATCTATATCTGGCAATGACAAGTTATCCATCCAGCTTTATCTTACATGCAGCAAGGGATATGACTTCATCTGGAGGTAAGCAATGTGTTCAGGAGGAGAAGAAGAGCTCAACAAAATACATGAGTAAGATGTGCACACACAATTACACTGAGAGGTAACTGGCGACTTTTCCCACCTGCAGTGTTGCCAGACCATTTAAATGTTAAGATACAATGTGAGAAACTCCCCTCTTTGCCTCATCATTTGTAGAAACTGTATGCATAATTACAGAATTTCATTATTTCATCACTAAATTAACTTTTGCTTCCTTTTTAATGACAGAACATTTTTTTTACCCATACTGAGCAATAATAAAACAGCTGTCACACTTCTAGTCAGGAATGACTTCCTTAACAGTTTTCACAAGACAGCTGCCTGACATTCTAAATACCTCGCACTGTGCCTAAGTTGCATGTAGCCTGTAGTATTGGGTCTCTTTTCTCTGCTCGTCTCCCAGAAGGGCTCCTGCGACCGTGAGTGCAGAGATGTGAACATTACAATGCATACCTGTATCACACTTCAATGTGTTGCAGCAGCTGGCGTAGTGTTAATATTACTGTACCTCTGTTCACTATATATGATGCAGTCTCCCGGGTAGACCTTTACATGCACCACTAACAGGAAAAAAGCTAAGATGACAGCCATAAATCCCACTGCCGCGCTGCATACACACAGCTTAATTTTACCCTGCATGTTTTGGTTAACCAGAGATGTAATTTTGACCTGGCGAGTCCTCATTTCTGTGCTGTTTTAGAGGATTACCAGCCTAATATTACATAAACACAACCGGAACCCAAATCATATTAGCAACCCCATTCGTTTCATCCTCCGCAGCCTCAAAATAACACGCTAACAGCCTACTTACGGTTCGTGTTGTAATGTGGAGTTAGGGTATCTGGATACGCTGAAATCTTCTCCGACACTTCACTTCAAAACATAAATGTCTGCTGTCCTCCGTGTCGTTGCTGGCGTTGGAGAAAAACGGACCCAGGCTGAGAGCGATTATACAGTCGCATGTACTGCAGTGTACACAGGTCTGCTGTCGGTTCTCTTCTTCTTTCTTTTGGTTTGTTGGGCAGCGAAACGGCGCATTACCGCCGCTGAGTGGTGTGGGAGAGTCAGTGCAGAGTCGGACTGTTCTAGCGTCTTCTTTTTCTTTTTTTCTTTCTTTTTTTCTTTTCTTTTTTTTTTTTTTACTGGCGGTTGGATCCCCCAAAAAGTTGCGTTGCCGACAGAGAAAAAACAAACAAACAAACATTATTCTTTCTATCCTTTTCTTTCTTGAATAAAGTGGCCAACTCAATCCAGGCTCTTTCTCCACAGTCCTCCTGGGCACTTCTTCTCTGGTTATTCCCACAACACCCAAAAAATCCAAAATCAAACTATTCTTGTTCTTGCATGTTGATGTCTTAGCAGCACGGCCAATAGTCATGGCTACAAATGCTAAGAGCCTAATCTTGTCCTTTTAAAACTATATTGACCACGCTTAGGTAACTGACTGCTATGCTGTGTTCTTTCTTACTTTTGGTCTTAGCAGCTTCCTCATGACTTGGCCCTCTCTTGGACCTGATCCTCATGACTTCCATCTCTCTCTTTTTCTTTGGATGGCTCACCAATGTCTCGTCAAGAAAGATACAAAATCAAAACAAAACATATTAGCACCATACTAGGACACCTCTAGCAAGTGGGAAACATGACACTTAATAGTGGTCTCACTTCTTTTTCCTCTAACAATGCCTTCTTCACTGTGTCTGCAGCATTGTCCAAAATAGATTTTTTTTTTAAATACTGTATAAAATTGACAACACCGACAAGTTTGATCCAAATCCTCATTGCATCTTTATATCTATATAAAGAACTTGCCCTTGATGAATTTCATTCCAGATTTCTCTTTCATTCTCACTATCATCTCTTTTTTCTTCTCTGACTTTAACCCACTGTAACTTGCAAAGAAAAATAAAGAAAAAAAAAGTCATAGCTGGAATTGGCAATTCTCTCCTGGGTCTAGATGTGGGACAAGTTTCAAACAGTTACAATGACTGTAGAATGTTTTCACATAAAGCTGTATCAAATCTGTTTTTTTTTCTGATATGCAGTGAAGTAAAGTAAAGTAAAGTAAAATTTATTTGTATAGCGTTTTTCACAGAACAGCAGTCACAAAGTGCTTCACAGTAGTAAACATATATATATAAAGGATCATAAAAAATATATACAAGATCATATGAAATATATAAAAGATCATATAGACGAGTACATAGTACATAATACAACCAAAGACAACGCTGAGTCAGTTTGGACTAGAATGCTTTCTGAAACAAATATGTTT
>JAQMCX010000011.1:18982110-18994553 GCA_029814765.1 Acanthurus leucopareius | reverse complement strand
TGTTTTGTCAATATATGGTTTTCGATTAAAATGCGATTAATTTCGATTAATTAATTACAGACCCTATAATTAACGCGGTTAAAAATTTTAATCGAGTCCCACCACTAGTTAAGACATTTTCCTTATTTACAATAAAAGCACAGCATTTAGAGCGCAGATTTATTTAAGCATGACAGTATCAATCTGGCATTATGAAAAAGCAATAGCACTCCTGCTCTCTATATGATGGCATTACACTGGCCATTGGAAAACCAATACGGCTGAAGACAACCATTTGCATTCAAAACAGTGTCACATCTGCTAGCAATTTGGAGTTATTTTCCCTTTTGTAGGTCTTGGAACTGTAAGAGAAAACTGTAGAGAATTTTGCAAAGATAATAAAAATAATTATGTTTTTATATAAAAATGTACACCTAGTAGATTTTAAATATTAGTGTTTATTTTCAGTGTTGCTTGTATTATTTTGTCAGCAAGAAAACTTTGATTGTTGTCTGTTTAAAAGTTTAAGGTTTGCCTGGACATATGTGTCTGATTTAATTTGCATATTTCCTATATAATGCAGTTTAATGTGATTAAATAATTGCCTTTTTCTGGTCTGTTAGACTGTCAGGCATTTCAGCAGCAGTGCATTGCAGCACAGTGCAACGTGGGGCAGACCAAGGCAGATCACAGCAGTGTAGCCATGCTTACATTGTCAACTAAGGTAAAGAATGCTGATGGAGGAAAGACAAGCCGTGCCTCTGGAGCCTCTGACTCCACCCACAGGATCTCCATCAGGGACCGCCTCCTAACCAAAGGTACCTGGGTCATGGTCAAAAACATGAGCAAAACAAACTTGTCCACACAGAAATTTAAATTGGCTCAAGCTTCTGTTTCTCCATGGATGTTCTGGTTTTCCTTTTATATTTTTTTCTCTGTTTTTACTTTTCTCCTTGGTTTTTATTTGTAGGTACCTCTCATTGCCCTGAGAAGCAGCTTCACACATCTAATTCCTCTCTCCTTCTTTAGATGTTTAAAGGGTTGTCTTAGTCCTTTTCAGTTTGTCATTCCATTTGCATGTGACTCGTTGTCACTCCTGTCTACAAAGTGCTTCCCTTTTTGTGTTCTCAACCTGCTTTAGATCATACATTTACATAAAGTTATTACATTGCCCAACTACTGTGTGTTTCTTAGGTAAAATTATTTACCTGAAATTGTAAATAAACATGCTCTGTTTGTTAATGATGTTCATGTCTTGAGAATGTCGTAACCCACACGATGTATTTTCTCAGTGCCAATTTACAATATTTGCTCATTACTTGCTTTGAAATTTCAGAGTGCAAAGCACTTAACAGACAACTTTATACTTCTACATTTGAGCTCAAAATCTTATAGCCTATAACCTGCACAATACTTTCATCATATTAGGCAATGCATCAAGTTCATTAGAACATTGCACTGTTTACATAAACAATACATTCATGAAATGATATGTCCATTGCTGGTTCACTATCATTTACAGTTTTGTGTAATATGATAGTGAACAAAATCTGTCGGAATAATTCCGTTAAGTATCTTACCCAAGGGAGGTGCTCTTTGGTGTTTTTGCTATTGCTCTGTGGAAGTTGTTTTTTTTCTTTTTATAGTATAGTTTGATGCTGTATCTCTGGACCAGCACTGTCTAATGGTCAAATAGAGGGTAACAGGCTTGTGCTGACACGCTGCCATGAAAGAGGAAAACATAGTCTTTCTTGTTAAAATGAAAAGGAATCTGCTTCCTAGTGAGATTACTACTATTACATTTATTACGTAATTTATGGCATCTTTGGAAATAGGATTGTGTTATTATCCTCTGTTTCACAAATCCACTCTTACTGGTAATTACTTTACAAAAAAAAATTCAGTGGCATTGTTATTGCAATAGCAAAATGAGTAAAAGTTATGCAGTGCCTGCAAACAGGCAAACACTATGGCAACTGGTTTCACTATTAGGCACACCTGTAGCTAAAAAGGAGACTGAGAACTATTGAAATAAATTGTAGCTGAACTTTTAAAATGAGGATAGGGATCTGACATGTGGCACAAGTGGGCTACAGAGAAGAACACTTGTTCTGAGTAGGTCTCTTTGCCCAAAACAGTAACTTCCTGCTAGCTGTGAGGGAGCTGTTAAATGAGCTGACCCTTTGCTCTGACCTTGATGTCAAGGGGAGGAGGGGGTTGGAAAAAAAGACAGTGGAGAACCCAATTATTGCCCTCATCTCAAAGAATATGTTTGCATGAATGACACAGCAGAACAACAGCATTTTTCCCCTCTGATTTGTTTTTTTGTAAATGTTTAATGTTAAAGCAGCAGATACTAATAAGCAGTGAGCATCCAACTATACTTCGTCTGAAGGCAATGCCAGCTAAACAAACCACTCTGCTCTTTTTATCTTCTTCTCTTTTTCCCCCTTGTTTTGCTTACTTTTGATTGTGCTGTGCACCAGCTGCGTCATTTTGTCTCTGCTTCATTGTGTTGTAAACAGAAGACAATGAACTTTTACACATTGCATGTTCGTAATGCTTTTAGACTGAGAGACTTTTCTGACTGAGCAGGTAGCATTTCAGTGCCTTGAAAGTATGAATGTTACAGTTTATGCTCTTTGTATTTAAGGATTACTCTTACTTTGTGTGTGTGTGTGCGTGTGACTTTACCTTCTTCTCTGCTCCATTACTAATTTTTGTTTTTCTTTCTTTATAGAAGTTGCAGAACTTGAAGCCAATCTCCCTAGTAAGTATGTTCTATACTTCCACTCACATAGATTCATTCAGTTAGTTGAGTCAGTCTCTCATTCTCTTCAGTACACTTTGCATTCCTACCCATGTTTACATTCGTGGTAATTAAGCCCCATGTCTTTCTTTTTTAGTCAGTACATCTGAAAATTTAGCAGCTCAATAATTAATTGAATATACTTTACATTCTTATAGTGTTTTTTTTTTTACTGAGGAAGTAAACAAAGCTTTATTGTAGTCCTTTTTTTTGCCTTTTTACAACAGCATGGGGGAATATTGCCGAAAGAGGATAATGCATGCTTGATGTATTTTTCTAGCCCCTTAATTAATACTATACTCTGGGAAGGAGGGGATATTAGAATAACTCTACAAATCGTTTCAGAGAGGGAAAACAAAATCACGACTAAACATGTGCTCTGTCTTTGTTCTTGTTTTGGACAAATTGCTTTGTCTAATTTGGATTAAGGTTATTTGTAACAATATTTTAATTATATTGCAGTTCCATAAATCTGTTCAGCTATAATCTGACTTTTTTTTTTTTTTTTTTTTTTTTTTACAATGAAATAGATTAAAAAGGCCGTAAAATTTATTTGTAATCCATCATAACTTGCCGCAACTTTTACATTTTGACCCATTTTCGCTCACAACTCCAAATCGTCTAGATCATAGACTGATTAATTTTTTAATTCATCAGAACAATCTGCAAAGCCTTTCCATAAAGGCCTAAAATTATTTTGATTTTTGTTTTCAGACAGATTGTCCAGGCTTTCAATATAAATAATAATTTATGAAGCTGGAAATGATACCTGCTTCTAAATAAAAACCCATAGGGTGTGAACCTCAGCCAGGTTTCATATTTGATATTCTTCCTGCCCTGGGATTAGTTTGTTTAAGCAGACTGTTCTTGCAGCTACTATTTAAGGTCTGGCTTGTATTTGAGAACTTCTGGTCTTCATTCATGAGTTAGCTGGACACTGATATGCTGAATTAATAGTATTTTTTTTTTTTTTTGCTGAATTGAGCATTCCTGTTCTATCTTTTCTCTGCTGATTTTTTCTTTACAGCTCAGGACCTTGAAATCCAGAGAAGAACCATTGAATGTTTACTGGTTCTGGTTTTACCTGTAGAGGGCTGTTTGATGGAAAATACTTTTTCGTCATAAATTAGCAAAATAGAAACTGTCTAAACTCCCCCCCCCACCAAAAAAAAAAAAAATCATCTAAAGGAGTTAATCTACACAATATTATTGAAACAAAGGCTCATATGCTTGCTGCATGCTGAAAGTCGCTCTTCAACATGTCACACCTCTGATTCAGAGAAACATCAAAGCTGTTTAAGGGTTATCGGCCTTTATCCTTGGAGAAAGTTAGGTGACCAACCAGATGAAGAAGTAGGTAAATGAGGTGTGCAGAATTAGGACACTGCGTTGTTAAAGAATCCATCAAGTCCCAGCTCTATTATGCTTCATTACCAACAAAAATGATGAAACAGCTCCTGTGTGAAGTGTTCTTTTGATTGTCATAAGGCTCCTGCACTGTGCTTAATGGAAACATGGCTTGATGCCTTGGGTCTGGACTTTCTTCATGTCACAGAGGGATTCATTGTTGAGTGCAGACAGGAACTCTGTTCATATCTGAATGAGCAAGTGGGCAGTGAGCCTCATGCAAGAGCAACTTGTACAAACACATTTTGTTTGTGGCAGAGCTGACTTACAAGTCATGAACAGATATTCTGTCTTTATCCACAGCCAACAAGAACACTTTGACAATACCTTTATATTTATTTAATTGTGGTTTGTACACCAGTACCTTATGAGATGCATATTTTACATGGGAAAGGAACTCAGTGAGCAAAAACCTCCGCCAAGGCCAGTGGTTCACTTTTATATGATAAGCAAATCTTTAAATGCACCACTGGATATTTCTTAAAGTAAGTAGTGACCTCTCAGTCCTTACTTATGCTCAATAAAAAATGTGTGGCTGTGTATGTATCCGGATCTTTTTGTCATTATTTTTTTTGTTGGGTTTGAGACATCGCTGGGCCTCAGCTTCAGAATATTAGAATAGTATTTGTAGTCTACTTCCGATAACAGTACAAGTTGTGAGGTCAGGCTATAAGTTGAAAATGTTGCAGACAGATAAGATCACTGTCTCCGTCTCTATCCTCTGCTCTAAGGGTGATGGATCTAGTAGGAACTGTGGGTCTGTGTGTTTGTTTGAGAGGCGCTTTGTCTGCTCTCATGAAAAAATCTGGCAATACATTACGTTCTTGTAGAGTTCTGTAGAGTTGTGGTCATGTTTATTTGTGAGATTTGTTTATCTGAGTACTTTGTTGCTGCTATGCCTCTTTCTCTCTTCATGCACTGCATAGCACTCTCTGCCACAGTAGTTCTGTGCAGGGGAAGGGGTCAACCTGCAACAGAATTGGACTATGAAGTGGAAAATGATTTGTGTTTCCGCTCCTTGAACTTGATTTGCTCAAAAATTCAATATATTCTTCTTTACCCATGTAACACCCTTCCAGTAAGTTTCATGACGGGGCCAATAGTTTCACGAAATTCTGCTGACACACACACAATGAATGATTTGTGATGAGAGACATTCCAGGGTTTCCCATAAATTCTTTTTTTTGGGATTGGGAATTTTTGGGAGTCACCACATTATCAACATTGGCCACATATTGATTTATTAATTTTTTTTTGAGCTCTCACTCAAAATCAAAAGTATCTTATGCATGAACATGTTTTAAAAAAAGACATGTACTGTCTTAAGTGCAGTACATGTCCTTGAGCACCAGGGGGGAATGTGGTGCTACATAGAGTCTCAAAGCCTAAACCCTACAGCCTGAGTAAAAAAACATAAACAAACAGTGGTTTGGAAAACAACTTATAAAAGTATCTCATTGTTTTTCTATACCTTAATTTAGAACAATGGAAAGTGATAAAAAGTAAATGTAGATTGGTAGAGCTACATCTGTTTTTAACCTCTGACTCTGGTAACTCCTCCCTTCCCATGTGTTTTTGTTCAGGTACATGCAAAGCCAGTTTTCCAGATGAGGACAAACTGCATCATTTTCAGCTGGCAGTGTCTCCTGGTAAGAGGAAAAAAACAAGCATCTTTTTGTTTCTTTGTCTGTTCCTACGTAAATAACTGCTTGCATCATTCCATAACTGCTTTATTAATAAAATGCAGAAAAAATAGGTCCCCCCCTTACATCTAATACTGTATACACTTACTAAAACAGTGGTTTGAGTTGCCTAATATTTTGCAGGGCTCCAGCTTTTAACATATCATAATTAAATTAAAATCTGAAAGATCTAGATTTTGTGCACTGCATTAGCTGCAACCATTTTAAAAACCATTCAAAGAAAAAAAAAATAATGCAGCATGTAGATTTTAGGGCATTATTAAAGTTAGACATTAGAGGAAAAAGCAAAATTGCCTGTCAGGGCCTTTAAGTGTGAAGTTTGCCTATTCTCCCTGTGTTTGAGTGGGCGCTGAACGATGGCTGCCCATGGATAGGTTAAATGCTGAGAAAAAATTTCACTTCTTTATACTAGGTATAATTGTGCTAGGCAAAAAAAGGATTCTTCTTCTATGTGTTTCTTAAAGTTCTCCTTTGAAAAGACATTCCACTCTTCTCTGTACGCCCACTTTACCACAGCAAACTAATTCCCCACATCCAGGCTGCTTTCTCAGCGCTGTTCCAAGCTAAGTGGTTTACCTGTGTAATACTACTGTGTAATTTGTACAGCTTGAGCACCCTGGTGTGGGATTATCCAAGTCTCTGGCGGCCTTCCTCTTAATTTCTGCTTTCTATTCGTTACACACAGTTTCTCTGCATCCTTAAGCCCAACAACACAATCTCATTTATAAGATGTGGGGTTCTCCTCCTCACCTTGTTGTTGAAACACAATACAACAAGAAGAAGCTTTGTGTTTGTGTATGCCCATGAGTGGGAGAAAGAGGGACAAAGTCAGAGATGAATAACTAATGAGAGAAACGCTATTTAGACACTTGACACATGTTGGTTAAATTTTGCAAAATTTGTTTCGAAATAGCTTTATGTTATTTATTATCTTAGAAGGTAATTCTGGTTTGAAATGTTATCACTTTAAATGTTTTTTTTAATCTTTTTTTTCATATAAGTTGCAGTAATATTGTCCTGCTAAAGCAACTGCTGAATCAGAAAACACATTGCTAAAATAAATGGCAAAAATCTCAGTGATCAGCTCATCAAACAGGACATAAACAAAACAACTGATTAACAAAAAACATTTTTGAAGGCATTACCCACAATAAAAAAGCATAAACAAAATAGAATTTGTGATAATTATGTAATCCTTTTTGACATATGCTGAATAAAAACAGGGTAAAGACAATTAATTAAATGTTATACTTAATCAAAGTAATAGAATTTTGTAAATTTTTGTAAATATTTGCAAATACGGAATATCTAAATCTTTGAGCGGCTCAGTTCCTCACAAGCAAGGTTTTTATTTAAGTAAATAAAGCATCTCAACTTTTTTAGTGCGGGGGGGGGGGGTATGTAAGGAAGAAATTTAATTTAAAATATCGAGCTGTTTCAGGCTTTTTGTATATGCATGTGTTTGCGATTTATCTGTTTCCCTGCCACCCAAGCCACTTAAACTTAACTCCAGCTCAGTTTTCAAAGGCCTTTGTAAGCAAAATCTGCAGAGAAAAGCAAAGATCAGCAATTAAAGACACAGTTCGGTGTCATGTTCTTAAAGAGGGGTTGCAAAGGAAATTTAGTTCTCAGAAAAAGACGTGCTAAATTATTCAAAAACTCTGTCTCTTGTCACACACACACGCACACACATGCACACACACACACACACACACACACAGACACACACATCCAACCTCTTTCTTAACTTTCTTTTCTTTTCTTTACTCGTTTCTTGTTTCTCCTTTTTGTTTCTGTTTCCCCCCTTGTATAATCTTTCCTCTCTTTCACTCTCTCTCTTTGTTGTTTGCTTTTCATTCCTCCACTACTATGGAGTCGGTCCTTATGCAGTACATCATGATCATGCAGGGTCAGATCCAAAGGATTCAAGGGGTATTGATAAGCATGTGAACAAAATGCTTTCTCAGAAACCAGTGTGTGATTTTCTGTCTTTTTTTTTTTTTTTTTTTTTTACAAAGCATGAATTCAAAGGGAACTTGTGTGAACATATCTTATCACTTCATAGACCTGTCTATTTCATTTTCTTTGCCTTTTTCAGGACAAAAATAAAAATAGTTGTAGAAGGGAAAAGTTCCATGTCAAGTTGTGGTTGTGTTTCTCTGTGTACGATGCAAGATTTCTTATTTTTGTTTTGTCCCCATTCTAAGCTGTCAGGTTTCCTTTGAGAATAGAAGTACGTTAGTTGGACATTATGCACACAGAAGCTTGCATTTGCGCTGCAGGGAAGGTAACTGTGGGCAGGCAAGAACATAAAAAACACAAAAGGAAACCTGCTACCAGATCCCCGTTTGTCTAATATCTCTTTTAACCAAACTAGCAACGGTAAAATCATCTTGACTTGTCATGAGGTGAGGAAATAGCTCCAGGCTAACATAAGCACCTCTTTTCTTTTTGTGCTTTCTTCTGTATTTGTTGTTTGTCTATTTTCCATGGGAATTGTAAGTAGTAGCATGGTTTATTTTAGGTGAGTTTTACTCTTACTACAAATTATTTCTCAACATAAACATAAACTCAAACATAAACTCAATGGGTTCAGCAACAAAACTATTCCACCTCGCACACATTTAACAAAATACATAGGGCCAGGAACTCAGCTTTTTGGCAGTTATGAAACAGAAGCCCTTTTTCCACTGAAACTGTTAAGATACAATTAAATTGTGTTGTTTTACATATTCCTTTACTCGTTACAGTTTTTTTAAACCCATATGTTAAGGTTTTGCAGAACAGGATTAATATAATAATCAAAACTCACACTCAAAAAGAGACATTTTTCCCACATTTTAACTACATTCACTTATGGTTCTCAAGGTAATACATTTCGTCAACAGCAGCAATCTTGCACTTTTTCTTTTATTGTATTGGAGGTATGTAGTGCAGTAGTCCAGGTGAAGAAAGCTTGCTCTGTTAGTTTTAATAGTTTTGTTACCAAACTGGTTTTATCCATTTCTCTCATGTCTGAGAGACAGTTTACTTCAGATCAAGGAACAAAGACAAGATGAATCAAAAACACATGAATATGCACTAACACACATCTCGAGATTGTGAGCACAGAACTAATTAGGCAAGGTGAGTGGTTGAGAGCACATCACTGTGTATTGGAATGATGTTGTTATTTTTAAAACTGTATATTACATCTAAGTTTTGTCAAAATGTTTTTTTTTACTAGGATAAATCTGACATTTATATTTTATACATAGAAAGCAAACACAAAAATGCAAAATCAGTGATATTTTTCAAGCTCAGTTGGATTGTCTCCTTAGTTATGCTGTTTAGTTTAGTTTTCTTTTCTCATGCAGCAGCTTTGTGCTGTGAACCCGAAGACCCAGACCCCTGTGTCTCTGAAGAATGGGGACAGCAGCAACACTCTGGGGTGAACACATTCTCACATGCCATTGTTTGGATTTTCAGTAGTAAAACAATGAAAGAAAACTGATTAAAAAAAGTGCTTTGTCTTTGTGTCAGATGTGTATTGTACTAATTCTGTTGATTTACATGCGGATAATGAATGTGTTGTTGTGCTCATTGCTGCAGAAACCTGCAAACTGCAGTGAGTTTTCCAACCCACTATGATCTCCTATATATATATATATATATATATATATATATATATAAAAAAAAGAAATAAAAAAAGTTACTATAGAGTTATCTAAATCTTTATCATGCTTTGTGAAAGGACATTTGATACCAGTCATGTCTTGAAGTCTTATGAATATATCTATAACACCTTGGATGACTGTTTATCCTTTGCTTGTTGTTTGGAGGTGGTCAGGTTTAATCTCCTGTTGACAGCTATTCCACAGATTGCCAATGTGTGTCATGTCTGGGCTTGGTTATGACTACTTCTGTATTAGTCTAGCCTAATTTAGTCTTGTGAACTCCCAACCTAGAGACATTTAGTGCTTATTTATGTCTCTGATCTTTCTTTTATTTAAAATATTTTTTTGGGGCTTTTATTGCCCTTATTTGATAGGACAGAGTTGGAAACGGGGAGAGAGAGAGGGGTTAGTGACATGCAGCAAAGGGTCGGAGCCGGAGTCGAACTCGCGACAGCTGCATGGAGGTCTAAGCCTCTGTACATGGGACGCCTGTGCTACTGATTGAGTTAAATTGGTGTCCCGTCTCTGATCTTTCTATAACATTTAGGGGCCTTTGACTGTTGTTCCTCTATTTATAAATGTGCTTTTGTGGAGTCAATTCAGTAGCTTTAGAGTTTTAGTAAGCCAAACAGATGCTTAACCTACGTAGTGCTGCTGATCACATAACTGGTTAAATACTTAATACTTTTGGGTTTTATTTATTACACCTGCTTTGAAGCTTGTTGGTGCTTTTCCTAAAGTTATGACAGCTGAACAGATAAATAGTGTGAGTGGGCTGTATAGAATAGTTTGAAGCTTAGAAGCTTTGTTTCTAATATTGACATTCAAATTTGAAATGTGCAGGCTGTTGTACCTATGGTAGTGCTTTGCAGAGTATTATGTGTGGGACAAACGCCAGCAGACAGCTGCCGTGAGCCAAGCGCAGACTGCAGCCCCTGGAGGAATGAACAGCCAGAGTCATTCTGGATGGCTGATCTGGTGCTGTCTCTTCAAATTTTTTGGTTCGAAAAGGTGAAAAGGCCTGCATGGTTACCTGTTTAGACCAGAACTAAGTCTCACCCAAGCCTTCTCCTCTGCATCTTGTTCACTTACCACTCTTCCTGAATTAAGAATTATTTATAAAGGGAAGTGGCGAAATGGATAAAAACTAGAAGACAAATTTATTACTTATTTTTATAACTAATGAAGCTCTCCAACAAAGGACTGTTTCATTTCAGTGGCCTCAGGGTTTTAGTACCATGAAAGAAAACCACATTCCATGTTGTTTGTTGATTTTCAGATGAATCTTTTCTTTCTACTGTACTCGCAATTATGGACGTGTCTTTGAAAGCTCTGTCAGAAACAACTACTATCTGTCGACACCAATCATGCCCTGAACCTGTCGCCCTGCTTCACTCTTTCTTCCTGAAGGGGAAATCACAATTATGCTGATTAATATGGGTTCAATGGTTTGTATTTTTTCCTCACAGTTTTTTTCTCTGTGACATGTCAAATAGCCAAAATTTTTGACGCAGAAAAGGGTTTTAATTTATATGTTAAGTGAGGTGGCTTTGAGACCACTTCAGAAGGTTCAATTATACCTCAATCGAAAACCAACAGAGCACACACATTTCTGTGAGGTAGTTATGTATAGCATAAATTTAAAATTACATTGAAGTCTATTTGCTGAACATGAGAACTGCCAAAAAGCAATCTACATAAACATACTGCATAATTATGCAAAAAATTAACTAAGGAATTTTTCTGATAAATCCAGGAATAAAATTAAGATGTAAAGTGTGTTCTACCTTCTCCTTTGCATTTCAGTAGTTCCTTACAGGAAAAAGAATAGGACAACTTAATTGTCCACAGTGTGGAAATTTGCCTTTGGTTTTACCATAGAACATGTTTCATAAAAATCAAAAGAATATCATATAAAGACAAAAAAAAACCCATACAGACCACAATACATAGTCTCAGCATGCCCATTCATAAAAAGTACATCTCACAAAACAGCAATATTACAAGCTAATATGATGCATGTTGAATGTCGCACAGCAGCTTTTTATCCCTCGCATTTATCCACACTTATATGTATTTTAGAGTAAATAGGAATCTTTGTATTACAATTTTGCTCTGACTTGTGAGTTACCATCTTTAAATAGACTAACTAACTAGAGTCTCTGTCATTTGAACATTTTAACTCTTGAAGTTTGTGCTTGTTTATGCATGCCCAGTGTCTAGTGTCAGTGAAGACTGAGTGTTCCAACGTATGGAAGAAACTCATGAATTACTAATGAACTCTGACTGCAGTTGTTAGTCGGTAGATGCTCTCTGTCTGTCCCTCTATCACGCCTTTTTCTCCTTGTTTCTTTCTCTCCTGTCCCTTTTTGTCCTTTGATTTTGTAAAGCTCTAGTCTTTCTTCCCCTTTTCTTCTTAGCAGTTGCTCAAGCTGCGTCTCTCTACTTCAGAAAGTGTTTCTCTCCTTCTATTTCTTCTCATTTGTAATAGATGTGACTTTTTGTGCGGACTAACTAAATTCTTCACTCCATCTTTGTTGCAGTAAATGGAATCAAATCAGGTTTAGATAACCCTTTTTACAAAGGCCATATCTCAAATTGTTTTGTCTTTTGAGTACAAAGAGAAAGCAAGAGAGCTGCTTGTCTTTTTTTACCAATTTTGAATGGCTGTGTAATAAAAGTATTGCCTCCAAAACATTAGATTTTAAGTGTTACTAATACCATTTGAGAGCAGTATAAAAATAATTTTGTATTTCATTTAGGGCTGTCAAACTCCTTTTAACGGCACTAATTTTTTTAACGCGTGATTGACGCACGCACGGTCTGTGCCTTGCCAGCTCCTGTAGTTTCAGGAAGTGGTGCTAAAATAACATTGCAAACGGTTACAAA
>JAQMCX010000011.1:18953662-18968815 GCA_029814765.1 Acanthurus leucopareius | reverse complement strand
CTGTTCTCCTTCTGTCATCTGTATCTGAGCTGCGGTAACGCACAAATTTCCCCAATGTGGGATCAATAAAGTTTTATCTTATCTTATCTTATCTTATCTTATCTTATCTAGAAACCCTGGGTGTAGCTGCACGGAGAGGGATTTGGCCTAACTACGTGTTTCACCACTTCAAGGTTATTTATTATTCAGTGATAAATTATGGTGTAGATGCCAATTAACATGATAACAAGAGCTTTTATTCTTTATCATTAGAAAAACTGAATAGAGGGATTTATTAAGAAACAAAAAAATGCAAATTTTGAAAAGATGAAAAGTCTATTCTTAGAAGACCCTTGAATGGGAAATAGGCAGAAATGTTGCCTGGGTACAAGGTTTTTTCTGAGGATGCTTGACTCTGCAACCTCACAGTTACTGTGCTCATGTTGAAAGTGCGTAAAGCTATAGTAAGAAGCCAGCAGGAGCTGTCAACCCACGACAATATTTACTTTATTTCAACATAGGTAACTTTGATGGCTAATGTGAGTAAAGTTTATCTAAATGACCGAATAACATACATGTGCTTTTTGTGACTCCGTCTTTAGTCTTAAGTCTAGAAGGAAAAAGGTGCACGCAGCTTTTTCTTCTATGATCAAGGACTGACCAGTCAACATAGTGTGCATCCTCCTGCAAGTAAAACTGTCATGGCAGAAACACACATTTATGCTTATCATTTCTGTGAGTGTTAACAGCTCTTGAAAGAACTAGGCTGGCCCTGAAGCCTTCATTAAATTTCCATGTGGCAGGCTGTGTTGGGTTACATGACACTTTTATACAAATTGGCTGTTAACAAGAATACTCCCCCACATTGAGAGACCAGTCCTATAGAGACTCAAATGAGACTTAAGTTGTGACAGATTAAATTTCTCAGAGATCAGACAGCCTAAAAATTTGAGACTAGTCTTCACGGGTGAAAGCCTGGAACAATAAAAAATGAATAGAGCGACTGGCACAATCACACACCTTAAATATTGATGACACAACAAATTTCTTTTGTCTTTAAACACTTAAACTTGGCTTGCACTTGCCTTCAATTACTTGATATTTGACTGTGACTTCTTATGAATGACCTGGCTCTTCTCTGAAATAACCCTTAAAATGAACTTGACTTTGCCTTTTTTTAATTGCCATGAGACTTGAATGACCTGAGACTTGACTTACACTTAATGCAAATTAAAAAAATAGGTCTGTCAGAAGCAAGTTAGAGCCATTTGCGCGCTCTACTTTGCTTCTGTGTTTAACTTACCTTACTGAGGGTTTGTGATTTTTGCTTAATTGTCCTCTGAGGGCAGCAATGCAAATATAATGCTGTATGACCATTGCACCATTAGTCACTGTAGGGAGGAAATTGATTAGAACTCCAACATGCTCTGATAATTCCCCAGGACACAGAGGTGTGTGATGTATAAACACAAGGTTTTTGTTTTGTGAACACCTGGCTAATTTTTTTTTCCAATTTTTAAAAACTTTGCACTTCAGTAAACAACACCAGGCCTTGAAATCAGCACATTCATTATGACTCAATGCTGTTTGCTAACACATGCAAACACAAAAGTCTTTTTTAACGTCTCACTGACATGTGAGAAATACAAGTGTCAGTTTTCAGTGTGCCAAATACGTGAATCAGACATTTTATGTTACATCTCTTAATGATCAAAGATTTCGAAATTCAATCATAAGAAGTCTCTCCACCAGAAAATTGTACATTTCATAGAAAAGGATTCTCTCTGTTTTCCAAGGGCTTTTGGCACAAAGTACAAAGAAAGATCATGTAGGGGAAGTGTGGGTGTGTTTTTAAAGTGTGCTTTGCTGACAGGCAGGGTTCAGGTCAATGAATCTATAAAGAAAAGAGAGCATTCAAAAATATCAATGAGGAAGCAGTTCACACAACACACTCTGCCACACTGGGAGATCATAAATCAATAGAAACCTCAGGTCTGCGATACACAAGCTGTGCTTTAGGCTATGGCAATGTTCAACAGAGATGTGCGTTGGCTAATCCACTGCTTTATGTTTATGTTCTCTCTGTAGTTAAACTTGTGATTTTTCCGCCATGAATTTTCTACTCTTTGTTCTATTTTGCTTTCCACTTGCATAACTGGCTCAATTAGATAAATTCAGTATGGTAATTGTTGATATGTTGCATTCCTATAGGCTACTGTAAACAGCATGGATAACAGAGTTATTTGAAAAAGAAAAATCTGAGAGAATGTGTGTAGTCTCCGAATGTCTGTTTCTGTATGTTTTCACTTTTAATTATTTCCACCTGTGTGCAGTGGGTTTTCTTCTATTTAGTTTCCTGAGGATTGAAGCTGCAGAACGGAACATCATTACAGCCCATCCAAAGTGGGACCTCAACCCCAAGCATATTGACCATCTTCTCTTTGTTGTGCTGTCTTTTAGTGTCCTCTACAGTACAAATGTCAGTCTTTAGTCCGCAACATCATTAACTCCTTTACTTTTCCTGCTGGTTCAGTGTGCTATATCTTATGGGAACACATCTTTATTTTCCAATCAGAAGAAAGATTGAGCTCCAGGTTTGCAATGACATTGAGGACCTGAGGTGAGAGAGTGTGATAATAGCAGTGGGAAGGAAATTAAAAATTAAACAAAGATACATTCTACTCCATTTTTTGCATGACAGTGTGACCACAAGCCAGCTGCATGATTCAAACTATGTATTTCAAATCTGGCATTTGAGAGAAAATAATTGAATACATGATTTTCTTGTCTTGATGCATCACAATGACATTCTGAGAATCCACTGACAGATTAATCTCATATTATACTTTGTCTGTTAACAGTATATGAATATACACATAAAATCATATGGTTTCCTAACAGAGGTCAAAGTATTTGCCCACTGAAACAGAGTCACTGATGAACAACAGGTCTGTGTCTGCTGTTGTAGCTATATCATGATCTCCAAAAATAGTTGTTAAATTCTTGTATTTGTACAAGCAAAATCACCACATCCAAAATTCTTTGAAGCAGTTTTTTTTGTAATATTTACAATATCACATGTATTGTTCCACCAGTCACCATTTAAGTCCACATGTAATTCAGGTGAGCAGTTCAGCTCCACTGTTGGTGTAACAATAGATAGGGGCTGCAATATCTTTATAATGATGTACAATCAAGCATTACTGATGTAGGATCAGGTTTTAAATTTTTCTTGTTCCTCTGTTAAAGTGATTCTGTTTACACTGGAACCTCAAACACCCAGGAAAGGAGATCCTTTGTCACTGAGGGTAAATATGATGCAGCCTTACGGCCAAAGAGTACACCTTTTTTCAGTCTTATGACCCTGCCCCTCGTTTTCTCTTCAATACACAATCCCTTCGCTGCGTTTGCTCCTCCACACTACTAGGGCCGTCATGAGGAGGGTGACCAGGATGGGCACAACAATAAAGGGACCCAGAATGCGGTTGGGCGGGTCCCTGAGGAGCCGTCCAGACAGCGAGCAGTCATGGAAGTAATGCTTGTGGACCTCAATGAAGAACTCGTCCACTAGCCTGTTGGGCCAAAAGCACTCCATCTTCAGGGCCACCAGGTATGTGCAGTTTGTCAGCTCACCATAGAGTCTGCATGACAGTGACACAAGGGAAAAAAAGAAAGTTACTGTACACAGTTAAGAAAGAGAACCCACTGAATGTTTTCTAACCCACAGTCCCCTTAGTTAGGCTTATTTCATTCAAAGTCTTATGTCTCATACAGCACATAACCATGACCTGAGAGTTGCCTCTCTCGACTGAGGACTTGGGTGCAAAGACTTCAGGCTTGACTTTAAAAAATTGACCTCGTGCTACCTCACTTACTATCTAGACCTTGGCAAGTTGAGTGGAAGGGAATTATCAGAGCACTTTTTGCTGGAGCTGCATTTTAATCTTCTAATTTTAAATTTCAAACACCTTTTGATGATGCACACTAACACAAGGTCTTCCTTTGTGAAAGTTTTGTAGAAACAAAGAAAGAAAATTCTGGTCCATTTGCTGGTCTAATGAGTTTATGAGGACATTTTATGAGTCATGAATGAAATAAGTCACAGCAGAGTTGGGGTAGGGGTGGTGTAAATAAAGAGATGTAGCCAGTCACTAGTTCACTTTATGTAGCTATGATCAGTGCAAAATTAAACCTGACAGCATGCAGCTTCTGTGAGTGCGTGCGTGCATGCGCGTGTGTGTGTGTGTGTGTGTGTGCACGCTGCTGAATGTAATACACTATCTCATTTCTGATAGTAACTTGCTTTTGATCATCCAGTCTTACTGAACTGAGCACAAAGTGAATCAGCTTGTGTAATGTAAAGCCGTAACAGGTTATTGCATGCTAGTTAAACCAAAGTTATTAGGTTTCAAAAAGATGAATACAGCAGTTTTAGCTCTACTTTGCCTGGGCCTTTGTGCCATGAGACATTTGGTATATTTCTAGTGTCTTAACTGTTCATGCACAATCATCCTAGGCTGTCATTCTTGAGGCCACAGTGTGTGTATTTCACAGACAGAAGTAACACTCATGTATTTTATATGACATGTATATGGTTATATATTTTATTCTGGTTAATTTTCATGCATGAGGTGGTGTGAGAGGCTGAGGATGATGTGTACAGAAGTCCTGATGTGTGTTTTGTTTACAGGACATCACTGGTGGTGAATGAGGCTACCGACTTAATAGTAATGATACATTTTTTTTGTGTAAATCTTTATACTACATATATCTGGATGTACATACATTATCAATTAAAAAAAAGTGGGAAGCAATATACAGACAAGCAGAGAAGAGCACAAAGCAGCTGTGTTCAGACTTCCCTGATAATGACTTGCTTTTTTCACACATGGTTCAATTGCATGTTACACAGACTACTAAATGGAGAGCTGGCAGGTTAAAGTCTGGCTCAAAACAAAACTGTCAAACATTTGCATTCACACATACAGCTTGGCCAGTAGAGATCTTCAAAATTTAATATCAGCTCTGGATGTGTAAATGGGATTGAATAGGATTAGCACAGATAGTCTGTTTTAATTATATACTAAAAAAGTGCAACTTGACGATTTGAAGTGAAGAGTTTGAACTGAGACACAGAGCCAATGGCCTCATTTAATGTTCTTTTACATTTTAATCCATATTCAAAGCAGAAGGCTTTAGACATCTGCATAATACAGTATATTTCATACGTTGTTTTCTCTGTTGGGTTCAATCACCAGTAACAACTGCACAGTGGTGACAGAGTTACTGGCTTCTGTGAGTGCAGTGACATTTCAAATGTACATAGGTGCGGAAAAAGGATAAAATAAAATAAAATAAAGATTTAATTTGCATATGCTTTACATTTAATGCAGAGAGCAGAGAAAATTGAACTTTCAGAAACAATTTGAGAATAAAGCCTTTTGATAACATCTCTGAGCTCAACAAAGGCCAAAGTACTAGATTTACCCAGAGCAAGATACATTTCTCCAGTTGCATACTGAATGCTTATGTTGGAGCTAATGGGTTTTGAGTTAGATTATGTGTTCAAATGAGTATGAGTGAGTCTGCCTGAATTGTGTATTTCAGATTAGATTTCAAATGTAAGAAACCTCATGATGTGGAAGAAAAGGCTTACATAGATAACCAATCTTATTTAGACAAAGAATTGTTATAGCTTTACACAATATTTGCCCTCCAAGACTGATTCTGGCTCTGGCATCCATTTAAAATCACTCAGATTTTCTGAGCACAAGCTACTGTAGTCTACAATCAGAATTTCTATCAATTCCTCTAAATGTGACACTACACCCTCTCAAAAGTGTGATACAACTTTTATTCACCCCAATTGGTGCTGGGGGATTTTTTTGGGAAAGGACAGAACAAAAAGATGATTCAAAGTATATCTAGCTCTCTTTTGGGGTCCTTAACTGCTTAAATATGTTTTTTGCTGTTGTGAGAACAGTTTTGTTCCCTTTTTTACTTTGCTGTCAGAGTTGTTAAATTGTTAACAAGTGTGAGAATGCTGTGCGCCCACTCTAATATCAAGTGCTTTTTGATTTTTTTAAAATCTCAACAAGTGTGTGGGGAGATGCAGTATATGCAATTAAATTTATTTGACAGTTAATATGGCTTTTATGAAGGGATATTAATGAGTCAGAGTTTGTGAAATGATGCTTTGGAATAATTTCACACTCTGCACTTTTGCATCATTTGTTAGCATAACAATAATAAATCCTCTATTGTGTGTGCATGTACACATGTAAGTCAAGTATTTTCTCAAAAAGGCCAGTATGTGTATACAAATACATAGAAAATCAACTCATAACTGCCTAATGATATATAGGCAGGGACAGAAGGAGAAACTGAGGCTGACAGGGACAGAGATAGAGAAACAAAGAAATGTGTGCCAGATGCAGAGTGAGTGACAGGCAAAACTAAACTGACCATATTTATACATAATTAAATCTGGTGTGTAAAAGATGGAGGACGGGGGGAGCTGGAGGCAGGAGGTTTTAAGTAGTTTGAGCAGTTGGCTGAAGAGCACAGTGTGAATAAATAAAAACCTGGATGATTAATAAATTAAACTAACACAGCAAAGCTGCTCCAGTGAGTTGAGATATAAATTTGGACTGTCCTTCATTCCACTGACAGACATCCACAGTACAAAGTGTGTGAGTTGGACAGGAATGAAGCTAATGAATGAGGTAACATGTTACTTATTTATGTGGCATGCTGTTGTCCTTTCAAGGCAGAGAGACAGCAGTGAGGTCTGCAGGTTATCCACAGTTCAGAACAAGATGCAATTAAAAAAAACAAAACATGAAACATAAAAACAACATTTTTATGCATCCACTATTTTCAAAATAACTAAATGCACACATTTCTGACAAAATCTCCTCTCAGCTTGAACTGAAGAGGTTTTTGACAGAAAGCTTTCACACAGTTTGCAATACTGTTTTTATACTTACTATTATTATGTTGTCACCTTCTAGCTTTAGATCTCACATTTTCTGAAAGCCTGAAAGTAAACTAACATTGTGAAACCCACCAAAGTTTAGCTTTGATGTTGATATCCTCTCCCGAAAAACCTCTGAATCATTTTAAATTTAGAGGCAGTTTATATTTAGCACTCAAAAATCTCTCTTTGAAATTACCTTGTAATTGACATCAACGACATCAGCTACATCTGTCCGGTCATGCTGTGCTGTCTGGTCATGTTCAGACCAATGGTGACCCAGCAAGAACCTCTCATTTGAATGAGAGAAATCACATTCCTGACAGATTATTTTGCAACAAGAACCGTGTATTGGTAAAATATGGACATTGAAGGAAAAAGAAAATAGGAGAAAAAGGGAAAAGGTGGAGCTCAGAGGGACGTTGTTCAAAGGAGAAAAGGCTTGCAGGAACGTGCAGCTAAAATGCTATAAAATTACAGATATATTAGCAAACAAGAGATATGGTTTGTTTAAGAACAAACCATAGTGAACATGCTAGCAGGGCTGCCCCCAGCATGTCATAATATCATAACTACCACTCTTTAGTTGAGTCATGAGAGGAGAAACAAGAAAATAATGAGCAGTATATTCTTTTTTGTTAGATGGAAGTGGCTCCAATTAGTCAGAGCTTCATTAAAAAATCAACACAAGTCCAATCAGAGCTTTGAGGAAATGCCAGCTGCAAAACAAACACTTCAAAGTTCACAGAAATTATATGTATGAATATTAATTTCTGCAGCCTTAATTATGAAAGAGCAATTAGTTAAGTCATAAAACTGAGGACAATTGGCTGTCAAAATTATTTTTGAAGCTGTTTTTGTGTAGACAACCAAAAGCTATGTCACTGGTGTTAAACTGAAGCATTATATCAACAAAGTGCTTACAGTACAGCTGGCCTGTTGGTAATGTCTGACCTGAGCTGACTTAGATTTCCAGTCTGAATTGTTATCCAAGTCAGACCCTGTTGGAGGCTCTCAAAAATAATGTTTATTTAATTTTGTAACTGTTAAGCCCAATGCTGATCTCTGCACCAAGTGTTTTATTTGAACCTAAAGTAGAAAACATAACGCTGGTGCTTTTAAGTTATTTTCTTTTTTAAACAGTGGTACCAATCTCTTATCTATGTTTTCTGACTTGTTTGAATATGTTTATTATACTTTCATGATACCTGTATACATTGAAACATCGAACACTGATTTTTGGGATGCCATCTACGAAATCTGCAATATTTCGCTGGAAAGAAGCAAAAGAATAGTTAATTTTGTAAAAAGACCCCAAAAAACATTCAGTGCCATAAAGAAACTTACCACAAGTTAGCTTTTGGGCAATTTATGGACTGAAAATAGAAGGAATATACAAAACTCAAGACATCTTTCTGAACCACAGTGATACTGTTATTATATTTTTGTTTTTTTATAACCAAGGAGAACATCCAGTGAGATAAGAGGGTGATCCTCTGGAGAAGAAAATTGGGTTATGAAACATCAAAGATTTGCAGCAGAAGCTAAAAACAGGATAAAACCTACAGAGATTAATCCACTGAAGATTAAAGTTGATTGTCCTATTGCACAAAGATATATTCCTATGCTGATTTAGTTCCAGCTCTAAATTTCTAAAATGAGTTTGTGTCACTGTACATCTCTGCTTTCCTATGATGAATTTTGAGCCACTCACTTTAAGATGAAAATCATCTAACAAAAAACCTCTCCTTCATCACTTGCATTTGTTGTTAAGCAAGTTTCTGAGGACTTCAAGAGATCCTCTTGGAGCAAACAGGGACAGATTTCTCCCCCTGAAACTAAAGACACCCAAAAGAAAACACACCAAACTGTCACTACTGAGGACATCAAACAAAATATTCTTTTTCTTTCTGCTTTGTTAGTCAAAATTCTATGGAGCCCCTAAAGGGACACGGATTTTTTTTTTTTTTAAATGAGTTTTACAGGCTTGCATAAAACCTTTAACCAAAAAGTACAGTACAGGGTAATAAAGCCTCATCCTAAAGCCTGAGAGGCACAATTTAGGACATAATTAGTACTTTAGACACTTTTTTTCGAGCAGTAAATGGATCTGAATATCTCTGAATTTAAAAGACATAAAAACAAAGTTATGTTATCTCAAAGAAAAGGCTGAAAATTTTAGAGATTTCTATGTTGTATCTACATTTGTATGTGAGAAAAATATTAATGTGAAAAAAAAGGAAATCAGTACAATGGCAGAGGGCCACAGAGAAGGAAATGATGAGAGGAAATGATGCACGGTGAGGGAAAGAAAACATTTCTGAGCCAAGTCATCCTTAATTCCTTTCCTGCTTCAACTGAAACCCAGTAGGACCAATGACTGTTCAGTCAGTGTTTACAGTATTGATGCAAAGCCTAAGAACAAAGAGATAGCTCAATTAGAGCGGAGAAACACCTCTTGCTATGTGTTTCTCTAAGGCTCTGGTGAATGATCTCAGTTCTAAATCAAATTCGAGTTGTTCTCAAAGACAACTGTGAGTACAAATACCAATATGCTAAAAGCTTATAAATAAGATAAACAATAGGAACTGTGCAGCAACAAAGAAAGAAGAGGATGATGTGTTTGCTCCCTACAATGATCAAGAGTAGCTGTAGAGGTTCCTCCTATTCTCCTCCTGCAGTGGAGCCTAAATGTGGAAGGAAAAGAAAGTCTTACAGTTTGATGATCTTGAAGAGGGGGAGACTACTTTAATCAAACTTTAATACAAATAGAGAAAAAATAACCTGGCAGAGGGAAATATTCAAATTATTGCCCTAATGCTATAAAATATGCATTGCATAACAGCTGCAGTTGCGTGACAATCCAGGCATTGCTAGGTGTTATTCAGTCATTACAGCTGTAAAAACATACGGCAATCCATTTCTAATCACTGACTAATCAGCCGTTTAATCACGGAGGTCCACAGAAAGGGAACCTCAATTAACTTTCCACACTGCTGAGCTCACTGGATTTCTCAGCTCACGTGTAACTTGATTTGAGCTCACTCATAAAAGAGTTTTTAAATTATTACAGACGGCCGACAGGCATGCATGACTGACTGACCAAAATACCCTCCAACAATCACACAGGAAAAAAGCTCTTGTGAAACCAAGAAACAGAGCTATTTTTAAACTACGAGCCCACAGAATGAAGAACAGACATGAGGGCACTGGGAGAGAATCAGACCTTAGTGAGGATTAATCAGGAACAAAACACTGGTCTTTGGATTTATTAGGAAAACGAGTCTACTGTGATCTGAGCCTGTGAGCTATTTATGTCTCCCCAGCTTGGTGTGGAAAACAAAATGATTTGGCAAACTTATTGATAATGTGACATTGAAGTTATTTTAACTTACAAGGTCACCAAAATCATTATATAGCTAATATAATGAACTGAGTGTGAAAGGAGAAGTGCATTAGAAAACCAGTATTTTTAAAAGAGCCTGTACATGAGCTACATGGATGGTAAGCAGAAGAAAAACTGCACTTTATGGAACTTCTGTTACTGCAAGAAAACATTTACCCCCTGGAGAATTTATTTCTAATTGGTTTGTTGATGCAGCAAATGAAAGCCACAATTAAAAAAAGTTGTTTTTGCGGTGTTTATGGAGTATGCATAATGCAACAGGAGTTGTGTGTGTGTGTTGGAGGCTACATTAAGCTACTGCAATGCTGTACGCAGTAAAAATATGCAACAATTAACCGACAAGCCCCTCAGATAGCATGGATGGATGAGCAGATCAGCCTACAGGGTCATATGCTACTGAGGTTGGCAGATGGATTGACTCAAACTAAAGCATAGTTAATAGACCTCATACATATTCATATGCAGCAGATTATCTCAAGTTGCTGTTGTTTTAGTTTTGAGAAAGAGATGGAGGGCAGCTTAACCTTTTTTTTCATCAAATGCTTAATGATGTTTTAAACTTCCAATCTTCCATAGTTATGTCTCTCATGCAAAAAACAGTAAAAAAGTATGTTTTTTTAAGTATGGTGTATGTATGGTAAGTATGGTTAGTTGCAGCTGTTTTAAAGCTCTTAACATATGTTTAAGCTGAGACTTTACATGCTAACAAGTGTCAGTTTTGGTTATAAATAGAGCAACACTCCAGCTCTTGGAGCAGTCAAACTGCTCAGTTATGAAAACAAGGATAGGATCCAAGACCCCATGCTAAGAACAGTAAAAACAACAGCTTCATCTACAAACTAACTTTGATTGAAATCAAATTCCATGTGTTTTTATTTGCAACAGCATAAAGATCAGATTCATAAATCATGTTTGTGTTTTTACGGACACAAATTATTAGCCAGGAGAAACAAATTTATCTTTTACATTATATGGTTTCATGACCCTTTCCTCTGCCAGATAATATAATTTACTGTGGCAGTATGGACAGAAATCTTTATGGCGGTTAGCAAAGCAACATATGATCAGATACAGACTTTGAGCTGCACCCCACAACAGGTTTAATGTCTTGTCTATGGATGTTGACACATTTTTTGTGTTTTATCTTGTCTTGCTAAATGAGCAAGAAAATATTCAAACAGTGTCCATCTTTAGATTCTAAACCAGAGTAATGGGCAGTTTTTAGTTACACTGTATGTTGATGCCCCCTCCTGCTCTGCTGTCAATCAAACATATACACCTGCCCACCAACTGAGAGGCTTCAAGGATAAAGGAAAATTTCTAATTTATCTTAGAGGCCTCTTTCAAACAAATTCAATATGCTTGGACATGGTTTTAGGGTGCAGAAATAATTTATGATGTTCAGTTGATGTTCTTAGGATGGTAAACAACTATGATTGAGTTATATTTTTATAATCCCTGTGGTCACTGGATTAAAACACAGATTCTTGGCCAGTTTGTTTGCCAGAAGGCCTTTTCTATTACGATAGCTGCAGACAAGATTACTGTGAAGTCTCTGGCACTTAATAATTGGAGTTGTACCCATCGGCTTGAAGCAATTAAATTGTTACTTTCTTTGTTCAGAGATGCCTTTGGCACTGAGTAATTGGGCATGACAGCTGAATACCAAGATTTTTATCTTTCCCTATTTTTCTCTTCAGCAGTTTTTGTTTTATATATTTTTTTAATTACTATATCAGATCCATTTTTCTCTAAATGGTTTCTGCAACATAAAATATCTGATGTCCAAGATGGTGGCGCGCAACAGTGCAGCAGTCAGACAACTCTCCCTTGCACCACCAGAGTTGTCTTTTAAATTTGGTTGTACATTGTGTATGATGACAATAAAAGCATTCTAATTCTAATTCTAATTCTAGAGTATACACTTTCTTTGGCCCCAGAGGAGCCTTTACAAACCATCAGCTTTACAAGTGCAGAGTAAATCTGCACACATCCTCCTGCTGTAGGCTGTGACCTGGGTGGCATGTGTATAATAGAGGAGTCTGTGGCACGTTGACCTCACACAGCAGCTCCAGGGCACCAACAGCTATAAAAACTTGAGAGAGAGATTTAATGGTTGAATGAGTAAACTGATGAGCATGATGGAAGTAAGAGATGAATGTTAAACATGACTTATGTTAGGACTCAGGTGAACTCATAGCTACAGTATTTAGCATGGTGTAGGACTTTACATAAATACATTTTCTTAAGAATTGTACTAAAATGTAATAATTGTAACAAAAAATCTGAGGTTCTTTTAGTGTACTTGAGCCTTTCCTTTTATCTAGCTTTACACTTGAACTCTGCAAAAAAATTGAGAGGTAAATATTGTGATTTGATTAGAATTTTTCTGATAAACTAGAGAATTAAATGTTTCTTTATCAGTTGAAATAAGTAAGCTAAGATAATTAATAAACAAAACTACTTTGATTTGGTGAAAAGCGATTGTCACAACGCTGAAAAAGGGTTGCTTTTCTTAGTTGACTTTATAGACAGGTCCTAAACTGTACACCATATTTAAGTAATAAAATTATTATGTGAGCATGCATAAGTCCTTTATCTTCATGACAGTCAACTTAACAGTCTTTCCCTAATCTTAACCAAAGTGCTTTTGTTGCCTGAAATAAACCACAGATGGAACTCATCAATTTTTTTACTATTGAAATTCTGTGAGACCCTGATGAACATAAACATTAATGCAGCAGTCATTTTAATCCAAAATCATCAAACATAATAACAAAAGAATGATAGCATAGACAGAGAGTAATTCTGCTTTTAACACTTGACTAAAGTTTGATAGCTGCTTTCTCATTAACATTCACATTGTTTTGTATAATGACACTTTCCCTGCTGACTAATCTGATATAAACAGTTAGTGCAGAGGGTAACTGATCATACAGCATCAGCAGGAGGTTGCCCTGATTGATCATCAAGTAATCTCATGCAGATAGAGATGGAAACCAAACTGTGACATGTTTGAAATATAATAGCAATGAGGACAAACAAATGATTAACAAACAAATTAGTGCCACATAAGTGTTAAAAACATGCACACTCCGAGAGCTTTAGTTTTTATAGCAACATCCTGGAAAATCTTATCAGTCTTTTCTCCACTTTGACATCTCTCTGTTCGCCTTTCTTCTGCATCAATAGACTTGTCATATTTTACGTCCGTTCAGTGTTTCGCAAATTTGTGCATTAAATGTGGCATAACTCTCCAGCAGATTATCATACAACTAAACTCACCATAAAATGCACATACCCACATGTTTGCACAGCTGGGTTTAGGATAATTTGACAAGTCCCAGTGAGAGACCACCATGTGAACAGACTGACTGTGCTCCACCCTCTTCCTGTGCCCAGAGACAGTTGTTAGAATTTAGAAAATATGTTTGTCTCAGAGATTTTCCTTTTCCCTGCTTTAATTCCACATCTTTAAATGAATTTCACTGTCTTTTATGCTATTAATAAAAAAACTGAAATCTATTTTTCTTTTTTCCAATTGCTAACAAGGCCTTTCTGCTCTCCTAGTCTCTTTCGCAGTAAAAAGACTGCACAGGTTTTTTGAAAGCTTTCCAAAGGTGATGAGGTGACTGCCATTGGTGTTTCAGTGTGATTTCCCTCAGCACTGTTGTTGGGAGTTATCAGACAAGTTTGACAGTACATGCTTTATTGATTTATTGAGCTGCACATCCAGCAGTAAACATTTGAGTGTGCATTAGGATGCATTGGCTGTATGCTGATATTTGAATATGTGATAAATGAAGTCTCCCTCTTATGATAGATATTTGTTGTGAAGTTTCACAGCACAAGGGAAATATCTAAATTCTAAATATGCCTTTTTTTAAATCTTTGAAAATATTGCTGCTCTTTGCATTTCACATGTTTGAATGCTTGTTTTAAACCCTTCAGGCAGCCACTAATTTCCATACATTTACATAAAATATAAAGATCAATTAGCACACTTTAAAAATTGCAGTAACTGTGCAGATGCAAATGGAGTTAAGACTTTTGGCAGAATTCAGAGTAATACTTTTCCTTGAGCAAACTTGTGTTTCTGATTAATAAAATTTATATACTCTTTAACAAAACAGTCTATATATGTATCTGATACGATTGATACTGTTGACAGACACTTCAAGTGTCTGCAGCCTGTGACTTGCAAGAGAAGTTTTTGTAGAGGTAGCAAAGATGGTCGTAGTTGCCCCAAGGACTCACATCACTGTCATTACAACCATGTTGCTGCTCCCCACTGAAGTGATCTACTGGAACAACTACAATACTTTTGGTAAGTATCAGTGATTGCATATCGATACATGTGAAAACAGGGCTCAGGTTTTAAAACACCACCATTCCCCTTTCATGTACTTGTTTTTTGTGTATCTTTTTTATTTTTAGTTATTGAAATAAAACCTTTAAAGAACACAAGCGATGTCTTTTAATAGTCTCATAAGGAGAAATGTTGTTAAAGGAATAAAGACGGTTTTGTATAGCATGTAACAAAATGATGGACCTCAGATTTTATCCATTTACTTCAGAGAAGATTATAATGTTGAGGGTACAAAGAAAAAGGTCATCATCCAATGACTTCAGTTATTTCAAATATCTTGTCCTTTCTTGTAGAGGCAGGTAAGGCATTCGGTCGCTCAGTTTCTTGACTATATACAGAATCTAATTTCAATTTCAATTTCAATTTTATTTATATAGCGTCAAATCACAACAAAGTTGTCTCAAGACACTTTACATGTAGAGC
>JAQMCX010000011.1:18940944-18953562 GCA_029814765.1 Acanthurus leucopareius | reverse complement strand
CATAGGCTTTACTTAAATTTGAGAGACTGATATTTGTTTGGTCATTGATCCCTGCTCGCAGGGTGGTGCCCCGAAATCATTAAGTAAATTTAATAATTAAATTTTAATACTTATTACCATTAGTAATTTGATTGTCAATTACCAAACACCCATCTGTAGCAAATCCCAACACTGCTGTAGTGCTATCATCAGGACCATAGGCTTGTGTTAGCACTGATGAAGTTTGGCACAGGATTGGACATTTGTGCCAAGTTCGGTTTATTTTTAAGCTCTTTTTTTAAGCTTTTTTATGTGTTTTTTAAGCTCAGATACACCTAAGTAAAGAATACCTACTATAAAAGATGCAGACAAACCAAGGCAATGGGATGAAAAAAATTATGCAAAAAATAAGAAGCCAGAGGCCACCTCATCAGGTCAACCAAACTTAAGAAGCAACATGTCACTATAATAATTACTTAGAATGAGGAAGACTTAAGTTTATCCAGCAACAATTACTACACATTTTAAAATTTAAGTATCATGAATTTTCAGCATTTTTAAGTCAAAGGAAAAATGTAGTATGCTTGTGACAGAGTTCCATCAACCTTTTTCCACACTAAGTCACAAAATATATCCAAGTGAGCTTAAATCAGTGAGTTGGTTTTTGTAGATTAATGAATATAAAATTTGATCCAAACCAGACTCTACGATATTTTACACTTTTAAGACATTTTAATGGAAAGAACACTGAGTGAACCTTTGCCACTGAATTTCCCTCTGTAATAATTTTTTTGGTTTCTGGTTTCTTGTTTAGGATCTTGCATCTCGGTAGACTGGCTTTACTGGCTTTATGTATGCTAAAATCCTGTGGGACTCCCGTATATGAATAACTGTGAACATGGATAATCATGCCACTGTGAATCTACATGTATACACACAGACTCCCAAGAGGTAATGTCCACTTAACAGTGCACATAAATGCTTGACTGCACTTGGGCTTTCATCTCTTCTTGCTCGGGCATTCTAACATTACCACGTGATCAGCTGCCTACAACAACACAATAAGACTGTGCTTGATAATTGCTAAGAGGCTTTTTATGCAGCTATAAAATTTACCAGTGATGATATCATAGTCTAAAAATGTTAAATAATCAATTATGATTGTGTCAGCACAGAAAAACATACATTAACAGTGCAATACTATAGTCTAAATAAAGGCTTAATGCAAAGTGATGCATAAATCAGGTCAGCTCTCTAGTGGTGTCACACCAGATGCCCTTCTACACAGTTAGTTTCTGATGCGTATCATTCAGCAAACACTCGAACATGAACTGAATAACTGACACAAAGTGCCACAGTGTATATGTTGTCTTTTTTATGAACAAAATAAAAAAATCAGAAAACATGTGTAAGTGGATGCTGAAAGTTGTAAAAGTAATACTCCTATAGTGGAAACCCTCAGCAGACTGCAAAGACCAATGATGTAGCATCAAATGCTTAAGATGTTACAGAGTGAGTTGCTTGTATTTTTTCAGGAAAGTCCGTGCTCTTATTGAGTTTTGCTCAATAATTCAGAAGCACCACTATGTACTGTATAGAGGCTCAAGAAAACAGGGAGGTGTATCAATTATTCACTGGCATCTCATGTAAAAATAGTCAACAACACAACGTGAAATGTGGATGCTTCAGAGGTATGGTTGGAGTGAGGGGAAAGAAGATAGAGGAGTGTGATGGACTTGGACAGATAAGCTTAGCTAGAAAAGTGAGGAAACCTAAAATGTGGCTTTAACCACATATAAACTGTTAGGTCATCTGTTCATATAACTGACCAGCAGAGATAATCTTGAAAAATTCCAGAGTCATATTTTACATTTTGAATCATTATTTAACTGTCTGAGTGTAGCAATGGAAAGTAGTAATGATGGACCAGCAGTTTTGGTGTTGACAGTCTTTACTAAGACAAATTCAATTCAATTCAATTCAATTTTATTTATATAGCATCAAGTCACAACAAAGTTGTCTCAAGACACTTTACATATAGAGCATGTCAAGACCACACTCTATAAATACATTTATAGATGAGAACTTTTTTCTCTAAGTAAGAAAATAGAATATTTGTAGTTTGTATAATTGTGGCAGGGGCTGAATCACGCAAGAGAGACAGTAAAAGCAAACACATAGGTCTCACTTTGACATTTAAGATGGCTTGACTGATTAATGATGTCATATATTACACCAAGTAATATGAAAGAAAACACTCTACCTTAAAATTTCTAATAGCTGTCTACTAGCAGTAGCAGCCATAGACTGATAGTGGAAAAGTGAATTTTCTCCAGTTTATTTAACAACTGTAGTAATGAAAACCATTCATAGTTATTTGAAGACTCATTATGATTAAATTCATAAAACATTTGATTATGTGTCATACAGTTTACTAATATTATGCAAACTTGTCACAGGAGGAGCAGTGGTACATGCACACAAGCGCATGCATTATAGGTGTGTGCCAGAACTAGCAAAGTAGAACTAGACCCCTGCCAGAGAGCATAGAGGAGAAAAAAAAGAGAGAGAAAGAAAGACTTCTCAGGTGCTGAGATTGAAGTGAAGCGGAGTTTTTTTTTCATGTTTGAATTCCGTGTTTCCAAGGGATCTGCCTTTTCCCACCCTCCTCCCTCACTCACTGCCTTTCTGAAATCAAATTCTGGTTCACCGCAAACTTCCTCAAATTAAACAGTGATAAAACCAAACTTCTTATTATCGGCACCAAATCCTCCCTATCCCAAGCTGACAGTTTTTCCCTCACCATAGACAGCTCCACAGTGTCCCCCTCCCCACAGGTTAAGAGTCTGGGTGTCATCCTCGACAGCTCACTTTCTTTCCACTCCCAAATTAATAACATCACTTGGTCTGCATATTTCCATTTACGCAACATCAATCGTCTCCGCCCCTCTCTCACCCCTTACACCACTGCCATTCTAGTTCACAGCCTCGTCACCTCCCGTATTGATTATTGTAATTCACTCCTCTTTGGTGTTCCCCACAAATCCCTCCCCATAAGCTCCAACTGGTCCAAAACTCTCCAGCCCGTATCATCACCCGAACCCCCTCCTTTCACCACATCATCCCTGTCCTCCAGCAGCTTCACTGGCTCCCAGTCAGATTCCGTATCACGTTCAAAATCCTTCTCAATACATTCAAAGCCATCCACAACTGCTTTCAACTGCTCTGCTCCCCAACTCTGGAACTCTCTCCCACCAGACATCCTTAACATTGTTTCTTTACCCTAGTTCAAATCAAGACTCAAAACTCATCTGTTTCAATCTGCATATTCGCTGTAATTTCATTGTTTTCTTTTTAACTGTCTGTTGTTTTCATTTATTTTTTATTGTGTTTTTAATTTTCTGTAAAGTGTCCTTGAGTGCTGTGAAAGGCACTGCCAAATAAAATGTATTATTATTATTATTAAGTGTGACCCCCTGTCAATGATCAGATGTGTACTATGAATCTAAAGTGATTTTAAGTGACTGTGTAAGTTCTGCACTGTGATCACAAGTATGTGGCTTAAGAGATGTCTCCTGACTTTGACCATTAGGCACATGTCTCCATGCCTCGGCCACTCTTCCCTCAGGTCACTGCTATAAATACCAATGTGTTACTATTTAACCAGTCTGATTGAATAAATATTTAGAGAAATCCCTCTCAGGCTTTTTGGTGGCTTTACATTTATTCCTGATGTTATTGCCTTGGATTCCGCACACAACCACTTTGACATGTCATCATGTACTTTGTGTGATGCAGAAATGCCATACAGAAAAACAAAAATCATCAGAAGAAAATTCCAGCCTGATGCACTGGTTGAGTGAACCACAGCGACAGGCTCACTGTGTCTCTGTTATGTAAGGTTAAATGTAATGTATGAGAGCAGCAGACTGGATTAATGGGCCTTAAAATCGGCTCTCTGGTTCTCAGTGAGAGGGCCAGTGTCTTGGATTTGGAGGACAAGGAAGAGTTATGTTCACAGTTTCTGGTTCTGTTCTTGTAATGGAATTATGTGAAATACACACACACACGCACGTGCACATAGTTGTTTGCGTAAAGGAGAGCAGAAAAACAGTGGGTATGATTTCTTTGTTGGTTTGATAATGGATACAGATAAGTAACCAATAAATTAACGGATTATTAATTAAATACTGAATCTTTTAGTTAATATAAACCATAAAATTTAAAGCTTAAAAATACCAACTTGCTCTTTTTACTTTATAACAATATAAAATAAATACTTGCATTCATTTCCTCTGCTGATCAGAGCACAACATCTTTGAGCTCTGTTAATTATTACGTGGATTTATCTGTTCAATAAATATTGATTGTTTCAAAGCTGCACTAATCAATAATTTAATATCAATACTGGATCACATATCTATAGTTGTCTGAGTGAATTGTTAACCATCTCTGTTGTTTCTCACAGCTGTGTAGAGCTTTTTTTTTTAGCATCTTTAGCTCATTTTTTGTAATTACAGCCAATATTTTTCTGTAAACAGTTGCTTCCTGGAAAATATTTTAAAATAACTCTGACACTCACTGTACATCACCTGCACAGCAACTAACAACAGAAAGACAAAGTTAGTGGCTTGCTGCAGTTTTGCCTGCTGGTCCTCTCTGAAAGTGCAGGAATGCAAAACACAGCAAAAAGGAAAGAGAGTACTGGACTTCCAGTCATCAGTGGGATGTTCAACACAAAATGAAAGCTCATGTCATTCCATGTCTGCTGAATGTGTATTTAGGAAAAGGTAGCATCCCAAAATATTCAACAAACTCCCAGCATTTTCAACGTATCATCACCCTCTGTCACCAGAGATCACTCAGACAAAATAATAAAAACATAGTTTGATGAAAGGCAACAAAATGATATGCACCATAATTTGGAAATAATTACAGATTTCCCTGGGTTTGAACATTGTTGTAAATATCTAAAACAATGTAAAAACATAAAATAATCAGAGCATAATACAAACATATAGATATTTTCAAAAAAATTCAAGTTCAAATGCTACAGAAAATATATCTGATATAAAAATATTTTATAATTATTATTTCCCTAACCATGTGTTTCAGTGACTTAACATTAACTTTACCTTAATCATTCTGTAGTTGATGTACTTTGATGATGAAGCACTAATTACTGAATTAAACGTTGACATTCAACATTTAAACCATTCCGTCAATTTAACCCAGGGTCAAAATTGTTTAATATCAACATTCTGTTCAGCCAGTGGGTTGCAATAATTGAGCTTAGTGGATTGTGAACACACACACATAGAAATACATACACACAATGGGTGGTTTGTTCATCTAGACAGCAAATGTGACAAGAGAGACCGCTGATGTACTCCAGCATTACCGAAGATTTACAACTAATTAGGAAAAGTTGTTCAAGTCTGTTAGTAAGGCTGATACCAGACACCCTCAGCACCCCTTAAGTTGCTTTCCTCACAACTGTAGACAGACAAAATCGGCTTCCACTCTCACCAATTGTTGCTGGGCCTTTGGGCTCACCAATCCTCTCAAAAGAGTATGAAATTTGATCTTTGAAGCAAAGTTGGACGTAATTCTTCCTTTGTTGAGCACATATTGATTGGAGTGCAGTAAACTGCTTTTGCTGCAGCTAACTGCACCACAGGCAGATTTACGAAGCTAAACACCCTCAGTGCAGTACATAAGCTCGACCTTGGGTCAATGTTGGAATTTCAAGTGTTGTTATTTTGATATTTGTTGAATGTTTGTATTTACCTCCCTCATAAGGAGCATAAGGGAGAGAGAAGGATGAGGAAGTTGACGAGGTAGGTTATTCGATATTAGACATGAAAAGCAGCTCTATAAAAAGGACACTTTTTATAATTTTCTTCTCCTCATTTCATCCTTCGTTATCCCTCTATCTAATTAGCCAAAGTCCAGTGGGTGAGCCTGTCACACAGAATGCACACAAGCACACACATGAAAACACAGGTCAGAGAAAACAGTCACATATATCAGCACTATTACAACTTTCGGTACTTCAGCCCCACCCACCTCAAGTATCTCTCTTCTTAGATTGCCTCTTCTTCTCTTTGTCCTCTCTCTACTGATTTATGGGGCTTCTTAAAAACATCCCCTAGAGTCCTTCACACCAGTGCTGCTCTGTATGAGCAGAACAGACATAGCAAGAGCCTGGAGGGTTTTTTAAAAATAAAATCCAGGCATCCATGTTCTCTAGATAGATGAGAGCTTAACTGGGGCAAAAACCTGGCAGAAATTAACATTACTGTCTCTGGTGCGACCATCACAGACTCACAAAGTATATCTGTAAGCAGTGGGGGGTCAGCCGCTCTCTGTCTCTCTCCCAGTCCTCCCACCAGTTGAGCTACGCTTAAAGCTCAAATAGGCCATTTAACTGGACTACTGTCCCAGTATACATTCACCAGGGGAGAATCGATTTATTGACGATTGTCCGACTCCACTACAGTAGGTGGCGATATGCTGGGTTAAAGCCCAGCATTGGAACTGTGGAGCATGCATTGAACGCCTTTTGGGTCTGACTGAAGCATATACATGCAACCGCAAAAAACTGCATGTGTTAGTCAAACCTTGAGAAATTTGATTTATAACGATTTCAGTCGGACTAACATGTTTACATGAATTTCACAAGTCCACTTTGAGTCAGACTAACTCAATAGTTTGACCTTTTTAACGTCATGTAAACATACTGCATGTTGCCTTAAAAAACATTGATGCCTGCTGGTGGAGCAGAATGTCTTCTCTGGGCAAAGAACTTTTTGATATACATTCAAATCATTTCACACTGATGTATATGAATATCATATTCAATTTCTGCCAATAGATTCACTTGAACTCTACACACTTTATCTTTAAGTCTCATTCAAGCTTTAGCAAGGGACTGTTTGATGGCCAGTAAGGACTGTAGGAAAGACTACATTGGCCATTAACTATTTATGTCCATAATGCATGTGTATTTAGTGAGGCAGACTTGAAATAATATGAAACCATCCTTTAAATCAGATAGATTTCAGAAAGCTTGCTTGATTCTAAATTGAGCCACAGAATCAAAATTAATTAACTTGAGCTTTTCTTTTAATAACTTTTTTATTTTCCATTTGGACACAGAAATTATTAAGAGCTCAGAGACGACCAAGTCTCATGACCCATCCCGAGCCTCACGCTCTAGCTGAAGTACACCACATCAACCATTTTGATTGCAGAGGGGATATTCACTCATTCCAGTCAAGCTGTCAGAGTTGCCAGATGGTTCCCCCCGAGTCACTCACTCCTCAAAGTATTTCCCTTTTGCTATTTCACTACTGTCTATTGAGTCGCCTGTGAGTTTGTGAAATATTTCAAATGAATTCCCACTGAATCTTAAGCTGTCGGATGGAAGACGATCATGTCAGAGTGGGAGCATTAAAGTGTGTTTGTGTGCCAACCCTTCATATCTATGGGAAAGAGTTGAGGCTCCTTTTCCTTTATCTATCTGTCTGTACTGTACTTACTGGCCAAAAAATTGCCAGCAAAAAAAAATGTTCCCTTCATGACACAAATGATGAGGTGAGGTTAGGGTTATTTTGATTTGTATCAACTCTGTGCTCTATTGATCAAAACATGCTGTGAGTCTTAAGAAGTGTCTGTTAGACTGACTGAATAAAAGTATCCCTGTAAGATAAATGAACTGCCTGCATGGTGATGACTATTTAGGGATCTTGTACAATAAAAATAGCCTTTTTCAGAGAAAAACTTTGAAAACTTCTGTTGTAGATGGTGATGTGGTGAGACAGTACAGAAACAGCCTGGTGCTGCTGTGATGAGTCATGACTTTTACTTTCTGCAAACACAGAACACCTACATAGAGCCTTTGTAATGGGAAACACATGGCAAAGAGCATAGGAAGCTTGCATGAACACCTTTGCTGAGGAGCGTCAGTGTACATGTGTGCAAACAGTAGTTCGGTGTATTTCTACTCTGTATTTTAACAATGAAGATGTGTCCTCATTTTCTTTTTTCATAAATCCTGAAAAGAACAGTTTCACAGGAATTCACAATGTTACATGCTTGGTTTGAGGTTAGAGAAGGGGATTCGCATTACAGTTCAGCTTAGGGTAGAGCATTAGGCAGTGAGCGTCAGTGTTAGAGGTTAGGAAATGAACCAAAGTCAACTGAAAGTCTTCATAAGTCTAATATTATCAGGCTGCAAATATATGTCTTATATGAGAAAAGAGAGAAGAGAGGGAAGACAAAACTGGAGCTCCTTTCTGAGACTTTGGAGCATTACATGCCAGATAAGTGGTCTTATCATACATTTTGTAATTATGCAATGCATAACAAAGGAAACTGAATAATTACAGAAAATCCATGGCCACCACTCTTTCAAACCCTCTACATCTACTTCAGCTGTGGATCCACAGTGCTAGAGGTGGACATTGTCAGTTTGCTGATTCAGAGAGCTTTGTCCAGTTCAATTAAAATGTTCTTAGTCATTGATGCAGTTTGTTAGTTGAGGCTTTTCCAAGCTGAGTGATCGCATGGCATTGCATTACAGTTCAAGGACACTTCAGTATGTTTATCATACTCAAACTCTTCAGCTGATGACTCACTAAACCTTTGGTGATGAAAGACAGCACAGCAGCTGCATAAACAACACATGAACAGACCCCAAAAGCTGAGATGGCAAACTAAAACCAAAATAATCTAATGATATTTAACTGCAGTGCCAAGTACGCATACAGTGGAAACAAATTTCACTGATCAGTGATCGAATGTTCTGATGGATCAAAGAGTAATCTGTTCACAGTGTTTGTCTTGGTTACTTAATACAAGAGAATACATGGAAAAAGATTTGAAACTACAGTGATTCTATTTTGTTTTATCTTCTCCCTTGCAGTAACCTGTCTGTTTCCCTGCTGCCTACCTGAAGCTCGTGCTGCCTACACAATGAAATCACAACAGGAAATAGAAAGTTATTTTCTCTCAATGAAAAGTTTACTTTTTTTTTAAATTTATGAAAAAAAGCTAAAAACAAGCTAATGTGATGTGGCAAAAAAGCTTGGTTAAAATTAGGCTACCTTATGTAGTTCACTAAAAGAACAAGAAGCAGTTATGACTGCTAGTGATGGACAAAGAAAATGAGATGCAGATGGAGAAAGAACATGTGCTTTCATTTGCTCATGTCAAGAGGATTTGATAATGTCCAGTCACATTACATTACATACTGTAATACCCCTGTGACTGAATCCTTAGTGGTAAGGAGTGCTGTACTGTGTTTTGAAACAGTATGTATGTTTCACTGCTTTATTCTCAAACATTAAATATACAAATGTTTAGAAGATGCAAATTTTACTTTGTTAAATTGGCCTTAAAACCTGGAGCATTTCCTAGAGGAGACCTATTTTGTCTGTAGCTACCTGATCTTCACCAGAAATGTAATTTGTTTTACCCATGTGAAAAACTAAACTAACTAAAACTGAATTCCAAAATGTAAGCAGTTGGGCAATGTTTAGGGTGCAAAAAGGACAGCAGTGGGGCACCAGGACAAGACCTTTGCATTTTACATGGGTTTAACAAATCTGCTCTCTGATGCAAATTGGCGGGCTTTAATGGAGGGGGCTGAAACAAGAACTGAAGAGCTGAAACATCTTGTTTTAGACAGTGGATGAACTGGGTGACTGCATAAAGAGCCATTACGAGATAAACAAACAATTTCCTGAACTGTGAATCATGCAAAGCTTCTCCAGTGGAGTCCCAGAATAAAGCTGGAAATAGGCACAATAGGTGCTCTTTAAAAGTCTAAATAGTAAGCATAACTGCAAGAGCTTGGTTATAACATGGTATTATTACATCACTGCACAATTGTGTTAAAAAAGCTAAAAAAATACCTTCCACTCTAAACAGAGAATCAAACATCAATAGGAGTCTACACCCATCTTTCAAACCACTTGACTCAAATACGCTGAAGACTCAGGGATCAACTTTTCTAAATGTCAGAGCATTTTTTCACAACAATAATTAGAGTCGCAACGATGTTATCTATTTTTCAATCGTGTAAACTGTTGTTTTCAGCCCACTCACTTGTTCTGCACACTGAGAGACATGAAACTCAAAGGTTAGTGTGACTTATGTTTTTTTAAACAGATTTAGATCTTTCTTTAATGAGATGTATCATCATTAAAGTCAACAAACTGTGTTTCATAGAGAAAGGAACACCTCCAGTCTGAACTTGTTTTTATTTATCTAGCTCCACATGCTTAAATTTCAGCAAATTTTCTATCCGTGAAAAAACAAAACCCATGATAATAAAAAAAACTAAAGATTTGCAGTTTGTGATGAAATGAGTAGTGTTGGTGTTATCTAATTTTTGAGATTTTGATCAAAGAAAAATAAAGTCATTTGCAAATGTTATGGTCTGTCCTTACATTCCTTCTGACAGAGGAAAAATATCAATAATCTTTTAAACAGAGTTTTTACTGACACACAAAGTAGCATATGGCAATGTTAGTGTCATCCCAATTCAAAACAGTTGACTTAGTAACCCAGGGCTGTATAAACCTCTGTGTTAATGCAAAGAAGGACAAGAGACTTTCAGATTACTCTTCACATCATAAATGATTAAATAAGTTTATGGCTTTAAGGGGAAAAGTAAGGAGTTAAAATAAATATTATGTCGTTCACACTTCACAGGGAGAGTGAAGTTATACATTTGATAAATTTGATATTATACCACAACAAACCTAGAGGTACGGTAACTAATATGGCGGGATATAGTTAGTGGGCTATTTTATGGAGGCAATTTAGACTGTTAACTGTCATTTTAATATACTTATTGAGTGGGTCTACCATAAACACACCAGCCGCTGGCACAATATTTCTTTTTTTTTTTAAGTTACACGGAGCATCAAACTTATCATTCACTGAAATTCGCACTTCTGGGTTTAAATTAAAATATATGTTTAGTAGGGATTTCCCTCCTCTTGGCTCTAGAACAGGAGGAACTGAACTCGTTTACACTGTTCATTAAGCGTCCAAACCCAGACCAATTTACGTGTGAAATCCATTTCGTCCCGTCTGATGATTTGTCTTTTATTTTACAAACAGAGGTCATATGGCAGATAATTTTAATCATTCTTTCTCTGTACCTTTTTTAAGAATGTGAGAGACTCACCCACAATGAGCCACAGGAGTGTGTGTTTTTGCAGAGCTGCTGCGGTCTGCGATCCCATCTTGTCGCTCCCAAGATGATCCGCTGACAGAAGTTTGGGGGAGAAGCGAAGAGTAAAGCGACTAACAAGAGCTCAAAGGGTCACACGAAGCATCAAAAAACAGTCGGGGAAGAAATCTCTGTAAAGCGGGTCAGTCAGCCTCAGTTAAAGCCTCTGCTGTATCACCTTGCGCACACTGCTCGGGTGGATGGAGGGGGAGCCAAGAGTCGTCCTTGTTGCTGCTGTACCTGAACTCCCCCGAGTCTTCCGGTCACCGATCCTCTGTCATCTAGACTTCGCACATACTGGCTCGTGAAGTTTTTGCTATCTTTCCCACCTGCTGTCCAAAGATTTTGGACAAAAGCCGGAGCGCGCTTGAGAAGTGTGCAGTGTTGAAAACTGTGCTATGCTGCGCGTAACGGGAACGCACCAGTCCGGGACCGGCGGAGCAGCGAGACTGGTTCACTGCTTCTCTCAGGCAGCACACGGATGCGAGTGAGCGGAGGGGACACGGGACAGACCCAAAAAGCAATTACAGTGCAGGGAGGGGAAGTGAGGGTGATTTGGATGAGGGAGGAGGCACGGAACTCCTTATGGTAATTTTCCATTGGATAATCGGATACAAACGGCCAAAGCAGCCTATGACAAAACGACAAAACACTTTACAAATTAATAAAAATAAATAAACAAACAGCCCAACGTAATCAAATGTAGTCTAAACTACAGGAAACTATTGTGGCACCATTTGAATTCGAATAGAAGTCTAATATTATACTAGAGAAAGACCACGAACTTTAAATTTTAGTTCTTTTTTGACTTGTTGGTGTTACCATATGAAATCAATACACGCAATTTTCAGTGAACATGGGTTTTTCAAGTTAAAAGTAAAAAATGTAGGACAAACTTAACCACAGCTTCACAAATAACTTTGAAGGAAAAGTGATTTCCTAAAACCATATAAGGTTAAATACTTCAATTTATATCAGATATTAAAGTGGAAAAGAAGTGCAGTCCGAGTGCGGTGTGGATGTGGGGGCAGGTGCTTACAAGGTGGATTTGTGCGCTTTTTCAAGACTGGACGGGTTCAGAGTTGAGCGACAACGCCATACAGTGGTTATCTGGGGCGTTGCAGCTCAAGTTTACATGAAAGCGTTCTTTAAGGAACCCTAATTGTTCAAAAACTTATGCTGGATTTTCCTTCTTTTTATGTGATAAACACGACGGATAAAAGGTGTCACTTTTTAATACTGCGGAAGGCAAGGCCATCTTAGACACATTCAATAAAGATGGCACTGTTACGTTCCGGTTCTCAAAAACAAAGGCCAGGACCCAATTTGCAGAGGCAGATAAGAACAATGTTTATTTACAAAGTAACAACAGAAAAGACAGAACTCAAAAT
>JAQMCX010000011.1:18905957-18940065 GCA_029814765.1 Acanthurus leucopareius | reverse complement strand
TTATCAGAGTGTGTGAGTCTTTAAGTGAAATTTCAGTATATCTCACTCACCAAACATAACATGGCAGAGAACCAAGTTCTTGAAGGGACGCTTCTGCTTGGCTGGGTCCTTGTTCCGTTTCCCAGCCCAGTTAAGTCCAGAGGCGAGCTCATTGGTGAAACAGTAGGCCAACATCCTCCTTACTTTGATCTCTACAGAAGTTCCCCCAATGATGGCCAGCCTGGCAGTCTATCAATAGAAAAAGAATATGTTTATGTTTTTGTCAAGGGGCCTTTGGCAGATGTTTTTATCCAATGACTAGATAGGCCATTATTTCTTTAAAGAAATTAATTCAAGATGCTTCCCCGTTGCCATGGTGACTCGTCGAATCGGGGCTCCATTGATGCTGTCTTTTCATAGTTGTGGTGCACGCGCTTAACTCCGGGTGAGACTACTCCGAGTTGATCAAACTGACTCAAATCAGCCGTTCTGGAACCGAAAACTCAGAGTTTCAGACATTTCAGACATTGTAATGAAAAACTTAACAGGCATTATCGAGGCCAGCTACGTGTTCTCTCTGTACATTAAGCCGCCGTTGCCATGACAACCATAGAAGCATTCGGCTGGAGGTCGCGAGTTAACTTGGACGCGGTAACACCGGCTAGCGTAGTAGCTAGCGGTCATTGCTAGTTTTTTGCTGTTCAATTAGTGTAGTTGTTCAAATTTCTCTCTCCATTGATGGCATTAATGCATTTACATCTGCTTGTTTTTCCACATTGTTTATAACTCTTAAAAATAAACCGGAGGCATAACTTTGTCTAGTCTGTCTGGGAACACTGAGCGACTAGCTACCATGTCCGACTAATGACATTTATGTTTTACAGACAATCTATTTGCGATTGAATCGTCTACATCCCCCCAGAGTACAGCCAGATACTATCGTTAAACTAGGCCGGTACACATAATCATCCACGAACACAATAGTTGGTACAATTTATATTTCATAGCATGCTTACCTGGGTACCGCTTGAGCTCCGATTTCCAAAATGAGATCAGTTGAAGTACGTACGTTGGTCAACCACAGGATCGTCTCCCGGTCAACTATACATCAACCACTCAGCGATCATATTTCCCGGTCAACTATAAATCGATGGTTTTTCCATAGTGTGCAAATTCCCGGTCAACCATACATCAATTCTTTTTCGACATCGGCGTCATCGCCCGGTCAATCAAAAATTAATGTTAAATCAACTATGTAGGGAGATCATAAATCAATATCGTTTCAATGTTGAGGTCATCAACATTATCTTAGGTCAGGTTTCATTGACAGTGCAATGATGATTCAATGTTTATTTATCATTGAGATTTCGATATCAACCATTCCGACAGTTCAGATGGAAAAACAATGTTGATTCAATGATATCTTGCTATCTGGGTTTCATATCCAGTCAGGAGCCAAACATGGATACCCTTAATGATAACATCCAGGCTAACAGGGTTTCTTTCAAATTTCAAAAGCGTTATTTGCGAGAGGATGGTCGGGTGTGTGTTAATGCAAACTTGGCAAATATTACAATGTCACACTAATATTAAGTTGATCGAAAATAGCGCACTCAGTACGCACTTAGTACGGTGTTATTATGTTAAGTACATTAAAAAAGTAAAAGTTAAGTATATTTATTTTTTTACCTAGGACACTTACCTAGTTCTTTACTTTGAAATGTTGAATGGTTGTCACCTGTACTTCTTCCTCCTCTCACCTGCTCTGCTGCGCCCCACGTCCAGTGAAATGGCACTGAGTGGCCGAGATGGAAAACAAAAACAACTACAGTACCAGTATTTGTCGCGCTTTCCGGAGAACTTTGTAAAAACATTTGCATCAACTCAATGCAAGTGACTTGTGCCTAGCGTCAGCATTTGAGCTAGTTAGCTAAATGTTAGCTGTGCATTCGTCTATCGCCAAGTGCCAGACTCAAGTGGAGGCGCAGGGAGGGGGCGGACGGACTTGTAACTTTTATTACTCTTGTTCACAAAAGAGCAGAGATATTGAATAAACCGTTACATTTCAAAAAAGAAAGAACGCACAATGACATTCAAAACAATGACTGCTGTAGAATCGCATTTAATGATCTTGAGCTATACTTGTTTTCAAAGTCACTTACATATTAAACAGTGTAAAATGTACCTCTTGATTGATTAATTGATTGTATTACAAATAAAATTATTAAACATGGAGGAGTGCAGATGGTGCATTAAGCAGTCTCACAGCCTGAGGGAAGAAGCTGCTCTGTAGTCTGGTGGTACGGCAGCGTTTTTATTTGTGTTTGCAAGTGCAAATAAGCAACCAAGTCTTCCAGCCTACAGCTCCAATAAATTCAGTCCACGCTTTAAAAATTATTCTCTTAAAACTATTTGTATGACAAGTCTCACTCTCTCAGTGTGGCAGTCAACACTCAGCCTGCTGGCATTTTAACCTGCTGGCCCGCCTGTCTGTCTGACCATCTCCAAGGCAACCAAGTGTAAACCAACAGCAGGAGGTGTGCAGAAAAGGAGAGGAAAAGGAGAGGAACCACCAGAGTGGAGAGTTGTTAAAAAGGATCAAAGGTTTGCTTGTCAAATGTTCACTGAAGGTTGGACAAGCTCTACAGCTGGATTAATCCTTCAAAGAATCTGAAGAAATGATACCACTTCTGTAAGTAGAGAATAGTTCACTTTAACATTAAATCACTTTTTTTTTTGCATTTACAATGATTAGCAACACTGAGAAATAATTAGTGTCCATAAAGTTACCTAATTACTTCTAAAATAGCAATTTTCCAATAACATTGTCTGTATTTATATGTTGGATACTACACCTGTTTTATTGCTCTGTTAGTGATGTCAAACATTAAACCAGAGGGAGGAGAACTCTAAAGGGTCTCCCTCTCCTTCACAGACACAAACACACAGGTATGTGGACTCATTGGTTATTGGTGTACAAGCTCACTTAATGGATAATAATGTACATTACAATGACTCACCAGCAGTAATAGTGTGAGAGAAAAACGTTTCTGTGCTTTCCCCGCAGGGACCAGCAGGTCGTTAGAGACTTAAATCACAGAGCTATCATCCCAGCCATGATCACGTAAACACACAGACTAACTAAGACATCGAGCTAAAAGAACTGCATCATATTTATCAGCATAGGGTCAACAGTTTTTATTTAGCATTTCCTTTTCTCTTTTTCCACAACAACAAAAAGGCTCAAGTACTGTCTGACCTCCAGCTCAGATTCTGTTCTTCTGTCTGGCTGCATTTCACACAGATCTGAATTGGAATCCGAGAACTATGGATGGAAGTGAAAAGAGAGGGAATGCCGATGAGATGCTAAAGAGAGAGCAGGAGAAGGGTGAAGAAGAAGTCCTGGTTGTGGAGGGGCAGGAGGAGCTGGGGCTCCCTGACACTGAAGATGAGGAGGAGCAGGGATCCATTCCCCTTATCACTGCCTTTAGCAAAGGCATGACTAAGGTAAATTATGTACATGTGTGTTTGTGAGTAAGAATTCTGCTCAAGTAATGGTCACCTATCTGTTATTTTACCAAGTTTATCTGACATCAGGATATTGTTAAGTGGAAAATTCCAGTAGGTGAGCATGTTTTTCAGAGGTTCACTTGCAGACAGGTTGTATCTTTCCTATCAATAACAATAACATGTGACATCAGCGTGACCTAAATCTTGTTATTTGCATAACTCCTCTGCATCCCCTCTGGGGGTCTGTGTTTAAAACAAGCACGTGACTTACTGATATAAGCGTAGAGACACTCCTGCGGTGATTCCCTAAGGTTTGGCATAAGCTATACTGAATTACAGCTGATGTTTGGCAAAGCTTTGAAAAACCTGCACATTCATTTAGCATCACTACAACTCACGAATATTTGTGTTATGATTTTTAAAATGAACACCCACAATTATTTTATTGACAGAGTTAGCACATTTACAGTCTTATTTTTATCAAAGAAAAGAATTTACTCTACTTCTCTTAATCTGCCAGGCTGACATCTGATAAAAGTCTCCTAATTTTCCTTTTTGTGTTGTACACATTTGTACCTGCTGGTGTTATTAACAGGTGGTTCAGCAGCTGCTGGAGACTGGAGCTGATATGACCCTGTGTAACAGCACCCAGCAGACAGCTCTCCACGTCAGCCCCTCTGAGCTCCAGGGAAAAGTGTTGAGGTGGATGTGGAGGCCTCATCTGCCTCCCCAGGCACAGCTGCTGCAGGCTGCATGGCAAGGAGACCTGCACTCCTTACAGAACCTGCTGGTGAGACTCCTACACACATTCAGATGAAGAGAGGATTTCCCTAGTGAGCAAAGGCAACAAAGTTCTCCCATTGAAAAAATACAGCTGGATATTCTGGTGATATTTATGTTAAATGTGTTTGGCCAAAGGCTTGGTTTTGTGTAACTGTGATGGGAGAAGCACGTTAAGCATGGGTTTAAGTGTATTGTTCATGTTTTTAATATGTATCTGTTTGTATCAGGCTCAGACAGATGGGGTGGATGTGGACGTTCCTAACAGTGACAGTGTGACCGCTGTGATGCTTCCTGTTAGAGAAATCGACCTGTTTGAAGGCATTACAGCACCGCTGCCATGGGAACACAGACCTGTAGAAGTGGTCAAGGGGCTGCTGGGACTTTTTGCGCAACACACATTCATGCTTGCATTGATGTACAGTATATATACAGCTGTGCTTATGCACAGCATGTTTTCTTTAGAGTCACACCAGCTATTGCCCGCTGTCTGTTTGTTTTGTCTTTGTTAAAGTAGGCTGCATCTTGAATTAAAATAATTAGTTCTTCAACAAGGCTTCAGGCTGCTGTGGCATAGAATAATTATAATTTTGCTTATAATAACAGACAAAATGTAAATGTAAATGCAAAGGAAACACATTTTTATAAATTTGAAGTTCTTAGAGGTGAAAAAAAAGTTTCTGCTCTGACTTGTTCCATCTTTCTCATTCTTGTTCAGTGATCTGCAGGTTCGAGATCACAGTGGCTGTTCTGCTCCTCACTATGTTGCTACTATCAAAAGCCCCCTGAAGGAGGAGGTCATTCCCATGATCTTGGAGGCACTAAGTCAAACAGGTACACACATTCACTTAATCCAACTTGAGTGCAACATTCACAGTTTAAATGTTTAAATGTTAGCTTATGAATTTACCATATAAAATCCTTAATTTGTGAAATATCATTGATGTATTTACAGCTTTTTCTACTGCCTCAATTGTTCAAAAAATTAATTAATGCTGCTGAAGTTGTGGGGAAATTCTGATCCTACTTCCAACAGTGCATGTGATCTGCTTTGGGACAAAATGGGAGAATCAAGTTATTTGTACAGTCTCATGTTTCATTCAATAAAAGTATAATCTGATCAGGAAATTTAACAAGCTTTTGTAGGATTCTGCAATATAGTAGTAACCCTGTTCCCCAGCACTGTGGTGCTCTCCTCTGATAGCTGTTTTTTTAGTAAAAAATCACATACAACATACAAAGTCAAACACATTAAGGGAAATGAAAGAGGGAACATCATACTTCTGTATTTACACATTTATTGTCAGAGATCTGCAGTTTAAGTAACAAACAGGTTTCTCTGTTCTTCATTTTTCTCTTCATTACCTTCTCATTGCTGGAAGTTAACATGTTGATGTCAGTGATTGCTAACCCTTCATTTCACTGATTCATTGATCAGTTTCTGATTAAACTAAGAATTTAAGGTAAGGTATACATGTTTGCACACAAATATGCAAATACACACTCTTTTTCTCTGTCACGCATGCAGGCATACACATGAAACAACATACCGAGTTTTTTCATAATCCTGTTTTTCAGAGTAAAGCCTCTGCAGTTGCACTCAAAGCCTGCACTCATATGGGAGGCTATAAGAAAGGCTTGTTTGTGTATGTGTGAGTCAACCCGCTGCAAAGAGCCTTCATGTGTTAAGTTGGAGTTTGTATCAAGGATGGTGACAGAAACAAGGTGTGGATGTAGAAAGAGGGATGAAGAGAGAGGTCGAGCTTGTTGTTTTAAAAGCACCTCCGTTGGTGAGGACCTAATGTGGATTGGAGGTTTTTTAATTTTTTGTCTCTTTGACTCTAACTGGAACAAACAGCTAGGCTTTTCCTTCTATATGTATAAATATCAGCCACAAAGGTTTACAATTATGTCTGATTTTGTGCAGATGCTGCCCCCATGTCGCTCCTCACCCTTGACAAATACTCGTGCCAGGATTTGGACTCAGAGTTTGGAGATTTGGACATAGAGTTGGACCTTGAGAGTCTTTATCCCAATCAGTCGTCAGCTGCCTCTCCAATGCAGACACCAACCCAACAACACTGCTTTCTACTCTACAGCCACACAGGGGTAGGTGATAGCACACCACTAAGGAGGAAAATGCTATAAAATGTCCTTTCTGTATCCATATATCAAGGCTTTTGACCTCCTTGTCCCAAGCTTTGGGACACAGGTTACTTGTATTCAGAAACTGGTCAATTAAATTTTCCAGATTTTAGGAAGTGAAACTAATGTGACAGCAACAAAAACCTTAAGAACTACCTTGATAATGTTCTCTTGTGTTCAAGCATGAGGGCATTTTTGCTATCAAGTTGCCTAAAGACACACAAATAGACCAGCAGTAAGTCCTCACCCAGAAGACAAATATGTGGAAGCAGTAATTGGTTATTTAGATAAGTGTGTGTGTGTGTGTGTGTGTGTGTGTGTGTGTGTGTGTGTGTGTGTGTGTGTGTGGAGGAGGGGTGCTCTGGGTAGCTGACACCTAGCTGCCATACCGCTGTAATTTGGAGTCTTATAGATGAAGCAGACAAGCAGGGCAGCTGGTTAACTAGGGAGTAAAGAGCAGGTGGTTTACAGGGAGAAACAGTGCAAGTATCTCAGAGGTCCACTGACACCCTCAACTGTAGTATATGTGCACATGTACAGTGTTAAAACAACTGAAAAAACTTTAAAGGAACAAAACTCAATGACCTTGTAATGTTTAAACTTACCTCCAAATCGCCAGGGGAGCTATATCTAAATCTAAATCAAGCAAAAGCTCCATCATATGATTGGTGACTAAAATTGATGACAGAAAAGTAATAAAATAAAATAAAATATATGTCTTTGTGGTTTGGTAGCAGTGCTTTGTTTTAGTAATCTCTCCTTGATCAGCATTCAAAGAAGTGTTCAATATTTATATTCAGTAAAGTGAAATAATTTACTTCAACTTAAAATAAATAGTTTTGGAGAAGTCATCATGTTGAAATTTCTTGAAGCCACCGAGGTTCCTCTTAATTGACATCAGTACTGCAGGACTTCCACCAGTCTCTATTAGACTTTTTAAAACTTGAACTTTGTTCTTTCCAGGAAGTGCTGGAGACTCAAGGGTACCCTCCTCCTTTTGACCACCATAAAGGCCACAACCAAGGCAAGGACTCTTTCAAGAACTCCTGGAGATTTAATGGTTTTAGTGGACTAATTGATGCATGAAGCTGGAGTGAAACTTCTCTCTTTTCTTTGCTGGTTTCTTAGACAAGTATAGTATTTATGCTCTTAACCCTATTAGATAAAAGTTTCAAAGAGAAAACACAATGAAGGGATACATGAATGCCTACTGATGAATTTTTTGGCTTTTCATAGTGACAAAAAAAGTCAGCTTCTCTATAGGCCGCAAGATAAAGTCACCTTCTGAAAAGAGGGGAGTGAGGGAGGCGTGATTGGGTGGGAGGGAGGGGTCTCATGACACACACAATGCAACCTCTCTGCTGAGGAACCTGCCTGCCTGTCTTGTACAACACAGCATGGTTAAGACACAGGCAGGATAGAGTTAGGACACAGGCAGGATAGAGAGCTATAAAGAGGAATGCACATGTTGAAAATAACGCAAAGAAAGGAACAATCAGATTTGACATTTAAACGTGGTCTCCATATGGGAGCAGAGAGGAGCAACAAGCTCAGAAACAGGTAATGTTGTTGTACTCTATGAGTATCAGTGTGCTGTATATGAATATGTATTTATGTATGTATATATGTATGTATATTGTATTATTGTATATTTTTTACGCAAGAAGCAGCAGGTGTACTCCAAAACTATTGATGCAAATTTTCTTCTACTTTCTGACTTTTCACAACTATGAGGTCTCTTCCTTCATATATTCACTAAACAAAATAAGGGAAGAATAAATGAATGAATAAATGAACTTATCAGTGATTATCAAGGCACAGTTAAGTGTTATAATGAGGCTCTAATTTTTAGAAATACCGTTTGTAGCCTGTTAGTTCATACAGGAGTTACAGGAACTTCAGAAACCTCAGAGTAACATTGTTTTTTAGCATCTATGAACTTGTAAAACTGCTTAAAAACATATCAGGAATGCATAATTGCAATATAAAATCTGAATTTTTTGCTGCTTTAAAAATTTTGTGTTGATATTATCTTCTCTTTTATGACAATGATAGTTGTTTACAACTGTATTGAATGTAGCCTAACAATATTTGGCTTTTGTCAGGCCAGAAATATGATACAAGTAACTGAGTTTTACATATGAGTTTGGCTGTAGACACAGGATACCTTGGCTTTAGGATTGGTGGGTGTAACTGTGTGTTTGTGTGTGTGTGTGTGTGTGTTTGTTTGTGTGTAACTGTGTGTGTGTGTGTGCAGCAGATAAGGGGATCCCCCTCTGTTTCCAAAACGCCATGGAAACACTGAGAGACATCAGGCAAGCCTACCAGGACGTAGAGAGGGGAAGCAGGTGGGGAGAGTCAAATCTCACAGTCTTTTACACACACACACACACACACACACACACACACACACACACACACACACACACACATTCAAACACACATACAAACACACACACTTCCTCATGCACTCCTTTTGCACATGTGCGTTTATACAGAAGTATTAATTTCAAGTCAATGGCACAAAGGTGATAGCATTGACACATAAACACATCAGCATCTGTTCATACGTAACCACAAACATTTGTGTACACACAAACATTTTATTCGTTTACAGTTAACACTCCATCCCCCCAACACACAGTCACTTGTATAAACAACACACTCTCCCCAGGCTAGTCAACAAGTGCCCTTTCCCTCTGCATCAACCGTAGAACCATGTGCTATCCGGTTACACCTCTGTCCTGTATGCAGGCACCTGTTGCTGTGTCCAGAGGACAACCTGTTCTGCCCAAACAGGTTGGAAACACAGAGACAGGGGGAGAGAGGGCTGGTGAATCAGCCCATTGTTTGTTATGTGGAGCTCTCACCACTGAATCAAGTCCAAACTCTCCATAGAGAATAAACGTCTTTGAGACGGATTTCAATTTCATAGCATCAGTTTCCAGTTTTGGAGGAAAGCCCCTGCTTTTTGCATAATATGCACTTCGGCAAAAAGCCGTGGAACTAATAAGCTTTTATAACCCTTTTTACGAATGACAGTTACTCAGTTGGGGCCTAACAAACAGCCTTTACATACACTTTCTTCTTGCCAAAAAAATTTATCTGTATACTTTTCTGCGTTACCTTTCAGAGGTTTGTCTCTGCCGCGTCTGAGTGTAAACAGCAGGCGCTGGAGTCACCTTGATCCTGCTCCTTCATCTGGTCTGCTGAGTACCAGGACCTCCTGTCTGCCTGTGCCGCCCAGACTCAGGTGCATACTGTAGCTGAACTCATTATTCAGACATATGACATAATTTAAGTAAAAGCCCAATGTGAAGGATTTAGTGGGGTTCTAGCAGCAGAGATGGAATATAATATTCATAATTATTTTTTCAATTGTGTATAACTGTCTTGTTTTCACTACCTTACAATGAGTTCTTTATATTTACAGAGCAGGCAGGTCCTCTTCCACAGTCTGTCATGTTACACCACCATGGGTCTACAGTAACCCAAAATGTACAAACTAAGCAAACTACACAAACTAAACACTGGCTCAAAGGAGAGCCACAGGTTCTCCTCAGGCTGTAGGGAAGTTGGTTGCATCTGCTACCTCATTGCTAAAAGCTACTAAATGCTACACACCCAACCCCTAAGAAAGGCCGGTCAGAGGCAGATATATGTGTCACCATCACAATGTAGTGGGAGAGTGGGACAGAGAAAATTAATTCCAGCCTCATGCAGCTGGTAAAAATTAAATTTTTTGAATGACACTGACTGACAGATAAATGTGACTTTTCTTTCATGCTTGACCAGGTTCGCCTTGAGTCCTTGACATCACGGGACTCCTTTTTTAATTGTATAAATATAAAATAAAACCTTAACATGTGTCTGAGAGGCTGTAAATCACATACTGTGGACCTGAATCTGAAAAATTCAAGCAAAAAGATTTAGGGTTTGGGTACTCTTTAACTGCCTCCGCACATTTACCTGTCCCAGCCTCAATTTCGCCTTTCCTTGTCCATCCTAGTGGTGATATGTGACAGAAGTGAAAAAGTTCAACATGATTATTAGTCGAAAGCAATTATTGGCTATTAATATTTGGTCAACACTAAACGATATTTTATGCATTTCTTGCTGTGATTCAGTGGAAATCTTACTTAAAATCTTATGTATTCTGATATTTAAACTCTTTCATATCCTGAGGAAATAAAATATCTCTGGGACTCACACAGAATCTTATTTTCATATATCCCTTACAGACAGAGATCAAGAAGTGCAGTTGTTTCATCCCCATCCCCTGCTGGCCTGCTGTCTGTGGCTGAGTCCAATCAGCTCAGCCAATCGGCCCCAAGCCTCATGGAGCCGCTGCTGTGTTCAAGCGCCATGATCCAGGCCAGAGCACACATCCAGACCCGTATGTGAACATACATCTTAGATGTTTTATCCCCAAATAAGAAAATCATAGGAATTAGAGCTTTAACTTATTTATTTCTGAGAAACACAAAGCAGTGTTTTTTCCAGATTATTCATATTTATTTGTTACAAACAATTTAAGCAAACAGTATTGTATAAATCATAATTTAAGCTGTTGTGGCAAGAATGTTGAATATTGATTTGAGTTATGTAAAATCTAAAAGTCACAGTATTTTACTTTGCAGACGATATTCGCGTGTAGGTTGTTTTAAATGTTTAATCTTCTGTCTGCAGGTCTGGGTTCTTCAGGTACTGTCACTGAACAAAAGGTAAATTTTAAACACAAGACACACTTTACTATAGCTTTACCTATTTCTCTTTACTATCGTACTTAAATTCCCTTTTTCTTTTTATTTATATATTAGTTTATCAACCTTGTGTGTCATAACCAGTGAATTACATTAAATGTTTTTATTCACTGCAGCTCCAGCAGGGGCTCTTGCCGGCTCTGCATCCCAGAACACCCAAGCTGTTGGCGCCACTAGATGGCAGGCCCAGGGCTAATGCAGCTCTGCCAGTACTAAGGCACCACATTCCCCTGAAGCCTATTAGCCAGAGTTCCCTTTGCTCCCAAGCTCGGCTGAGGAGAGAGAGGCTGTCATGGGGCAGCCCATGCACCTGCCCTCTGACCACCAAGGGCGGCAGTGAGGAGAGCGGGTCAAGCAGCGGCCAGAGTTCCATCGATCTGGAGGATGAGCATGAAAAAGATCAGAGGGATACAGATGAGAGATCTACAGGAGAAAGCCATCTCAAGTTTATTGGAGACAGGTTGCTGCAGCATTCAAATGATGTGAGCTCATTTGAGGCTAATTTGGTCTGGGGGACAACACGGCATGTTGATGTTCATTCAGGGACCAGTCATATTCCACCTATCCGCAGATCAGCACATCATCTGGATGAAGAGCCTATCAATCATGCAAGTGATTGTCCAGACACTGAAAAAGCTATAAACTCTCACTGTGAAGGCAGACCCACTAACATAATTCACACAGAAGATCTTGTTGATAGTCATTCCTTTACAAAATGTAACAATGCACAACAAGGAGATACTATAAATCTTCCTAAAGACGCTGTGAACAATGAAATACTTATCACATCAAAGTCTAAGGGGGAAAAGAACAAAGTAGTCCACATCACAGAGCCTGGAACAGAGATTCTCCATGGGACATTTAAGATGAATGATGACTTACTTACTCCAGCTGTTAACCTTCCACAGATAGGCATGGATCTCAAGAGAGATGAGAGGGTGTTGAAAGCCTTAAAGCCTGTCCAGAGCAAGGAGAGAACCAGCGACAACTGTGGTCTAAGAGCAAATATTAAAGCAAACCAACAGTCCTTGAACATACTTGCCCACAAAGACCAAAGCATTCAAAATCGTAACAAGTCCAAAAGCAACCTTAAGTACTCCTCACTTTCCAAACAAGTGAAAGATAAACCCAGCAAAAGCTCTCAGTTAGTAACTAGCAGAGAGACTATCTCAAAAGTAAAATCAAAACCTATATCTGTTAAAGCTGCTCATTCTGGCACTGGCATCTCATCACAGCAAAAGAATGTGATTGATCACGCACGGAGCAGAAGAGCCAGTCCTGAAAAGTTGAGCAACAATAGAGCTCAACAGCAACAACCAGTGAGGGAGCTGAGCAGCAACTGCCAGTTGAAAAGACCTGATTTAGAGGGCACACCAAGGTCTAAATCTGCTGTGGACTTCATTACCTACAAAGACATGTTTCAGCAGATACAGAGTGGGGATGAAGGACCTGCCATCTATGAGATGTTTGCTGGTCCTATCTATGACAACCTCAGATTACCCAGCTCCTCTGACAGAGTGAAACACAGACAAGTGCAGTCTGCCAAAGTCAAACACAGACCACTAAAACAAGCACAGAGCAAGCTGAAGAGAAGTCCTGGAGAGAAACTGGTGGTTTCAGTTAAAAGCAAATCTAAAATTGCATCCTCTAGGATGGGACCTCTCCTCACACCTGTACTGAGAAAGGACCCCCACAAAGTGAAGGATATGCCTAAACTGGATGAACACAGGGAAGCTCTGTTAGTTCTCTTTGAGGAAGTTAACATCTTTCATAATAGTGCTCAAGAAAAAGCTAAAAATCACAGGTTATCCATCATAGAAGAGTCCCTTTCTGGACATGGGTCTGAAACACCTGATGACAAAACACTGACTACAAATGCAACTTTCTGTAATGCTGGAGATAAAAGTCACAAGCACTTAAATATGCATGAAAAAAATGTGAATTTATCCATTGGAAACTCAAATCAATCAGTTTCTGAGCCTGTGCTATCCAAACAGCTGAAGATAAACACCTGGACATCCTCTAGCAGCAGCAGCCACACCATCATGTCACCAGTTTACCAGAGGTTTCTGGATGAAGTTGGTGATGGGCCACTTACAGATGACCTGCTGCAGTGTCTGGCTGAGGAGCTGATCTCATTGGATGAGAGGGAGATATACATAAGCCCATCTCCTGAAAATCTGGAGCCAAGCAAAGAGGAGTTGAACAAAGTCAATGATTTATCAAGAAGAAATACATCTCCTGGGGTAAAGTGTTTTCATAATCATAATATGATATGGCTATGATTTGGATTGATTTGAAATGCTCATATTTTAGCAATATTTCTTCTCACTCAATCTTTTTTTTATAATGCTTCACAAATATTAGGGTTTAGAATAAAATATTTGGAGGGTTGTTGTAATTTTTCCTTTTGGCTAAATCTATATTTTCTTTCTGCCTTCCTTTGTGATGTAGAAAGAGTTATGGAGACAATAAATCAAAAACACCTCAGGGTCATAATGGTAATATTTCCACATGTCTGTAGCAACAGATCAATGTTTTTTTAAAGTGTGTGTTGGTGGAGCACATTAGAACTTTCACTAAGACACCACAAGTTACATTGGGATCCACATTTTACATATTGTGCTAATTTAGCACTGTTAATACTATTTCAACATAGAGCAGGAAAACACTTACAACCCTGAAAATGGCCTTGAAATTAAAGGTTTTGCCCCCATCACAATAAATTTCAGTCTCTTAAGGAGGAAAAATGTTATGATGATCCCATGTAGCTTTCTAGTCATACACTAAACATATTAAACATATGATTCCAGTCCCTCTGCATTGCTCTTTTAGTTACTTTGATAACTTTTGGTATATTTACTTTTTGCAGATTAAAACAACACACAGTGCTGGTATGCTTGGCTCTGGGCCTCTAGTAGATGACACCATCACATGGACAAAGGGGGAAGTACTTGGAAGGGGAAGTTATGGGACAGTAAGAATTTAGAATACCAACATAAAAAATGTTTGATAAATTGTGTTTTTGTATCACCAGCTTTGAGTATTACCCTGTAGGTCTGTCAACTGTCACAAATCCTGCTTTTTAAGGCTCTGAGACTTAAAAAAAGTACACAAATGTCCTCAGGTATTATCAGTTCAGACCACCATTCTCTTTATATATAATTCTTTACAAATAACTTAAGACACTGTATGCACAGCAGCAGATACTGATGTTTTGCTAAACTAAGAATTCTGCCTTCTTACCAGGTGTACTGTGGCCTGACCAGCCAGGGTCAGCTGATAGCTGTGAAGCAGGTGAACCTGGATGCTTCTGACACTGATGCTGCAAAGAGAGAATACAGCCGTATGCAGAGGGAAGTGGAGCTGCTTAAAACCCTCAGACACACCAACATTGTGGGCTTCCTGGGGACTTCACTTTATCAGCATGTGGTGTCCATCTTCATGGAATACATCCCTGGAGGATCCATCGCCAGCATCCTTCACAGGTTGGGTTGATTTAAAACAGCTTAACAGCTCTTAAGAAGGTATTTGTGGGAACATTAGACTGTAGGAAAAGCACTTTTGTGCCAGAATGTCAAAACAGCTTTAATGATAAACACACATTGTCCCTTTTCCTGCTGTCAGGTTTGGTCCTCTGCCTGAGCGTGTCCTGGCTCTTTACACCCGTCAGATCCTAGAGGGAGTGGCCTACCTTCACCTGAACAGGGTGATTCATCGTGACCTGAAGGGAAACAACGTCATGCTCATGCCTACTGGCATCATCAAGCTGATAGACTTTGGCTGCGCACGTCGCCTCAGCTGCCTCAACCACACTGCTAGCAGCAGTGGAGATCTGCTCAAGTCTGTCCATGGTACACCGTACTGGATGGCACCAGAGGTAGACAGAGTTCAATTAGTTGGTCATTTCTGTTAGTATTCTATTAATTTAATTGGTTTGTCCTAAATATTTTAATCATGTCATCCTCTTTCCTCTCTTCAGGTAATCAGTGAAACTGGATATGGCAGGAAGTCAGACATATGGAGCGTTGGTTGCACAGTGTTCGAGATGGCTACAGGGAAACCACCGCTGGCACACATGGACAAGATGGCTGCTTTATTCTACATTGGAGCTCAGAGAGGGCTGATGCCCTCTTTACCAGATAGGTTTTCTGAGAATGCCAAGGATTTTGTAAAAATCAGCTTGACAAGGTGAGACCTGGAGTCGTCCTGGGTCATTGCAAACTCAAATATATTGTTCATACATTCACATACCCTTTGATCCATACCTGATTTAATTAGAATGAAAAAGACAAATATAAGTTTAAAATTGAGATGTCATTCAGTGGACACTTTTATAACCATTAAACCTTTAAACCTTTTTTTAAAAATTCATTTTGTTTCCATTCAGTGACCAGAGACAGCGTCCATCTGCAGACCAGTTACTGAAGCATGCATTCATCCCACAATGTGAGAATGGAATGAACTCCTGGAAAATACAGAAAAAGAACTGCTGTGGTCACCCAGAGGGATTGTGTGGTTAGAAAGGAGTGACACTAAGAATATTTATGACTTCAAGAGGACTTTTAATGATTTAATTCACATTTGATACTCCAAGAGTTCATATGTGACCCTTAAGGGCCCTGCCACCTTAGTGATGCAACAATAGAAATATGGATTGAACATGTTTCAAAGAGTCTTCTGGAAGTTTAAACACTAAGTTTTATGGTGGAAAAGAACCTGTAGTTGTTGTGGTCTTAGGGTACGTTTACACATGTAAACTCATCACCTGCTAAGGCAAATTATGCAATCAAGTTTACCAAAAGTAAACTTCACACAAATTAGCCCATTAGCTATATAGACTGGGTTTGAATGGGGAGGGGAAATATTCTAAATGACTATTTTTGAGCATACTCAACTGTATGCCTAACATAAAGGTTAAAGGAACCACACGAGAAGCACTTCACTTTGTACATTAATAGAACCGAAAAAATGTGAACAGATGCCAGATTTTTGTTACTGACTTTTGGTATTTCCTATAGCAATCTTATAAATGTGCCAATCATGTAAATACATGAATTTTAAATGTACAGTGTAACTCTACTACTGTGATATATAAAGGGTCTGAATGTGTCTAATCTATATTGCAATTTAAATGACAACATACACAAGAAGGTCATTTCAATTTTTCAGCCTAATTACTCCACAGCTGTGAATGTTAATTACTTCTTGTTAGCTTTTCTCTTCTGAGTTAATGAGGAATCAGTGTGTAAAATTCTGAGACATGCCACACTTATATTCAGGTCTACGAATCAATAAGTTTCTTTAGTTCTAGACTATAATAAGTACGCATAATAAAATAAAAGCAAAAGTCAGGGTTTATACTGTGTCAGGGTAGTGGCAACTTTGAAGTTTATTTCTAATATTGAAATGAAAAGACAAAAAAGATGTTGAGTTGCTCATTTGTCAATAACTGCTTTTGTTCCATATGCTCAACTGTTAATTACTGATGAAAGTACAAACAATCCAGGCTCAGGCTTATTTCGTATTTAGCACACCCCAAGTAACGGAGTCAAAGACAGATGGGACAAGCATGTCAAGATTTGAGAACAATATTGAGTTTAATGTAGGAAACTGATGTAAAGATGTGTCCAGTTACATGGCTGTGAATGTAAAGTCTATCAACTGGATGTGGACATCAGTGACAAAACCTATTAGGGACGTCCACATTACAGATACTTAAGTTATCCAGCAGCATTTGGCTAGTCGGTCTCTGTTGTGACAATGGTTGCTTGAATGGGATTGAGTATAAAGGGTTTTTTTTCCTACTTATGGTTGACTTATTAATACTTACATGTATCCCCGTTATGGTAGGATTTCTAAGGGCTACAGCTTCATGTCATGAAATTATGTCTGATGCACTTCAAAGTAAAAAGGGTTATGTAAACTTTAATAACACACTACTACTATCTTTGTCAGTTTTTTTTTCTTCTTGAGGCACAACCTTTGGCATCCAGCTTAAGGTCTACTTAGAGGTCCAAAAAAATAATTTTTGGTACAAATTGCATCACTCTGATGTGATAAGTACATGTTGGATGTGCCAGTGTTACTAAGGGCATCAACTGATATTTCCTGTGATGGAAAAGCACAGTACAGCACCCTCTGTAGGAAGGCTGTAAGAAGCACACACCACTGGAATGCTGCAGTCATTCACCCGATGATGCCCAGTCTGCTGATCAACAAAATAAAAGTCTTTTATAGGTATTATAGTTATTCTGTTATACTTACAAGCAGCCCCAAACCTGAGTAGTCATGGTATAACTTTTTTCTTTAAACATACAAAAACGTATGTACATTTTTCTCCACTTTCTGTAAACAGCAAGTAAGTGTTCTCCTTTGAAATCCCTTTGATGATTGAAACATGCAAATCATACACACAGTACTTGAGTATAAAAAGAAATCAAGACAAGAAAGTAATCAAGGAGATGAAACTTTACACCTAAAAAATTGCATCCATCAACAGTACTAAATGGAATGCCAGCAAACATAACTTGAACTCATCTCCAGCTGGCTGCTTTCTCTGTACAACTGCTCTAATGTGATTAAATTAAATTACTATTTAAAATATAGAGAAAAAAAAGAAAAGTGCACCTTCCATGCCTTTTATAGCACTAATACTTTTTCTCCAGATCGAGATCTGAAACGCAGAAAAACACACCCACCCACCTTTGCACATTCCTAGACTCATTTGAGGAGGAAGGAGAACCAAGCAGCATTCAACATACTAACAGAAAGAAAAGACTGAGCATCACAACCCAGAGATCTGACAGTCAGGAAGCATAATTTTTCTTTTCTCTCTAATCTTGTCTCTCAGAAATTGAGAAGTCCAACAATACTTTCATTTTTTTGCAGAGAAGTTTTTCTGCCTTTCAGTAAAGGGTTTATCGTCATTATCATCATCATCACATAAAGAGTTATTTTCCTAGGGCACTTAACAGGGAGGTGAGCATAGTCTTCAAAGTCTGTGGGTAGTTTGTTGTCATTTCCATGTGCTGGCCATGACTGCAGAGATGTAGACTCAGTGTCTCTGCTCTCCCACTTCATGTGGCGATTCACTAGGAGGAGGGTACTGCTGAGAGGTCCGCAGCCCACCTGCGTGTGACAGGAGGGGAGGAGGAGAAATAAGAATAAGGAGGAGGAGGAGGAGGGAGGGGGAGGGGTGTTAGCCAAAGAGCTGCAAGCCAGATGAGACACACTGCAGTACAGGAGAGGAGCAAGGAGGAAAAAAGGGGAGAGAAAAAGATGTAGTACCTGCAGCACCAGTGCCACCTTTGGAGATTTTGCTCACTTTGGAGCAAGAAGTGGAGAATGAGGAAGAAGGGTGGTGGTTGTGGGTGGCCTCGGGGTACACCCTCTTGCGCGATGAGGAAGAAGGCAAAGAAGTGGATGCAGGAGGAGCAGGCGTAGTCCCTTCCATGCTGACCAGTCCTGGGGGACCCCGGAGTAGACCTCCTTGGCCCTCTAGGCCACCTCGCCCATTTCCGCTGTGCGTATGTGGATGAGGGTGACTGTGCTTGTGGTGCCGATGGAGGTTGTGATCTGCTCCACGATGTTGTTTCTCTTTGCTCACCAGAGGGCTGGAATGTTTACTCTTATTGTTGTTGGCTGCCATGCCTTCATCTGACGAGCTGTGGCGCTCTGATGATGACACTTTTATCTTCATTTTAAGCTCATCTTTGCTTGATTGTCCACTTTTATCCAGTTGGGAGCTTCCACCAGACCCAGGAACAGCAAGGCGGACTTTGAGTGAGCCTTTGTCCCGTTTGTCACTGTGATGACGTCTATCTTGCCCTGAAGTTGAGGAGGAGGGCACTTTAATTTTCATTGGGGAGGCAGTGGTGCTGCCACCACTACCACCGTGAGATGTTTGGTGGGGCTGTGAATGTTTTCTATTGTCTGCTTGGCTCATAAAGGATGGTGCATAGGTAGACGAGGAGGAAGACGACATTTCCTCCCTTACATCGCAATCCATTACTCCTCCGTGCTGGTCCTGGCTACATTTCTGGCCAGAGACAGACAGCTCTGCAGCATGTTTCTCTCTATATTTGTCCAGAGACAGCTTCTGAGCTTGAGTAAGTTGTGGTTGAGGAGGCTGAGCTGGTGGAAGGTAGGTGGACTGAGGTGGTGGCTGATGTTTACCCACCCCGCTCCCACCAACTCCTTTTTGTTCATGTTTGACGGGGCTAAAGTCTACTGTTTTTTCAGTTTTGTATACCGGTGCATGCTGAAGCAAAGACGAAGTGGAGGTCTGTAAAGACAGTGTGGGTTCTTGGAAGGGGATGCTGAGTGGTTCCTGTTTTATACAGGTGGAGGGGTACCCTGCTAAGCTCTGGCTGCCCTGGGGCCACTCACCGTGGCTAGCTGGATTGTATGTGCCAGCCAAGCTGTCCAGAGACAGTGGTGCAGTGAAGGCAGCGCTTGTTTTGGGAAAACTTGGGTTTGAGGAGGAGAGTCCAGGGAGCGAGGCATCACCTTGACCTTGGAGCATGGAGGGCCCGGCAAATGAATTGTCTGCCAACTGAGAGCTCTCATTCTTGGGCTTTTTGGCAGCTTGTGTTGCCTAAAGGGTAGAAAGAGATTTGTGTCTCTGTTTTAAGCTTGATCTCAGTTTATTATTAGTTACAAAGTCTATGATTAGTTTAGTCATTTTTGGTCAAACAGGGAAATAAGTGTATAGTTCCCATGCCACAAACATTAAAATTTTTTCTACAGCATTTTAGCACTTCAGCTTCTTGTTGGTTTAAAAGGTCACATAGGTTTACAAGTAGCTGTTTTTTGAGAGCATTTATTTTGATACGTACTGCACAAATAAATCAAAATAACTGGCCAGACATGTCTTAATAATGCATGCAACAGAACAGCAATGCATCCTACCCTCCAGTTGCGTATTCTCTTTAACCGACTGGGCGTCTTCTCCAGGATCTGCAGAAATTCGTGGGTCAACTCTACAAATTAAAGACATTAATTTTATCATCAGCTGTTGCTAAACTAACACAATGCAACTGCCCCTTCTCATATTACAAATTGGAAAAAAGACCAAAAACACATTTGAAATATTCCACCGAGGCTCACTGGTAACAGGGTTGGTGTCCAAACTACTTTGGAATCAGTGTTTTGAACATGTTTACAAAACACAGCTATTTAGAAAACCTTATAACAGCACCAGCAAGGTTAAAGAATTGCTGTAAGTTAGTTTATGCTGTAAGTTAGTTGCGGTAAGTTTATGCAACTGAAGACATTATGGGTAATAAAACAAATTTAATCTCACCATCTAGCAGCTCAAGAGTGACAGAGTTGTCCACGTACTCCCACCAGTGTTTTCCATCAGTAGAAACAGGGATCTCCCAGTTGGACCACTTACAGGCCAGGTGGATGCAAACACAGGCGATCACCGTGGGCTTGTACTGGAGGCAGAAGGTAGTGAGGTGTAGACTGTGTAGTGCATGAGGGTATGCAGAGGTGTTGAGTGTGTGTAGAAGGAGTGAACATTTCACATATGTGAGGGTAGAGATATGTGATTATGTATGTGAGTGAGTTGATTCAGCGCCAGGCGATGTCACCATTTGTTGCACATGTGGAGAGAAGAAAAAGAAAAAACACAAGAGGGAGCGGGCAGTTTTAATTTACTACAGCCACCGGTTGCAAAAGATTTGTTTAATCTGACTGCTGAAACATTAAACTCAGAAAATGGAAGTGTCTCTTTAAAAAAAGTCAAAATTGAAATGATAACACCATTTATTGTATAATTGGCTGGGTCAAAATTTGCAGTGTGCATAAAAACAACCATTTAATTTTGTTTTTTGACTAAGGAGGGACTGCTCTCTGTAGTTGTCTCTCTTTCTTTGAACTTTGTTGAAAAGGGCAAACCTAGTATGTGCTTAAGTTTAAGCATTGTTTCAATATTAAGAGCCTCCTTAAATTAAATATGATATTAAATATTAGAGCTAATTTAACCTATGAGTCAAGGATAAGAGGAACTGCAAGAGTGACGAGTATTGTAATTATAGATCATATGTAGACATTACAATATGCTCATGTGATCACATAAAAGTAACAAATAAACACAGACAAATGGCCACCATCCAAGTATTTACAGCTAATATAAAGTCACAAACTGCAACCAAGAGATTTTATGATGTCCACTAAATGTTTTAGTTTCTTGATGAAAACTGGTTACCCACAATCATTTACTATACACATAAACTGAGAATATGTCACTAGAATCTTGATGCATTACAGTAATTCAATTTATCATCACTTTACTACCACCATTGCTCAGCAGGAAGTTGTACAAATCAAAGAATTAGCAATAACTGTGTCTTGCTGCATTACAAAACACATTTGTTGGTAGCTAGATGGTAACGTTGCAATGTGAGACAATTACAATGTCTGGAGTCTGCTCTGTCAGACCTAAGCATCCTAAAACAACACAACTAGTCACAGCCAAGATTTACAAAGTTTGGCTGATGTCAGCATTTCAAACCTTAGCTAAGATAAGTTTATAGATCTAAAATTCTTCAAAACATTAAAAATGCATCACCTTGAAATCAAATCAAGTCCTGAGCTGTATTAAGAAGAGTTATTGGCGGTAGCTCAAAATCTTAATCTTAATTAGTGCCAGCTCAGTGCAAAATTCCCAACAATGTTCACAATCAGCATCCAGACATTGTCAATTGATCTGAAGAAGCTGAAGAGAAAGTTTAATACATTGATATAAATACCTTTCCACCACCGCCTTTTACCAACAAACCCTTTAAGGACCCAATGTTTTTGTGATACAAGGTGCTTCTAGAAAAATATTTATTTCGCGTAATCAACCCAATTCATTATCAGATTGTTAAGTAGTTATATTCATTATATATTTTATAGGTCCTTAATGGGTCGCAAACCTTTTCTGGTCACACCTTTCACATGAGCTACATGTAGGCCTATGGAAGAATGTTGATGAGAAGCGAGAAAAATGTGCATTTTTAGAGAAGCAAATACTGCATAATGTAAAAAACATTACAGACAATGCACTATAAACAAATACTATGAAAAAAAAATTTAAAAATGAATTGCGGTACTTACCGGAAGGACCTCTACGAGAAATGTTTACATCTGTGAAATCTTTAGCTGCTATTCAGGCTACCAAAGTGTCTTTCTTTCAGACTTATGCACTTTTTCGCAACCGAACAAACATGTGGGTTTCAAGCGCACCACTACACTTCACATCTTGCATTCAACCCATCTGTGCCAACACTTGGTCCCTTGTACAATACACCGCACTGCGACTGGGGCCGGTAATGCAACAAGCCAACCTGTCCCGCTCCCTCTGGGAAGGAGGGAAGCTGATGGGAGGAGGCAAGCATCCCAACAACCACCAGCGCAAGTAGGGCCCGTTGGACACTGATAGGGTACCCTGCATTACAGGAAGCTATGGTGTGCAGTCAAAGTGCAACAAAGGAGGGGCAGGATAACAACCTGTTGGTAGCCATGAAATAGGAAGTCTGTGCCAGATCCTTGCTTGCTGTAAGAGACAGAAAAAGAGAGAAACACGGAAGGGAAAGGGATTACTATTTCTACAAGCCAAAACCATTTCAATCTTATTAGGTCAGGATCAGACTGTTAAGCCATTTTTTTTTCATTTTCAATGCACTGATCAAGCCTAGGCCAAGACTGAAAACAACACCTGATGCCAAATGTTTCATTGAACTTAACATTATTTTGAACACTGATTTCATATACACGCTTGCCGCATTGTTAACTGCCACTATACAAATTGTCGTCCTGCTGTTAACAGTGAATGTTGTTTTCTGTCTCTTTTACTCTGAGGCACTTTGAGATTTTGAAAAAACACATTTAAAATAAAATGTATTATTGTTATTATTATTACTATTACACATTTTAGCACTGTTGTGTGAAAGGAAGTGCAACTTTTTCCACATTAAGAAAAGTAAATACAGTTAGTTGCTGTATTGCATTTATCTGCTCCATTTCTGCCATCAATCATGTCAATCTGGCTTCTTATATACTAATTTTTTCTTTACCTTGGATTATTAGATCACTTTTTACCATCAGTATTTATAGATTAATTCACACATTTTAGGTTAATTGCTGTATGCATTATTTATTCTTCATGTTTCTGATTGTTTATTGTTGGTTGTGTGATGATTATGCATTGTGTGTTTGTTGCTTGAACTCAGCTTTGTGCAGTAATTTTTGCCAGTAGCAAATTTCTGGTACAATAAAGTTTATTTGATTTGATATAAAAAACGTTTGCTTTGCCAAATTTTGCTGTTACACACACAAATAGACAACTTTCATTTATTCTCTCAGAATGTCTGCCAACTTTAAAGGGGAACCCCTCTCAAAAGACAGATGTAGGCTAAAAAACACAATCAGAAAAGTGTCTTCACTCTGAGCCCTATCTGTGTAATCACACAGGCTCGCAATACATATGCCAGCCTGAACCAATATTAAGGGTGTCAGCTTATCAAAACTCCTAAAAAAAAGTTATTACAATTCAGTCTTGGACTTGGCCAAATAGGCATCAGTAAATGTTGGTGTTTATGTACTATGTCATACAATGAACTGTAAAAGGTCTTCAAAAGAACAACGTGTGCCTGGTTATGTTATGTAACAATCAGCAAGGTTTTAACCCCCCTCCCCACCCATATTTGAGGTGGGACAAACAAGAGCAGAGGGCACAAAGAGCAAAGAAGGAAGCCTCTACCTCGCACTAGCTGGGAACATTTCACCACATCAGTGTGTGGGTGATCAATAGTAATTTCAAAACCTGGAACAAAATACATGACAGGTGAATTCAACACAGACACAGTTGGGAGGTGACATGTCATTTTATGATCTGAAAAAAAAAATGTCAACGCCCAGTTTCAATTCACATTCTAATAGGTCTCTATACATTACATATTTGTAGTGGAACTTGATAGTCAGTTCACTTTCTGTACGGTACAAATTAAGTCCAGTCAAATTTAATCAGTTTAGATCATTTTCAATTGAAAGACAGACATTTTTCTGTATACAGTAATGAATGTAATCTGTAATGTTGAACAGCAGGGAAATTAAACACAGTTTGTAAAAAAAACTCCACTGAAAGTTTAAAACTTCTAAAAGCTTTATCGATAACACTCATGGTTAGTATCCGAAATGAGGGAATGACATGCCACCTTTACATGATCTACTGAAAAAATGCACATGGAAAGATACCCATACAGCAGCTGATACAACATTTTACGCAACAGGCTGTGATGAATAAATTTAACAGTGATCAATAGCATTACTCCCTTGTATAAATGAAAAGCCAAATATAATGTTTATCATAAACAAAACGCTAACTCTCAAGTCATCCATTCCAGTCACCACTACTTACCCAGGGTCTGCAGCACTATGGATTCAAGTATCACCAGCTCTTGAGCTTGCTGGAGGTATGCCTGAAGTTTGATAGACAGTCATTACAACACAATTGTAATGAGTCTATTAATCTATCCCCCCTAACAACTGATTTCAAATGGCCAAAAAGTCCAAACAAAGAGGCTCATTTTACTATTAATGTAAGCCTTGTTGGGTGTAACAGGAGGCCAGGGTAGTTAAAATAAAGTCCTCAGTAGAGGGCAGGGGAATTTGGCACAGCCAGGTGTACATAGGGAAACCATGACCACTGAGAGAAATGAAAAGTCAGATACCACAAGGAAAAACATTTAACCATACAATATACAGAGCTTCATGTACTTACATTGCTTTTTGTGTCTAGAGGTGGTTCTTGAGGATTTAGGCAAGCATGTGCAACCTTGATCACATGTTCGAGTTTTCGTGGTTGCTCTTCCACTTTTGCAGCCAAGAATAAGGTTGTTGGAGATAGAATCTGTAAAAAAGCACAAAAACATTTAAATGCAAACCAAACCAAATCCATAGCGTAATTTCTGTAACAATCTATCAAACATGTAATTCACGAAATACAGGCTGTAGGTCAATTTATGTGTTGTGTAACAGCATACTTACATTTCTATGGAATTTGGTGAAAGAGTGGTGCATATAAAATCTATGCATGTAAACAATAGCTGTATTTATTGTTAATTGAGAGCTGGAGGGCGGGTCAAGGGAAATCTCAAATTTCACGTGATGTCAGTCGCTGTGCCAAAGAACACCGAGGTCGATTTAGCAACATGTCATTACAGCAAACTAAAAGACACATCATTTGGCCACGCATTAGCACTAAAGAAATACTTCTAAAACGATAGTAACTATAGAGATAATAAAGGTTAAAAGTTGAGGGAAAGACACGAACAGTTTACAACGAGCTGGGTGACCTGCTGTAACTTTGAAACTCTATGCTGCTAATATAGCATACATCAAAGTAGCAAGAATATGCCACTTAACAAGTTATACGTCAGAATGCATATCGGAGTAAAGCATGTCGTTATCTTACAAACTAATCTCTACGGCACGGATGGGTAAGGACATTTTAATACAGTGTACTAGGAGCTGGCAACAGCTGCAAACTCGCGTAATGGCCTTTTACCTAGACGTCAAACCTTAGCAAGCTAGTTAGCACGTTATATTAGCGCATGGTTAAACGAGAAACTATCATATTGAAGTTCGGTAGAAAGAATTATTAAACATAAGAATAGATTTTGAACAACGCGAAAACTAAAAAAATAAAGATGAAATCGAGTAATCGAGAATCATTCTGCTTAACTTCAGTATTCAGTTTATAATTTGCTAACGGTTAACGGGCCCGCTTCAACGGTCGGGCCATGTCTGCTCCTAGTCTGGTCGAGGGATAACGTTATGTTTGTTTACAAAGGATACACGTTGAGTCTCTGACCCATATCTTGGATCAGATTCGCCGCTTGTTGTCGGTAGGAGAGCTCCCGATCTGGTTCTACTCCACATCGGTGGGACGGCGTGTTTTCCAGCTGCTCCCGGGTGAAAAACCATTTTGACGAGGATCCCCGGCAAGCCGCCATTGCTCTCCAACGCTCACTTGGGCATCAAGAAAGCGGATGTTGCGTTGGTGTCGCACAGGAAACACTCTTCTTCTTCGATGGTGAGAGGCAGCAAGTATTGGGTGTCTATTCTTATTCAATGGTCACTCAAATTAATATTCCTTTTGAAATCAGGATTTTTCTAGATTTTTTCATTCCTGTATGCATATTTTATACAAAACTGGCAGCCTAAAGTGCAACCTAGGAGCCATATCATCAGTTAAAATGTCTGTAGAATTTCTGAATAAAAGTCTTTTTTTTTTTTTTTTTTTTTTTTTAAAAAAATTTTTAAAATAAATAATTAAAAAATTTAAATTTAATTGAAAAACAATTAAATTATTAAAAATAAAAAAAGTGTAAATTAGAGTGAACATATGCTGTCTGGCAAATCAGTGGCCTACTTGTGTTTAATATTGTCTTAAAAATAATGCAATTCACAAAATATTGAGAGAAAGATTTTATTATGTATAGATATGTGTGTATATATAATTGCATCTAATATACATACATACATACATATGTACACATACATATACATATAGATATATGTCCTATATAATCATCAAAATACGAATATTTGAAAAAAGCCATTGCACCAAGTCAGTGGGTGCACCAGATTTTCATATTACTCAAATTGCTCTTGTTTCAGGCCCAGAAATTCCAGTGCATTTCCAGCAAGCAATTTATCCTGCAAAACAAGAGTATGCACCATATTAAATACTATATTGGACATACAGGTTTTAAGACTAATTTTTTACTTCACTTCTGCAATAACATTTTGAAAGCTACCAGAATCAAAGACAGTTCTTTCCATCAAAATGTTTGTAATGGATGCTTACATTGTACCACACTGAACTGTGTCCTCGGCACTGCTGTTAAAATGCATGTGCTATAGTCTTTTAATAACTGAGGTAACTGTACTGTCTAAATATGGGGAGAGGAAAATATTGTCACCTTTAGAGAGTCATCAAAGTCCTCCATTGACTCAATTAGTGACCCTGGCTGCAGCTCACCCAGCGGGAATGGATAATCTGTTCCCAGCATCACTTTATCCTAAAAAAGGAATACATTCATGTTCACTTTCATAGTGTTGTGAACGTGCATATATACACACCCACAGCATCTCTGTCAAATTAAAGCTGATGTATAGAAATAACTGCTGCCCTGTTCAAACTAACCATACTTTTCCCACACTCATAACCAGCAATACTTCCTCTGTGTCTTCTCATGAGTGTGAGTTTTCCTTTACCACCCTAACAAATGTTTGTTCAGTAAATGCAAGCTTACTTTTCCAATAACGTCAAGTAGTAGCTTCAAGGCAATGGGGTCATGAACTAGGGAGTCAGCGTAGAAGGAACCAAGGTATTTCCGTGGACTGATCTGGTTGTCCACTGCACACAGGTCAGGGCGGACTTTGTGGCCATGTTCAATTCTACCAACAGTGAATGGAAAAGAGCCACCTGTGACAAGATGAACAGAAGCAATAAAGGTCAAACAGCAACCATACAGGGCTATAACTCATTGCATCTTTAATTGAGCATGAAGTAAGAATGTGTTAAAGTTGACGCCTTTGTGCTCACATTATTTTGCTGTGACTTTAATGAATTATAGAGAAACATCTGGTCTATACCTCCATGTGCAAAGCAGACTTTCAGTTTTGGAAACCTCTCAAAGACACCTCCAAATATCATCGAACAAATAGCCATGGTTGTCTCTGAAGGCATGCCTTTGAGATGGAAAACACAAGTGTTTTTCTTGTTATAATGAGACAATGTAAATGAGTTATGTACCAAGAGGCAGGAGAAAAAAAAAAAAAAGCAGAGCATTATTTCTCTCTATTAGCCATAAACACAATGCATGAAAGCTACAATGGTAGAAAGTCATTACCAGTGTGGGAGTTTTTACTACATATTTAATACAATGATTTTGTCTGTTTGTGGGCATAATGATGGTGCTACCTTTTTGCTTTGTTATGCACATATAATTAAACATGAATCAGTATTAGGGAAAAATGACTGTGTTTTCATTTTCAGCATTTAATTGACTTGACCAGGGGGTTATTCAATATCTCCTGTTTCCTACTCCATCTCTCTTACCCACCAGCCAGGGTAGCCAATACTTAGCCATCCTCCCATCTGTCTGCATGTCCCATGGGTGCACAAATATGGAGCAGCCCAGCTCCTCAGCAGCCTGCATGGAAGACACATGGCAAGATCAGTATGTCTGCATGAATGAGAATGTGACCTCTATACAAAGAAATGTCATGCATTTCTGTCAATTTAGCATATTATAAACATAGGTACATTTGCAACTGCTACCATTAGGAGCATTATGTCATCATGTAAGCATGTACTACAATATTCAGTGTCTTACAGCATAGAAAGGAGAGAGTTCAGAGGCGTTAAGGTCCCAGTTGTTGATATGTGAGCCAATTTGCACCCCAGGGAAGCCCAGCTCCTTCACGCAGCGCCTCATCTCCAGCACAGCCAAGTCAGGGGCCTGCATGGGCAGAGTGCCCAGGCCCACAAACCTCTTGGGGTGACTTTTCACTGTCTGGGCCAGATTATCATTTAAAAGGACACAGAGATCCAAGGTATCATGAGGTTTGGCCTGTAATGTAAAATTCAGATCACAAAAGTAAGCATAATTTATCTGTGGAAGTTGAAATTTAAATTTTCAATAACATATTATACTTCTTTGTGTGGATACATCTGTTAGTGCAGAAGAAGACGGTTAAATGCTTTGCAGATGAGAGTTAAAGCCAAATATTGGATTTAGTCCTTTTTTAAAAACAGGAATGGGAGGGTGCACCTAACAGTAATTTGGGATACAAAAAAACAACACAATGTTTTAGCTCTCAAGCACACAGCAATAAAATATAATAGCTGCATTGTTTTCGATCCAAGCTGCTCTGACTCAGCGTGCACATACCCAGTAACTGAACATCACTGGAACAGTAGACAAGGCTTGAACTGTGACACCTATAAGGCCATAAACAGAAACATACATGCCAGGCATCAGAGAGGTGAAACGATGCACTAGTTGGTGTCTTAATGTTTGGGTGCATACCATGCTGATTCATGTCCCTTATTCGTGCGTTTGCATCCCAGCAGTTTTCTTGAATCACTCGAAACAGCTTCCCATTCATCATCATGTCTGCCTCACCCTGAAACTCAACATTTACATCATGAAATGCTCTTGGTCTGGGCACCTCTGAAAATGTTTTTTTTTTTTTTTTTTTTTTTGGTGATTTCCTCCATGAAACTTACTATTTGCAAGCTCATGAGATCATCGTTTAGATTTTATTGAAACACAACCACACGATGGCAGCAGACAGCTGATTTATACTGTTTTATGGAGGCATTGTAAACCTTCATCTAAATCCGGTATTAAAAATTATGACAAATAGAATGTCTTTGAAAAGGTTTTTGTGCAATTTAAATGAAGATGTAAAAGCAACATCTGGAGAGTGTTCTCTTCCCTTAAAATTTTTGGAATTGAAAATGGCTATAATTAAAAATCTTAAGTTCATCTGCACCTTTGTTACAATTCAACTTGGTGTCCTCAATCATCGTGTTCTAACATTTGTATAAGCCAAATTACCCGAGATGGCTAATGCCTGACCACTCGTCTTTATGTGTAGTTTGCTGTTGCCAAAAGCCCAGCTAACACCTGTCCCTAAAGTTGCATTGGCCACAGTGCTACCAGTCTGCTCCATGTTTTCCTGTGTTTAAGCGAATATCAGTGCTGATGCAGTGGCACCTTGCTGAGTTCTGCAGCTGCTCACATGGTGAGGTCCAGGATGACAGGTCCATCAGGTGAGGTGAGGCTGGGAAGAACCTGCTGTGTCCCCAGTATTATATGCAGCCAAGTTCAAATACTCTGTATGTATATGGATGCTAGAAGAGTGTAACTCACCTTGCAGCGATGGTGAAGCTGGACAAACCCATCATATCCATACCTCTGAAACACATAAGAATGATTATGCTTTATAACTGATTAAAATATAATGTACAAAAACACATATTTCACATTAGATTACATATCTGGTGTATTTAATTAAGGTGTAAAATCTGTGTTTAACTGGAGACATAGTTTGATATCCCACAAACATCCTGCCGTGAAAAAGCCTCTATTGATTTTGTTATTCCATCTGCAAGGGTTCAGTCTTCAGGACTATCCACTCCAACGCCCTGGATAACTCACAGTGAATGCCATCTGAGACCGTTGACTCTTTTGCATACAGATGAAGCAGCAAATGATCTCTGTGAGCAATGCAGCCAGAAAAGCCCCATTTCATATCCCTGCAGATCTGCAGGACTGTGTACTTTGTTGATGCCACAGAAAAGCTTCAGCTTTTCAGAATGAGCAATGGGTTTTATTCCCTTCTTTTTAAAGTGTGAATCTATGTGTTCAAGTGTCAAATTTGATCAGAGTCTGTTTTACATGACATTTATGTGTACTAAATCAACAAAAGAATCTGTGAAACGTCGACCCTAGTGTTCTGGTTGGGAGCCTTAGAGACTATGTGCTCCGTCACAGCTCAGAATACAAACTTAGTATTTCCTTAGTACCTTAATAGTTCCTTGATATTTCTGTGACTTTTCCAAATTCAATTTTGAACTGTTGACAAGTTTCAAAAATTTGCTTTATGTGATTTATTACATCTGTTCGGGATCTCAGAGCCCTAGGCTTTAAAATATGGCTAAACACAATGGATTTTCATGTGTTCAATATCATATCATCATATCACGACAAAATAATGTAGATACCATATTGATATTGAATGGAATGACACTAGTTTTTATGCAGTGCTACTTATCTAGTCCTTATACCTTCTCTTCTGTTCAGCACTAAACATGGGAAATCATTAGCTAAGGCCAGGCCTCCACAGTGACACAGACATGAGAGCACAATCAGATAGGACAGGCAGGAACAAGGCCAGAACCGCCTATTGATTAAAGTTTAACCATCCATTGAGAACACAGATTTATGGAGTGGGCTGACACTCAAATAAGAAAACTCTGTACTTTTTGTTTTACAACTATTTAACAGCATTGAATTAGATGATAAAGTATGCCTGCTACAGACCTGATACTAACAAAGAAGTATCCTTTTATAAACCCTCACAGCTACACATATTCAGATCAAGTCAATGGATAATAAGGTTTTTCTCAGGCTTGTAAGAACCTCTCAGGTTTCAGTGCCTACCTCCTTCAAATCGGGCCACTCCTTTGGTAGAATATGATTGTGAATATCAATCTTCATCCTTACTAATGCCCTGGGGAAGATGTGGAGGTCTTGTGGCTAAGATTTCTTGCAACAGGCTAAATGAACATAAATCCAGCAAAGTCACTCTCCGCCTTCAGACAGAAACCAATGACCAGCAGGTGAATGGCTGCTGGGACAGCCCTGGTTATTCATTACCTCATCTTTAACAAACAGAAAGTAATAATGACAGTAAATATTTTGGACCTTAAAGTTTTATTGTAGCCTAAAACTAAATTATTTACAACCCAAAGACCTACAACTACCACTAACACACACACACACACACACATACCCTTAATAGTAGCATGTATATGCAGGTGGCTGCCCTAATTATGCTGAGTCAGAGTTTTGTGCTGATGATAAGTGCAGTTTTGGATGTTGCTGCAGTGACATTACCACGTTTTGCTTGCAGTGGTTTGACTTTGACCGACACTTAAATATCACTAAACTAAAGATAGAGGGCAAACAAAAATGAAGCTCAATGAAACTCTACAGAAATGTTTCTTCTTATTTTGCAATCTCATATTCTCAATGGCTCACAAGCGTGAATTTTGGCGTCGCCTAGTGGTTAATTGTTGTATTGAATCGTTTAGAATGAAATAATTGATTTCAATGGGTGTGATTATTTGATAACCATCAATCGATAAGTAGATTCTGTGACTTTGGGGGCAAAATCATCAGAAAAAAGATGTGATAGCCTAAACCAATTATCTCTTCTAATTAGATAAATAAAGCATCACACCGACAAAACTGACTATGCGTGGTTATTAACGTACGGGATAATTAGCAGAAAACTATATAATATTTAGATTTAATTTGAATGTTTTTTGATAAATGCCTATAACAGCACTTTGTAGTTCAGTAAAGTTTTGTTTCACACGTAAATAAAAGCTAATTTTGGAGGCAAAACTTTAGATGGATGCCACCGTTATTTTGGCCTGTATGAGGATACGGTGCTGAGTTCTGAGAGGAGGAGAGAGGTAGGAAGGGGAGGAGGGTAAAAAAAACTTGCTAGCACCGCCTGTCAGACCCACATTCACAGCAGATCCCAGCAGTTTATTGCATCGTCGCATCTAACCCTAAACTGTGTGTTAGTGGCTCAGTCGGACGGCGAAACCTTACACCGAGGCTGCGAAGCTGTTCCTCGCAGTGTGAAGTTCACTCAGAGAGAGTTGGATCGCTGCTGATGCTGGGGAGATAAATCCTTTATCTCTCATCTGCTCTTATCGCCATCTCCCCCCCTTCCCCCCTCCCCCCCTGCGCAACTGAGTCTACACCGGTGGCATATTGGGCGCGCTGGATGGCTGCTGTACTTAGCGAACCGGTGTGAATCTTATTCTTCCCCTTATCATCGTCATCACCATCATCATCACCACCTTTCTCTGAAAACAAAACAGCAACTGCAACAAGAATGACAGATCCGGCGATCCAGGAGTCCTACCCTGTCCCAGACCCGACTATTGTGGATTCTTGCCCGGCCACGGTGCGGAACGGCCACTGCGCCCCGGATGGTTTTACCGCCAACCATCAGCAGCAAGCCAAAACCCCCGGCCAGCCTGAGCCGTTCACCACGGGCCAGGAGATGAAAATCACAGACAGTGTGGAGGGAGAAGGTAACTTGATCCATCTCTGTCATATTTGGAGCTGGTTTTAAAGTTATGGCTGTTCATGGATGCAGATTTGTCTGCGTTAGGGACCCTTGGGAGACGGGTGGGCCATTATTTTTTCTTTTACCCAATTTAGTTGGGCTATTTTTAGTCTGCTCTAACATGAATAATTTATGTTAGTCCTACATCAGTAGAAGAAACAAAAGTTGAATTCAAAGCTAAAAACATGGTTAAATCGATTCTTTCCCCCAAAGACTCTCTTTTATTTGTTCATTCATTTCATTTCAGTTTTTAACAGGCATATTACATTGCCTGTGGGACAAAGTTGGCTTTGGGAATTCAGTTGTTCCTTTACCCAGAGACACACGGGCTCAGAATGATTTAAAGCTAAATTCCTATACCAGTCACATGCGTGTCTAATAAACCCTCAAGTGTGCCTCTGCATTTTCTTAAGCACATACAACAGTGTCTGTGAGATTTTTCAGTCTTGATATAATCCCATTCAACATCTCATATGCAAATGATCTGAGAAAAATACACATTCCACAGTGGATAATAAGAGGGCCTCAGTTATGCAATAAACCTTAAGCCTATTTCTTAGTTTATTTCTTAGTTTGTTTATTCAGTAATATATTCAGTCAATGTGTATTCAGTTGGTTTAATTTATAAAAAACTTACCAATCTGATTTCAGGGATGATTAACATTTTAATTAAACTGCAGCTTTAGGCAGGCTAATGACACTAATGTAATTGAGCATGTCTTGATTAATTCGTAAAATCTGAAATGGTTATTGTGTTTAGTTTTGTGACAGGGTTCAATTGGCTCATAATTAAAAGCTGAAATCAGCTAGCTCAAGATCTTTTCATTCCTCAACCAGCTTTAAGACATGGGTTTGCTTTGTTAGATTTAAACCCCTAGGACGAAGATTGGTGGCATGCCCCTTTCAATGTATGTACCGTATTTTCCGCACTATAAGGCGCACCTAAAAGCCTTTAATTTTCTCAAAAACCGACAGTGCGCCTTATA
>JAQMCX010000011.1:18887953-18904181 GCA_029814765.1 Acanthurus leucopareius | reverse complement strand
GTTGCCTCATCCAGTTCCAGGTCATGGAAGATGCTCCAATCTGTGCTTAGGAAGCAACCTTTCAGAGTCTCAACACTCAAGTCTCAAGTTGTCCTTTTTTAAGCATTTTTAAGTGTTTATGAACAATCTTGTACAATCTTGTGTTACTTGAGCACCACTTTTCCACTGCAAAGACAGACTTATAAGTGTTGGAGCTTTGTTCTTGGTTTGCTTTACCAAAAAAAAATGTCTCAACATCCAAAACTTAAAATTTAATTCACAAGGCATTGAAATTCCCTTTTAACTTGGCAAAACAAACTCAAAGACAATGAAATTCTACACAAATGTGGTTTCTGAATTTGTATAAGAGTTCAAAAATTTAAAAATCTTTGTTTTTTTCCTTCATTAGTTCCCATTATTTTCATGTTTTTGGGGTCAAACCTGCAGTCTGGAGAGAAAACACCTTCTGTGTCTCAGCTTTCTGGATAAATAGACAACTGATATCATTAAAAGTTGTTTTGGATGTAGAAATTCAGGCTCATAAATATTGCATGAATCTGCACAGCCAGCCTCATGCTTCATGACAGTGAAACAGCTTCAGGCAGTTCGGTATCTGGGCTTTTTGTCTGTGACTTCAGGCAAAAACTTCTCACACAGAACCAGCTGTGAGCCATTAGGAAATGTATTTGTATTGGTATACTGAGAATTCAGGATCAACAACTTTTCTGTTTGATCTATTAGATGGAAACTGTGCCTTGAAAATTTAATTAAGGTTGTTAAACACAGGCACACTGACTTATTTTGCAAACTTAATATACTTTTAATGTTTTCCTTGCTAATTTTATGTTCTTTGTTTAAGTTTGAGGGGCTGCCTTTAGTCTGGAGCAGTGAGTGAGGTTCTGTCTGCATGACCTGTAATCTGCAGTGTAACAAGGCTCCCTGGTCATTACACAATGTTTTGTGTCACTCACTGTAATACCCCAGTGATCCAGTGCTCTCATGAGAGGTGCTAATGATTATTTAACAGGAGCGATGCATAAAGCATGGAGGAAAGGGCTCCAATTAGTTTTTAAGAGGGGAAAAATAGATACATTCAGTAAAAATAAAAAAATGCATCATTATTATTCACATAGATGGATCAATCAATTTGGTTGAAGGAGCTCCCAAACTTTATCATGCCAGAGCTCCCCAAATAACATTAGCTCATGGCTAACGTGAGATAAACAGCATGTGGCAGTAAATCTATAATGTAAACTGCTTTTTACTCGTAAGCTTTACTTGGCCGGGAGGTCTTGTGGTTTTTTTTGTGGCTAAGTTTTTGTCGGTTGGGCTGTTGGTATGCTCTTCACATCTTTTCCTTTTCAAAAATCAGTCAGTTTTGTGAGTTAGCACCTGGCTAAGCTGAGCAACTATTTGGCAGGCACAGACTGTACCAGGTCAACAGTGACAAGTAACCATTTAATACATAATGTTTAGCAAGCAAATAGCAACATAACCATTGCAAATAAGATTTCCATTTGTTATCATTACAAGTTCTATTTTATAAATACATATAGAAAAATATAATATGATTTTATCTTTTAAAATTATCTCATTTTCCTCTGCTGCAAACTGGCTGCTCCCACACTGAAGACCATGGTTTTAAACTATCAATCACAGTTGATACAACAGTCAGTTCATGGTGCATTTATGTAGAAGAGCCTGACCACCCTTTTTATCAGGAAAAATAGAGGACAAACAAATCACTGGTTCCAACATGGGTATTTTTCTTTTATTATATGCCATTGCCATTGTAGTATGTTCTTTCAGTGCTGTTTTTAATAACACTATGTTTGATAAAGGAACCATTTGCCTCACTGTCTTGTCTTGCATACTGAAAGCCTTATCATTATAGTCATGACCCAAACTACTTCAGCTTATTGGTTCAAAATGCCGTTTTTAAACAACCTTTAGCAAGGGCAAGAACATTTTTAGCTTAGTGTTTCCTACAGCACTGCACTGTTGCACTCCCAGCTTGAACTTTTTTCAGTGAACCAAGTACTGACATTTAAGTTTTAAAAAGATTAATTTATGAGCACTTGGAGAGATTAGTCACCTCTGGCTGTCTGACATGATCACACACAAAAAAGAAAAAAGGATTTCTTATTGAAACAGAGTTTATTTGTTTCACTACAGGTCTTCTGGAGAGCAGCACGCGCCTGAAGCCCCATGAGGCTCAAAGCTACAGGAAGAAGGCACTCTGGGTCTCCTGGATCTCCATTGTTGTCACACTCATACTGGCCGTGGCAGCTTTCAGTAAGTATTTAAAGTTCTCAGTAACAGGCAGCATGGACTAAAGTAAACAGTTCACTTTTCTTAACAGTGTCTGTGCCATCCAATTACCAAAAGAACTGACTGTGGTCGTTTTTTTCTCACTTCCTTGTTGACTCAGAGGAGATGTTGTCATCTGAACATCTGTTGTAGTGCTCCTGCAGGCTCATGTTACAAACCTCTCTCACACAATGTGGATTTTGGAATAAAACAGAGGGCCTTAGTAACGTCATTACACAAGTCTCTACAGTCTGTATTCGTGTAATCTTTTCATTTAAAGTCAGGAGTCTTTTGCTATTGATCAAAACTAACATAACCAACCATGAAATCAAATAAGGTACACATTTTCACTGTATGTATCTCCATGACAGAAGTGGAAATCTTTTTTAATTATTTGAGCATAAAAAAACAGCACATTAAACAAGCGATAAAGAACTGAGCTAACTGATACCATGGGTAACATTGCGTTGAGAACAAATTTTTGATGGATTCTTTCAGTGAGCCCAGCGAGCCTCTTGTGTATTCAGTTATAATTCTATGTGATGTGTCACAAACTTGAATACAGTATACTATTGTAAGCCAATCACACAATTTTTTAGCTGTAGGACGACAAAGAGCATGTGCCTCTTACCCGATTTGACTGGCTGAAAGTCAGCTCTTCAAAAACACAAATTAAATGATCATGGTAGTTAAGTTTAACAGCTGAGAAATGGAGACATTTGGACAAATCAGTGTTTTTCTCTGGTGGAGCAAGCTGCAATTTCATACTTTTCATTTGTGAAATGTCGTTCGATTGTCATTGTTGTAGTTTGATACAAAGACACATTGTTGGGTCATCAGTTGTATTATGTCAGTTGTGTTTGTTGGAGCAAAACAGTATTGTAGAATTATATAAGTGGGACAGAAGATGGGTATTGAAGAGACATTTCTTGTCCAAAAATTGGCAGAAAACAACAGGAGATGTTGTTTGCTTCAGGTAGAGACCTTGATCAAATATGAGCAATATGACACAACAAACTAACAGTAAATCTCACAATGTACTGACTTTGACTCATCCTTTTAGTCACAGTCACAGTTTGAGCTAATTCACCCAACTTTTCAATTATTTGACTGATCATCCATCACCCAGGTGGCGATTGATCCATTCAGAGAGTTTTCATACTTTCATCCAGAAAAATTTTACACTTCCAAGACTCGCTTTTAATGTCAAAATGAGACTGATTTAGTGAAATTAAATATAACATAAAGTACAGCCTTTAGTCTGTAAGGATTCACTGGAAGAGGGAAAAGATATGAAAACACATTTCATTTGCCCCTGTTTCATAAATATGTTTGATTGACAGTGTGTGTATCCTCCTATACTAACGTGGGGACTCAAATGGTGTGTGCAAGTGTGTGTTATGTAAGTATTTAGGTAAAAGAAGATGCATAGTGGGACTCATTTCTTATTTCTTCTCTCCTTCAGAATTTTTATCAAAGAGGCAAAATGTCCTAACTAGAAATGTCTTGCATGTATTATCTGATGTCCATGATGTCCTTTACTGCATTGATGTCCCTTATGTGATCAACAAATAGCACTTGTATTTGGTAACTGATTCTCCCAATCTCATATCAACAATGAAATGATTTTTTTTCCTTTTTTCTGCATGGTGATGCAGTTTTTTTAAAGACTACATGCACTTAACCGCAGTAATCCCTCTGATGTTGTGAAAGGAGGAAGCAACATCTGCGACACACATTTCTTGTCTCATGATACAAAGGATGTCTACCATGTACCATACTCTTATGAGTGCAACACAGGATGTTGCTTTGTCATCCTGGCTAAGCATCGGCGGCTTCAAGTCACAAGTTCCCAGATCTGTTCAGACCTTTTCTCTTCTCCTTGAAGGGCTAAAAAAGCACAGACTTTTTTTTTTTTTAAGTGATTCAACTCCATGGATTCACACCTAGAAGCGTTTGTAAAAGTCTTGCATAAATAAAACTGAAGGTCAAAGGCCCCATTTTCTAAGTGAGGAAAAAACTGAGTTTAATCTTGAGAAATATTCATAACATATTATGGATGGCTTGGAGTCTGCCAATAATAATCAATCACTCAATGTTCTTAGAGCTCTGTAAAGTTTTATAACATACTCAGACTTGTTGCTATGGTTTTGTTACCTGCAACTGTGTCCTATTCTTGTGGCAGCAGGCAGTTGCTTTTAGCAAGACTGGAGAAGTTATAGCAGCTATAAAGAGCATTTTTTTAAAAGTTAATAGAAACTTAAAACTGAGCTAATGCCAAAATGATTATTACACTTATATTAATCTGATGACTGGAGACAAGACTGCAAATGAATAACAGTGTTTCTCCTTTTTTGCTAGATGTGTATCTACATAAGTTATGCTTACAACCATATGGATAAAAATGTATCAGTGTTTTGTGCACACAGGTTGTTTTCATGGCTATCAAGCGGTACAACAGTTATTGTAGCAGTAAATTAGATGTGAAAAAGTTATGATAAGATGTGAAAAAGTTATGATAATAATGATGGATGGATGAGTTTATGGGGGAATTGTCAAAAGTTTGTCATTAGATTCTCACATTTCTCTTATGAAACAATATTATGAAGACTGGAAGGCCCTAGAAGATGAATATTTTATCTTGTCAGTGACATTCCTGTGTTAAAAATTGTCCATGTGCTTCAAGTGAAACCCCGCACAGAAACACTGTGTCTGTGAACAGTGTGTGACAGAGACAAAAAGTTTGAACACAGAGACTTGAACGGAAGATGACCCACAAAAATAAACCACCGCTGAAATGGAAAGACAGCCCGGCTGCTGGGAGACGAACAAGAAGAAACAAGGGAATAAGGGGACAGCGGTGCAGGGAAGTGTAGACAGGCTGCTCTCTGCCAGTCAAAACTGCAGCCTCCAGAGGACGGCTCAGTGTCACTGGCTTAGGAAATGAATAAATGAATGTAACTTTTCCTCTCTCCTGCACCCACCAAGACAAAGAGGGGTATAAGAAAGAGGGGAGACTGAGCCCTGAAGGGGAGATAACTTACAGGGACTAGAGAAAGAGCGATGGAGGCAGATGGATCAGGAGGTTTGGAGTGAAGCTCTGAAAGGTGCAGTAGTACCAAGGGGACGAGGCAGGATGAGTCCTGGCAGACAGCGCTGGGGATTTAGTGATTGTGATGGCTCAACTTTAAAGAACACCAGCATGCCATTTCCTCCCGTCTGTGCCCTACTTTCTCTCACACCCTCTCTCTCACTGTCCTCCATCTTTTATCTTTTTCCTCCAATCAGTTTCTTTACCTTCTGCTTTCTTTACTTTCCTCTTCATGTGCTTCCCCATCACATCCCTTTCTCTTTGTCCTCTTTTTTTCTAGATGGTGAAAAAAGATCCATTATATTCTATGTGGTCAAAGTCAAAAGTTGTTGATTCTATCAAGCTGGTCCTGTACATAGTTTATTTGAGTATGGATTTTTTTTTTAAATTAAGCATTGCATAAGTCAAAGTTCTCTTTTTTATCCTGTTTCTGACAGACTTTCTTGGTTTGGCTCTGTCTCTTGTCACCTTCTTCCTCTCCTTCTCTCCTTTTTCTTTCTCTCAGGAAAACTGCAGATATCATCTGCCCTTCTGTGACATTTAGCAGAATTTTAACATTTGGAAGGAATTATGGCTCACGTCTGAACATTTTCTGCTTATTTTCAGTTGTATTTAGTTCAGGATGTCTAAATCATTAATGGCTGCTCTGCATTAGCTCACAGCCTTTCTTGAGACTCTGTCCTATGAGCCGTCTTAGTTAGCTGTTACCCTGTTGAAGTGGTACGAGTCCTCTAGGCTTCATCAGACATGTCCGACTCAGAGAGTGAAGGAAAAACATAAAAAGAGAACTATTAGCTTTGATGCTCTGCTTTATTCAAATAACAAAACCCAAAGTGATCTTGCAGAAGAATCACCCCCCTGTGTGTGTTTATTTCGGTTGTTTTATGTAAATAAGAGTCTGATTCAAAAATAGTGGTCCCATGACAATATTTGAGTCATTTAGTGATGAAACTGCAGTAAAATGGATTTGTGCCAGCATCATATGATTTATTTGGAGAAATAAAATGTCAAAGAAGAAAAGTATTTTCCTCAATTTGTTTTTACTTCTCCAATAAAAATCTCAGTTAAGTATTAAACCAAAGCACTGATACACAACATGTTATCCAAATGTACCAAAATAATGGACAAGGTGGAAGTAAAAAAGAGTGCCAAAACATAAAGCAGATTTGCACACACTATTTTAGTAGATTTTTTCTTAGATTGTATTTTCACACTTTTATCAAACAAGGCTGTATAAAAGTCATCAACAGGGACTTTCTATCAAATAGAAAAAAGACTAGAGTCTAAAATACAAACATAAAAGTCTCATTTACAATTTTAGCTTTTTCAGTGTAGCAGAGACTCGGATAAAAAACAAAAATAGAAGAACTCTATGCATCCTTTAGTTTACATGTATTTAACTGGAGTCTCTTTGCAGTGGAGCATTTGGACTTTACCTCTGTGCTGAATTCTGAGAGCAGAGGACATTTTTTCACCCTTTCAGTGTTTCTTATTAGACATCTTGACCCAAGCTGTGTAAGGAACTGAATAGATATTGTTTCATATAAGGGAATTTCTGAGCTGTGCCCATGTGATGCATTTGTATGCTGCTTTCTAAATGGCCACAGGAGAAACTGTTTCTTATTCAGAGTGGGGGAGAGGAGACTGCACACCAACAAGGATGATTTTCAGATTGCTTCCTGGGGCTTATAGGAGCAGGCTATAGGAGCTGGCCTGGACTAATAGGCTGCCACATGATCAATCAGTGGCACTGCCAACAACCATTTAATGGTAGTGCAGGGAAATGGGAAGCCTGTGCAAGTACTAGGGGGGAGGGAACAGGAGGGAAAGAGGAGACTGAGAGGGGGCAGTTAGACTGAGAGAGACAGGAACATAGGGAAATGACAAATATTTAGAAAAATAAGTACAGTAAGGGGAGAAAAAAGGGAAAGAGATTTAAAAAGACTGACCATGAGAGAAGATGAAAGTTACACCGGGATTGGACAACAATCAGGTAGAAAGATGGAAATAATGCCAGTGAAGAAAAATGATTAAAGGCTGTAGAGTAAAAGACACAAGAAGAGAGAAAAGGGGAAATGGTTAAGATTTCTATTTACAGCTTCTCTCTCAACCCTCTCTTTTTCTATTTCTCTATTTTTCTTTCTATGTTTCTTGTTTGCTCTCTAGTTCTGCAGTAGAACTGTAATTACTGTGATTTAACCCAGATTCATAAAGTAAGAGCTCACCGTAGTTATAAATAAACCATCACTTTATGGATATTTATTTGTGCCGTGACTTTGGAGCTGTAGATAAAAGGAGTTAAGCGAGAAAGTGGATAAAAAGTTAGCTCAACTTTCACAAACACACAAAAGAATACATGTTTGGCTGAAAGGAAAAGGGTATTGCCAAGAAATAAACACTTGTTTGACTTATAATTCTGCCTGACTGCTGTCAGAGGTTATTTTGCCAGATACTATATCCTTCATCACACGAGTACAGGTATTGACACATTTTCCTCAGATGATACTATTTGAAAAAAAGTTTTCTGTACTGGATACTGGTTTCAGTAAAAGAAACTGGGCTCAGCTGTCACATTTACCCCTTTGGAGCAATGTTAGCTAAAACTACCGTGCTCAGTTGTTTGACCCATATTAAATATTAATGTATTTTGATGAACAAACAAGCTTGAGGTTACAAGAAATACCGAGAGACTTTATAATGCATTGTTATCTTGGGTGACAATAAGATTAAACAGTTAGAATATAGAAAACCAGCGGCCTGACCCTTTAAGAAAAATGTGACTTGAATTGTTTTTCAGAGTAACGCAGAGCTGACAGATTACTGTTCAGACTGTGACTGATGACAGACTAATCCAGAGAAGAATAAACATCTTTGTAAGCAAGACAGAAGACATCTGTCACCGTGACAGGTCACAGGATAATAACTCTTGATGTCATGCTTTTCAGCACTGTGATAAATTGCTGTCATATTACCGGAATTAATTTTTGTTCATTTGCTGACTCCTGTTGCCTTCACAATCTCATTTGCTGGATGTGAAAGAATAAAAAAGCAACAGCAAATACAAATAATGAATCACAGACGGCAGAGTGTACACAATAAAGATGTTTGCATTTAGTTGTATTGTCGTATCTGTGAGCCATTCATCATATCTGAGCAGTCACTGCAGAAACACAGTTGTACTAATATCCATCTCCCTCCTCCCTTTCTTGCTCTAGTTTTACCTCTCTCTGAATCCCTTGGTCCCACTTTCCTTCCTTTCTTCTTCTCATCTGAACCTCTTCTTTTTCTAGCTTCCAGTCCTCATCTCCCATTTCCTTCCCTGCCTCCCTCGGACCTCCCCACCCAACCCCACCTACTCTCTGTCTCAGGGTAAAAAACACAATTATTTATTTATTTGTTTGTCTTTCCTTTCCTGTGCAGTCTATTTTTAATGGTAAATACTAAGCTGCCAGCGGGAAAGTAGTACTAGGCTATGAGTTGTCAGACTTATTAATCAAAACAACTAACTTCTTGTTGTTTCTCTCATATTAACAATCTCTCCAGATTTTTTGCCATTTTTATATGATATATAAAAATATATTTATATTGCCTGTTCACCCTTTGCTTTACATACAGCTGTCACAGCTAATGCAAAACGAGGGACCCAAATGCAGACAATGCCCCAACAGTTCAAACAAAAAGCGAGCTTTATTGTCAGAAAACAACAAGCTGGAAATTCAAAGTCAACGAAGGACAAAAAATATTCCAAAAGATACAGGCCAGGACTTTAGCAGAATACCATATACAACACAGAAGCACAAAGGGCACGATGAACTTCGGTTCACAGCAAGACACTACAAGACATAACTAGACATAACGATCAGACAAGGGTAACCAGGGAACACACAGACCAAATACACACGAAGGTAATCAGACACAGGAGGGATAATCAACACAGGTGACACACATTAGGGCAGGGCAGGCAATCAACACAAGGAGGGAAACTTGACAGGACATGAAAACAAGGAGAGACAAGACTATCAAAATAGAACAGGAAACCACGAGACAAAACACTTCAACAAAAAGTTCAGGGACGTGACACGGCAGTTTTGAATTTTATTTCCTGTTTGTGATTTTTATGCGCAGTTTCTATTTTTTATCTGTATCACTTTTGTATGTGACTTTTGTAATTAGTGTTTGTTTCTAATAATCAGTCAAGACTTTATCTCCTGGTCCAAATGTACATTAAGTGTCACTGTGTTTTTGCATGATACCCTGTGGCTCATTTCCAATGTTTTCACTTCAAATGTGTTATTGTAGGATGAGTCTACCAGTTATATATTAACAACTCTGCTGTCACTTTGAGGTTAGCCAGACTTGTTTCTATATGTTCCAATCCTAAGTAATTTATCGTGGCATTTTTCATTGTTTTAATGCAGACTCAATTTTACATATGGATGAGCAGCAAATTCATGGTTTTAAAATTACCTTCTGATGATGAAGATTATCAGTATATCATTAAACTCAGTACCAAGAACTGTTTTGTGCAGCATATTTGAGTGTATATTTGAGTGTGTGTGCATGTTACCTCACTATTCTAGGGCCATTTCCATTTCTGAGGTAATGAATATAGCAAGAGTACCTTACCTTCAGCATTCATCTGCCAAATTTCAATATGTGTATGCCACTTTGTCTTTAAGCAAACATTTTTTTCTCTTTCTGAACAGCAACGTCTTTCACAAGAGGATTTTAATGAGTCTTTTTCTGTGTCTTTTTTGTCTGATTATTATTACTTAACTTGTGCCTTTTTGGGTGCTAAGTTTTTTTTAAAAGTGTAAGAGCATCTCTGCATTACAGGTTAGCCAAAATGAAAACAAAGCTGTTTACTAAATGAAGAAAAGAAGTTAGAAACAGAATTTAGAAAGTTTAAGAGATTAGAGAAATTTATCCTCAATATTTATTTGGGATTAACCACATTTTATTACACAAGATAAAGACTGATAGTGCATAGCTGTTGCTTTAGATCGGATTGATGTCAATTTGTGTGACCTAACAGCAGACAAAAAAAAATTAGAGGCCAAAGTCTGAAAATGTCGAAAAAGTTCATGTAGCTTGTCAGATTTTTCTCATGACCTTTCTTATTACAAGCACAGACCAACTTTACACAACAACTCTTAATGCAATTTTAAATGTTAAAAGATCCTGTTCCATTTCCTCCATTCATTTTCACACAGACCATTCACAATTGTACATTTTTTATTCAGACTTAGTCCAACCTTTCTTGATGATTTCTACAAAATAGGTGTGACACGAGCCCACCATGTATCCAAATACAGATACAAACAGATAAATTGGTGAAATTAACAGATATCTTTGTGTTAAACCATTAACTCATAGACCTAACTCGTAAAGCATTATTTGAAAGTGTTTTAATGGTATGTACAGTTATATGAAAATGTCTGAATCTAAAACCTTGATTGCTCTGCATATATTCTACACTTCCCAACAAGCCTTTTCAATGATTGCTGTGATTTGTACTAAATTACCGACTTTGAATCCTGATATTAAGCATCTTGAGCCTCTCCTCCATTTATCAGCCAGCTGCTGGAAGAGAAACTCATTCTTAAAAAAAGATGACTATTCAAACTGGATTGCTATTATCAGATGACTAGTAATTTGCTGTGGATAATTTGACCTGAATCCCTTCTCTCCAAACACAAATGCCGTCTCAAAGAGAATTCTATCTATTGTACTCTGATACTCCACATACCTGCCCTATGTTTCTAACTACTGCAGTCACTCCAGAAGGTTTTGATTCTTCATTGATAAACTTGTAAACAATGGTAAAAAATGTTGAGAACTAAAGCTGAACCACAGACTGGTTGTTCACTGGTATGTTAATGCTTATTGGTTACATGTCTAATTCTTTGCCTTATCTAAGTGTTTTGTGGTGACAATGCTAACGTCAATGCTGTCATTTACGGTCAGCGATTTGATGGCATGTGCTAAGACTGTATTTTCCATTTACAAGCAATTACACAGTAAATGGCAATTGGTCTGTTTAAGAGTTACTGGCCTCAGCAGCACAAAGCCTCAGTGTATCATATCTAGCTCTTGACAGAATGGGGACAAGGATACTTTGACTTCTCTGGGATAGAGTGGGGTTCTTGAGGTGTTTGCTATTGTTGGTAGAGACCACTCTCCATTACCTGACTCTCAGAAACTTAAGGATATGCATATCATGAAGTTAAACATTAAAAAAGTGTTTTGGTTGTAAGACCCCTCGATAATCTTGAAAGTTTCCACATAATGTGTTTTGCTTGGTGTACACAGCATGAAAATCACAAACCATAGAAAAACCACCTTTTGTATTGTGAAAATGTTTGTTTCTGCTGCAAAGTTGAGGATTTTAATTTGGTCATTTTAATATATGGCTTGATGAGGATTGACTTGCTTTTGGAGAAAGCCTCGAGTGGCCATTTGAGGAACTGCAATTTTTGACTCTTATGTTGATCAGAATTTTTGAGTTGCATAAAAAAAGAACATAGGGAGATGTGCTGCCTTTGTGTAAAATTTTAGCATTTCTTCTTTAAAAAGAAATTTAAACTATCACATGGTGGGCAACCCCCCTAACACTGGAGAACAACATGACTTTTTCTGTCCTAATTCTTTATATCTATATATTATATATATCTATGTCTATCATCAAAGTATTTGTAGTTAAGTTGCAGTCTTGACTATTACTGTTTATAATCAGTTGTCCCTTTATGATATCAGAGAACAAACAAAAAGCAAACAACAAAGTGTTGCATGACTCACTCAAATTAGTTTCAGTTAACACTGATGTTGCAGGATCATAGTCACCAACCCTGTCCAATGAACAAGTTCCTTTCAGTCCATTTAATATGTTTTCTAAGTAACTTCATGTAGAAGGTTTGTGCGAAAATCGACATGAACTATGAAGTACCAATTATCCTCTTTCTTCCTTCATAAAGACCAAGTGCACATCCCATGTAAAAATTATGCTAATAATTATTTCTCAGTTATAATAAAGTTGTTGCAGTCATTGTTTATCTCCTGAATTTACAGATAAATCCACTGCAGTGAAGTTGCTGGAAAAAATCCGAGTTTCTAACCAGAAATCCATTTATCATAACTTATGTCTGTTTTGGAACCATTTTGTTTAGCTGCTTGATAAATTACGAGTGGCTGTAAAAGTTATTATAAATGTATCTTGATTAATTAAAAGGTTTTTGGTAGAAACGCTACTCTAGCACAAACTTTACTCCATAGTAATAAACTATTTCAGCACTGAGGTACTTGAGGTCATTTGCACTTGTATGATGTAGTACAGCTAAATTGTCATCATGCAGTGATTAGGCATCATAACTACATGGTTTTCTGCAAAAACACCAAACTGTCACAATAAACACATCCCCTGCTCTTCACACCTGCTGAAGCTCTGAGTGCAGCAGTGAGGTTGTTTTCAGTGTTCTCAGTTTCTCACACCAGATGCTTCAGACACATCTCCCCTGACACACATGAACTGCATTAGGAAACACATATAGATGTGCCATCCTCACATGACAGCCAATGACACAGGCTGGTCATATAAATATATATTTTTTAAAGCAGTAAAATCAGAATTGGATACGTTTTTGTGGACTTTTATTATTTTAGGACAGCTTAATCTTGATCATTATTGACTGAAGCGTTCACTGGGTGTGTGTGAAGCTGTGCTTATAACACAGGGGGGTGTAAGTGTTTGTACTTGGGTGCTTTCTTCTGTAGGTGTAAGACTAATGAAATCTTAAGGCTGAGGATAATGTCAGGGTTATAAATCAGTGTCTAAATGTTTTCCCGAACACCCATTTTTCTTCCTCTCTATTAATCTTGCTCACTCCTCTACATCCATTAGTGCATAACACCTAAACCTGGATGGGTAATTAAGTAGATACATTTTTTTTATTAATGTTTTTTTCGTTATTATTATGTCATTCTTTTACAACATGTCGTGTATACATTGCAATTCTGGAACCAATGAACAATAAGTGATACGAATATTATATTATTAGAGAGTTTATCACTTAAATGCACAATGTAGAACTAAATGTGGTTATGAACTACTGCGGCTTCTTCTGGATTTAGGAGTTTTTGAGTGAAATTAATCATAGGAAGTAGAATATTTCTACAATTCTACTTGTGTAAATTCTCTTATCCACAACTCCACTACAAAAGCTTCTTAAGGAGATTAGAGCCCTCTGTTGATTCCAAGCTATTGAAAGAAATTAGAATTTTCTCTCTATAAAAGAAAGAAAAAAATGACCTGGTTTGTACTGGTGCTCGCTCTGTGTTTGTGTCTATAAATGTCTGTCTTTGGTATATGTCTATGGTATGGGAATTATACTGGCTGCCATGCAAAGCCTTTGAATGTGTGTGTCTCTACATATCCATGCGTGTTATAAGCCATTGATGTTCATGGGGTACCATGTGGTCATGCATGGTTTGTTACACAGCTTCAATCAGCAAACCTTGTGATTAAAATGAATAAATTATGAACGCTGAAACACACATCAAAACACATATGCAAACTGTGCAACATACTGCTGGCTAATGAAGCTAACAGCATGCATTTACACTGAAGACTAGTTCTATCTTCTCATTTCACTCATATGTACAACTTTCGTGACAATAACAACAAATTAAACAAAAAAATCCTCAAACTGAAAAAATTTTTGCTTTTTTTTTTTAATTTTTTGAGAATCCGTTTCTTTTGGGTCTACATCAGGATTTCAGTGATGAATAACCTGTTCTGGTCTTCACTTCCATTCCTATATTTTTTCCTCCTAGGAAATTTAAGCTTAAATTTGGTTTTACATTTAATAATATTAATTGGTACTCAGTAGGTGACCTGCTGCAACCTTTTGTGGCTTCAAAGAATCAGTCATTCAAGGGCATCAACCCATTGAGGTGGAGTTGGACTATTGATCCCCCCTCACAAAAGAAACTGTCTGGCAAACCCTGATGTACTGATGCAGGACAAACCCAGCATAAGAAACACTTTATTTTCCATCCAATGCAAACCAAGTACCAACTGGAAATTTGTGGACCTTTGTAATCTGTCAGCTCTCTTTTTTCTGAGCTTTTTATGTCAAACTAACAAATAAAAACAAAAGGAAAAATAAAAAAGCACTGCATGGCATCTTTTTTAGAATGAAGACATTGCCTGTAGAGATCCAAATACATGTTTTTAAAGTGCTTCTCTTGCACATAGTTCACCTTGCTGTTGAAGCATCAGGGAACTCTGGGTAGGCATTTTATCAGAAGCTAATTACTGTAGTGTTTTATCTGTGTGTTTGCTTGGCTGTCACAAACTCTCCACCTGCAGCATAATTATAGGACAGCTTCTCTAGGCAGCCTCACACCATCTTTTATCAGTCTGCAGCACTTGACTATTTTTACTCCTCAAAGACGAGCCAGAGAAGTGATGAGATATAAACGTTGAGAAAGAGAGAAAAGGAGAGTGACAGAGAGAGAGTGTGTGTGTGTGTGTGTGTGTGTGTGTCCAGGATGTTTGTTGTTACTGACACATTGTTCTACTTATTTTGTGTCGAGGTGTAAAGTTTCACAGCTGAAGAGCTCTGTGAAGCACAGAAGTTTTGTTCACATTTAGAAAACAGGGGCCATCTGCTCAATTGAAGGACAATCAGTGTATCTGAAAATTGATATAATTTTCTCCCATTACCGTTAAAGTCTAAATGCAGGTCAGTCAATATAAAGAATTTTACAGGGAGGCATGTCAGCAGTTTAATTGTGGGTTTTATAGGTGTGTTGCTGTGTATGGAACCCTGCAGTTTCCTCCCTCCTTGGTCTTTGTTTTGTATTGTCCCTCCAGTGCTGTTGCATGTGATCTATCCTTGAGGGGAATAGCATTGTGAATGTCATTAAATATTAATGTCTACTCAATTAATTGCACTGTACCACATAAGTCAGCAGTGCCATTGTCATCATGATGATTAACAACTGTGGAGAATCAATTTTAACTGTGGTGGTTTGCTTTTGTAGTGACAACCATTGATTAACTAAAGGTTCAAAACAAAACCAGATTAAGATTAAAGTCTTTCACAAGTCCCCAACAATAACAAATCACCAGTTTCTGATATATTCAAAAATAATGAGCAAATCAAAGGAGCAAAGACTGATATCCTTCTTTTTACTCCTAAATACTGGCCAAGCCCTAAAATCTACAGTTTCCATCATGCAATTCGATAGTACCATTTATTTGACCCTCCCTGTCTCGTGACATCTTTTAAATGCCTGATTAAAGTGTCTCCTCTTGTTTAACCAAAGTCTTGTACAAATGAAAACTAACATTTTGATAAAAGTACCAGCTGAAAACTTTATACTGCAATAACATTTCTCTTTGGCCACTAGGAAGCAGTAGAAACAAGTTCTGAAAATGACACCGACATATTATTAGCGTTACTTTAATAGAGTGTAAATTCATTATCCTTTTGCATCTCCTGAGGGAAATATATGTCCTTTTAGCTGCTAAATGCTTCTCAGTGTTCTTCAGCTAGTCACTAACTGCGTCTGTCTGCTGTTTGTTCCCGAGCAGGTAGCATAGAGTCGGTTTTAAGAGCTTTTTCATTTCATACATTTATACTATGAAATTAGTGATTTTAGCTGCTTTGTGGCCCAGCAGAGTTATTACAAATCATTTAAAGGGAGACATGAGTGTGTACACCAAATTTCAAATCATCTTATAGATTCTAGATCAGATTAGATTTCTACACTGTAATAATTTACCAGCATTTCACAATAATTAACAGTATTATTTTACAGTAACTTGTTGTAATTAAGTTCCCC
>JAQMCX010000011.1:18840750-18867662 GCA_029814765.1 Acanthurus leucopareius | reverse complement strand
CATGGCAGTGTTTCAGACAAAGAACTGTTCCCTGTGTGTGTGTGTGTGTGTGTGTGTGTGTGTGTGTGTGTGTGTGTGTGTGTATCTGCTTGTGCGTGTGCAAGATGCACACCTCATTCATCTGACAACGTATTTAACGGTGATTGAACAACATGGCATGTTCACATTCACAAAAATATTCTGTTTGCCTTTTTTTGAGTAGTGATTTACACAGTCCTGCTAGGCAGCATGGCTTGGACTAAATTTTCCGCCACTCACAAGTTATTCTTTTGTTTTGTTTTGTTTTTTTAACACTTGGTAAATTTTGATGAAAGAGTGAGAGAAAGAGTCCTGGGTTTGCTCTTAGAGAGAGTTGCATTTACTCTGGAGGGTGTGGTCTTGCTACACATATAAACATTGATTGAAACATATTGATTCAGGATATTCTTGACTTAACTGTACATGCCTCCTGTCTCAGATACATTAGGATCATGTTCAGTAGTTCTATGAAAAGCTGAAAAGTTACGCCTGACTCACCATTAGCTTTCAGTAATGTATCTCTCGCTTTAAATTTAACACCTCTTAAATTCGGTATGAATCCATTAATATATTACTATTTCAAGATAAAGTGACACAACTTTATCGCTTGGATTTGATCCTCCCCTAACGTTACAAGCAGTATTAAATTTTACAAACTTACCGGGAAATGTTATACTGACAAGTTATGCATCTTGCGGCTCTTAATGACATTATACAAGTTTTCATTTAAAAGGAAACTTTGCTGATTTTCAGCCAGCTTTGTATTATTCAGTGTGTGTGAAAAAGATTAAATTAAGGAACCATGTCTCTCATTTCTCTGTTTTTAGGTAATTCATTTTCAGTCTCAGTAAATTGGAGACATGGATCTGCCCACATGTCTTGTGTGGCTTACTCATTTTATTAGACTCCTTTAAAAATAAATACCAGAAAGATGTGTACATTTTAGATTTGTGTGTGTGTGTGTGTCTGTGAGTGTGTGTCTGTGGTCTTTCTAAATGCTTCTCAATCTTAACTGTCACACTCCAGCCATTCAAGGCATGCATCTGTCTGTCTCTGTCCTGGAGGCCCCAGGAGTCCTGTTAATACCAAGTACAATAACCATTCGCTTCAAAAGACACACACTCTCTCTCACACACACACACACACACTGAGCCCACAGGAAGCCAATCCCAGGCCAAAGTGGGCTTAGCGTGTAGCCACTCTGGAATGGCACTAGCAACCCTGCCAGAACAAGCCAAATTTGACTAGACCAAACCAGAGCGCTGCTGGCAGGCTGCAGGTGTTTCGAGTTATTAGAAGCAAAGTTTTGTTATGAAATTCTACTATAAATGTCACCCAGTGCTTTTCAGTTACCATTTTGCTAGTTATTTCCTTGATCTATAAAATTAATGTCCTGTGCAATTAACAGTCTCTTAAGTGAAAGAAACACAGCAAATTTGCTCAAATATGAAGTTGGAACTAAAAAACATTTTTTATTTTTACTTGAACAACACTAGACTTCAAAAATCAATCAATTTTCAAAATAGTTTTCATTTAATTAAACTGATTAAATCATTTCTGCTCTGACGGTGATTATATACACCGGAATTGAAACTAAGTGAAATAAAACAAAGACAAAAAAGTTTTTATGTTTTTATCTACTAAGTGAATTCATTGCAAATTAATACAACATACTTACCTGGAGTTTTTTTCCTTTTAGAATGCAATGTGTACGGTGTGAGGTTATTTAATTTGCTATTTAAGTCCTAATTTGTAAATTAAATATAAAGTCAAGTTCCAAATCATTCAGATTGAAATAGAAGTGTTGCCTTTCAGGTGTATAATAAATTATTCAGTCAGGGGTCAAAGTGAGTTTGTCTGTCCGACTGTCTGGGAGAGTTTTCTGAACATGAAGTCATATGGTACAAACACATAAATAAATCACCGGACCCAGCACTGCAAACCTCCAGCTTCTCACAGTCAGTGTGTGTGTGTACTTAAAACCCTCTTATAAACACCCCTCACCCCTCCTGTCTGTCTCAGCTTCCTCACTGCCCTTAGTCCAAAGTTCTGTTACCTTCCGCAAAGACCCTGACCAGAACTTCTTTATAATGAACTGGCCTCCAATGTTTGACTTTGCCCCAAGCAGTCTCCCACTGTAAGAGGCGGTTAACAGGTTATGCTAGCCGGACCGTGTCTAATGTGCTTAAATGGCCCTTGACAACCACAGCGACCTGTTAATGACTGGACCATCCTGTGGTTGTGGTCCCTGAGAACTGGTCAGTTTATGGTCACCCTTTAATGTCTGGTTTGGGGATTCAGAAGAAACTGCATTGGCCACTATAAACGAACAAGTGCAGTCCACGCCATGACCTTTGCTACCTTGTGGGCAGCACCTGTTGGGGTCTATTGATTAAAAAAATTACATTATTGAGTGTATATTCTGCCCTTGCAATATTTATCTCATTGATCTTTGATCATTCAAACTGCAATATGGAACACTTAAATTAGAAAGTCATGCAAGGACAGATTTCACTGGGTTTTTTATAGAGTATTTATAAAACAGGCATCTGACAGTCATGTGCCCCTGCTGTCTAATGGAAATGTACTGTTTTTTGAAACTTGATGTGACGTGCGATGAAGTTTCTTAATGAGTGCCTTCACTCTACTGCATGTGTTTCAGAGTGAAACAGTAATTATAATTAAAAATACCCCCCTCCACACACACATGCACACACACACACACACTTGCACAAGCTGCATAGCGATTCAAGTCATCACACCCACACGTCTGCCTAACTAATGCAAATATCATTTTCACTGTGAGACACAAGGTTATTCAAAAGAAAGTATTGTTTTGTATATGAAGTGTTTAGTAATTCAAGACTTTTGTCACAATGGTGGTGATCCTGTGGACCAAAGAAGATGGTCAACAGTAAGTAGCTCATGTCAGCAGCAGCAGCTATTGGCCAACAATCTTTCACATCCTCCCTTAGTAGGGGCACTGATACACACTTAATTTTCACTGTGGCACTGAGGGTAAGTCCTCTCTGTCCATGTGCTGAAGCAGCTACCATGCTTACTGCCAGTCCTTTCCACTTGTCAGGGTCAGGGAGGTGAACGTACAGTACACTACGCATTAAGAGTTATTTGTTATAATTTGTAATAATTCTTTTTTAATTGAACTTTATCATGATAGCTTTCAGTGATCCCCGCACCAATCTTTGCCATTATCTTTGATATTTTGTAGCAGGGCCAATAAGGAACTGCTCAGAATGTGTTGGGTGATCCTATTAGCTTCAATGCACTGAGTTTTCTTTTAAACACACAAAAGTTAGAGATTTTAAAAATATAAAAAAATATTTTAACTTTTTACATTTATGTTTGCTGGCTTGTAGTCTTCTTCTTTATTGCCCTTGTTGGCATTGGGAATTTTTTTTGTCCATCACCTTACTTACTGTAACAACCTGGAATAGCAGGAAACTCTTTGCAATAATGTGTTTATCGTCCTCTGAATGCTTCTTCACACATATGTGCCTTCTCAAGTAGGACACTAATGAATTGAATACCCAATAATAAAAAAAGTGCTTTGTAGCACTGAAATTACTCAAAACTCTGCAGGGTTTCTTTAATTTAAGCCTCATTCAGATACGATTTAATGTGCTCCTCTGTAATTTAACTCATTGTTCTAGATAGCATTTTAAGCATTGAAAATTATAGGATCTGATCTGTAATAGGCATGGACTTTTAGCAGGACCATGCAAAAGGGAATACTAGCACCTACCTGTAGCTGACATTACAACAGCACATTTGATGAGCTATTGTTCCTCTTATGGTTTTAATTGCTTTCCATTATCGTACTGGTTCCTAAATAAGCCTATACTTATGCTGGTGTTAACATGTTTCTGTCTAAAAGATTAGCAAAGACATTTCTCCATTTTCACATGAAAATGAAATTCTACAGAGTAGATTTTAATAAAAGGACCAGTAACTCTTACTGGAGAAAAAACTAAGATCTATCTCAATTAGTCACTCCAACAGGTTCACTAAAAACAGTAGGTAGGCTAATTCTTGATGTAATTATTAGTCTAGAGTATGAAAAAAACAAACAAACTAATACCTGAAAAATTACATGCAAAACCTGTATGCCTACATACTGACAGGTGCAAGTAGTATTAAAATCACCCAGCATCCCCTAGAGAAATAAATCCAGTCTTAATGCAGCTTTGGATCAAAATTTGACTAAGATTTAATTTAAGGACTAATCTTTAAAACATCTCAGACTCATGTTATAATTTGGTTGTTTTACGGTAGTACTCTGGTTTGACCATGTGCTCATGCTGACTTGCACCCTGCTCTATGGCTATGATATATTGTCAACACACATGCAGGCTCCAAACTGTGTGTGGATGAATTCAGACCCAGGAGTGGGGATCCCACTTTTCTTGGAGGCCAGGCGTTGGTTTCTGCAGGTCACCACAAGAATGTCAGCAATGTTGCCTCCACCATTGTGTAACCCATCGGGTCAGAAAAAGGAACCTTGAGCCTCTGTCAGTGCTGATATGTCTTTTAGTGCCTTCAAACATCAATTACACTAGGAAAATCTAAAAGTAGATACAGTAAGGAGGAAGAATATTTATTTTAACATAGACATGTAAACCCTCATTAATGCTTTGTTTATACTTAACAGTGTATTAGAACAATGATCTCTTTAAGTCTATCTCTTTAGAGAGAAGTCAGAAATAAAATGAGAAAGGTGACAGCTACCTGGATGTTGTGTGCTGGGCTACAGATTAATGTTGAGTCACGTAGACAACATTAGATGGCAGGGCTTTAGTGTAAGGCGAGATGAAGAAGACTTCTGACAGGTCCTCACAAGAGTGATATAAATGGGTAATTTTTCATGCGTTTATACTTTCTAGACATTTTACTAGAGTTATGTTGAAAAAAAAAAAAAACAGGACTCAATTAAAAAAATTAATCTAATTAATTAGAGGGTTTGTAATGAATTAATCTCAATTAATCACATATCAGTATTTGACACCAGAAGCAACATTTTTTGTCATTTTGTTGTCTGTGCTAGCTGCAACATATTTGGCATTGAGGTGGTAGCGGAGGCTGGAACAGCTTCAGATAGGCAAATTCTTTCTTGGACAATTTATGCACACATCCAGATTTCCACCCAGTAGTTGTTTTCCTCCCAACAAACCCAGGAACGACTTCTCGTCTTTTTTTTTGTTTTGTTTTTTTTGTTAATTTTACATTTTATATAAACGCAGCAAATGATCCGAGTCGGACTTTGAACTTGCGTGGAGAACGAAGCTTCTGCACATGGGACGCCCACCCTACCGACTGAGCTAGCTGGGAACTCGTGCAATTAGAAACGTTCTGCACTGTTTGCACTGCAAAAATAAATTAAGATTAGTGTGTTATTTTTTTTTGTCGCGTTATTTTTTCTGTAGTTAATTAATCGTAATTAATGCGATAAAGTCCCAGCCCTAGTTGTTATAAAATGTTTTTGCAGCATTTAATTGGACAAAACTTTCAAAATCCCAGGTCAAACTCTATTGTTGCTAAATGTAATGGGTCAAGATAGTGTTTGTCTGGAAAAGCACTGAGCTAAAGAACACAAGTTTGTTTCCTCTTATGTAAAAAAACATCAAAGAACAAGAAATTTTCCTCAAGAGGGGAAGCAAAATCTAGAATAAGACGGAGAGTGAATATTGAACTAAATCAGATGATCAAAAAGAACAATTACTGGATAAGTTAAAAAGCAACTGTTTGCTAACACAAATCAACTGTAGATGATTATATGCCAGTGATGTGTTTGGGAGAGATTGTATTGCCAAAAAAGTTGCAGATTTAAAAGATAGCTGATGTCCTGTTAGAAAAGAAGTTTTGTATATTATACATTGACAATGATTTATGGTTTTGATCAATGATGAATGAATAGTTTCTCAAATGATTTCACCTGAGTGCCTTGTTTTTACCTCAAAAAACATAATCTTCACAAAAGATCACTGACTGTGCCCAGTATGTATGGACTATATTCATTTGGAATTCTTTGAGAGTGCTAGTGCTATTCTCTGCCCTTGAGTCATATAATGTTACATAAGGTGAGCTAGTAATTAGAATTTCCTACAGACACTTGGATATTGGTATTTTCATCTGTTTAAAGGTTTTGCCTTTTAAAATCTTTATCAATGCCCGGTTTAGCATACTTAATGGTGCAGACATTGTTTTGTGTTAAAATTCTTTGATTTCATGTGTATGTTGTATAATTTTATGTAGTCCATCAGAGTGCACTTTGTTAATGTATGCATTTACCTCCCTTACAGTCAGTTGGTAAATGTATGCTAGTTCATGGTTATTTTCCATGCGTTTTGCTGCAAAAAAATGAAGTATCTTTTGTATAATATATGCATTGCATTGCATTCTATGTGCAGATAAACTTATTACTATGCAAGTTAAAACATAGAAAAATAATTTTATTATTTTTAATTATTGAACTCATTACTTTTGTATTATTATACCATAAAAATTATACCCTCTCTCTGTTTCTCTCTCTCTCTCTCTACAGCTGTATCATTCATGAGACACAGTGCGTCAGCATTTGGATTCGCCGTGAGTTCCACCTTTCTTTCCCTCCATTTGCATCAATCAACTAGTTATAAGTTTGGTCTGTTGTGATTTATTAATGACTCCTGTCACCGATGTATTATTGGTCCCTTTGTCTCCAAGGTAACAGGGCAGAGAGGATAGACTGGGCAGAGAGCTCAGGTTGAATGTCAAACAGTTTTCTGTGTCTGCTAAACAGATCTGCTGGCTTTGGCCCTTCTTTAGGGGAAGTGACTGAGATTTTAATAAGTCTAAAAAATAAACATAATGAGAGTAAAGTGAAAATTCAATCATCTATACCCCAGGTCAGTGAGGGAAAATGTGATTAGTATAATGTGACTAAACATGATTAAGCATAATCTGCAGGACTAGCTCTTTATTAAGACAAGGGTTTAATTAGCAACTACTAGGCCATCTATAACTGTTTAATTAATGTTGTAAAAAGACAATAGCTTGATATAATTGAACTTAAAAGGTGCTAGATAACAGAAACAGATCATACATAGCTTAAGCCACTATCATGTTGAAATTTGAAAAAAAAATGTACCTTTTGCATTTAAAATATGAAAACTGAAAATTAAATGATCATGATTATGTCATATTTTATAATACAGCTTTGGGAAAGATATATTTTTTATCCTCTTTGAGACACTGACCAGTGAAATACAGTCATGTTAAGAATCATGTCATGTTAATAGTATCATCTTGATATCTGTGTGGTTATAGTGCACCATGGGAATGAGTCCTAAAACCTGGAAATGAGGGTAAGGGTTAGCATTGAACCCACATTTCCCTCACTCCAAAGCCAACAGGGTGTCTTGAGTAGGGTTTTAGGTTAAATATCCGTGGTTAAATATCTGTGGTTAGTACAAGCTTAAGAAGATTTCATGTTTTGCTCTACAACACATACAACATGTTAGTATATACCTCACTAATGACTTCATAAGCTTTTACAAGTGTTAAAAAGACAGTTAATAACAAAAGTCTGAAAGAGACTATTGAGGTTGTCAGGAATGTAAAACGTCATACAAAAAGGATATCTAATCCGCCTTGTGGTGTTTATACTAAAGCTCTGGCAAACTTTTCCAACTCAAACTTACCACCTTGTTGACTTAAGCACACAGACTTAAATGCCTGTGTAGTATAGTGTAGGAGGAAGTGTAGGCTTGACTGAGATGGTGAAGTCATGTGACTGTGATGTACTTTGTTCTAAGCCTGAGGTAAGTTTTCTAATTATTGAGATTACCTTTCAAAAATCATAATAGTGGTGTTCTTATGAAGATTCTTTGCTGAACAGACTGTGTAGGCATCTTAGATTTTTGTTTGCCATGAACATTTCTGAACATTTTTTCAGCAAAAATCCAGAATGCAATTGACAAATTCCTTTAGCTTTTTGTTAAGGGAACCAAGATGATGCCAACTTCCAGACTGGCTTACAAAAATATGTAATTCCTCCAACACTCTATGCCACAGTCCATTTTAAAGTAGTTCCTTAATGTTTACCCCATGAAAGCACAAATCGAATTTAGAACCACTTATACCTCTCTGATGTATAACTAAATAAGTGCTGATAAGCTTAAATTCATCTTCATTCTATTTTATTTAAGTAAACATATAATTAAATGCACTTTTTACATTACATTTACCCTGCACATGATTTTAAATTGAGATAATCTTCCTTGTGCTGGTAATAATACATTAGGTAGTTTTATTTCTAGCATCACAGCTTGTGCTTTAACAAGTCTGATACACATCAAGCTGCTTTTTGTTAGATGTGTTTCTTTTCTTTGTTGTTACAGTGCTGCAGGTACTGTAATAAGTTAAATGAACCAAACTGTGGCTTGAAACTAAACACCTTTTTCCTCTCTTCCTTTGCTGCTCGACTCGTGTTTCTGCGGTAGTTCGATGCCACGCTAGATGTCCTGTCATCAGTCATTGTCCTCTGGCGCTACAGCAATGCAGCAGCTGTACACTCTGCACACAGAGAGTATATGTGAGTATGAAGCACACTTTGCTGAGTTTAATTAACGTTTGATAAATAAGAATTCTATGTGATGTGATGCAATTTTGGTTACTCTTCTCCATCTGCATCAAAGGAGGAGAGTTTCTGCATTTCATTGTAACTGTTTATCTAAATTATTCATCCATCTCTCTTGTTCTGATGATCTAGTCTTCCTTTGTTTCTCTTGTCCCCTGATTTGGTGATGAGAAGCCTTCACAACATTTTAAATATGCACATTGGTCCAGAATCTCCCATAGGTGCTCTATCAAGTGGAGATTTGGTGGCTGTGAAGGCTGTAGCATAGTGACTCACGTCATTCCCATCAGTGGCCTCATTTTTTTTTTTTAATTTTCAAATTCAAGTCCTATGTGAGAACAAGACTTTCAAGGCCTTTTGTTCCTTTGCATTCAATCCAACTATTTCATATTTTTGTTTTGTATAACAAGTTTTGATATTCCTCTAAAAAGTAAACTACTTAGCTTCAATCTGAGAACTAAAAATTAGAAAAGGAGGTAAAAACAGTGTTTATTTGCAAGGTCAAAGAATTGCGTTGTGAGTTAAATGTGGTACCACACTTTTCAACAGCAGTAAATGCAAAAGCATATTAAGAACATGTTGAATGGATGGATTTAACTTTAGTTTGGAGGAAATGGGTAATGACTGTCTTGGATGAGAGTGGAGGACCCTTTGTTGTGGCTTCATTTCTATTTACTATCTATTTTAATGCGTTTTATTTCCTAATGACTGTTTTGCTGTGGGATCTGCAGCCTTTTAAGTGTCTTGGTAATGCACGCATGTTTTAGCACTTGAATTTGCAGTGAGTAATTATCAAGTGTGTCACGGAGAGAAGCATTTCTTAAAAACATGCAAACTTTAAAAGTTGCCTTTTTTCTAAGCAAATGTTCGAAGTATTGCTGTGAGCAAGCACCATCCATATCAGTAAAGGATAAACACCACCTCACTGTGCCTGTCAGACACTGTGTCTCTGTTCTGTAGTGGGATAGATGGGACACAGATATTGTAACCCAGGCCCAGCAGATGTGTCAGAGGAAGTGAGACTGTAAATCAAGCAGTGGCGAGGTGTCAAATAACCATATCTTGTTTCACTGCTGCTGGAGCAGGGAAGAGTGCGTATGCAAGCACAATGCATTCCAACCCTCTGAAAACATTCATTTCACTATGTCTGGTTTTATTAAATAAACCAAAATCACAAAATGCCACCCTCAAATTCTCTAACGGAAGTAGAGAAAAGTGTTTATTCCGGTCACACACAGTGACAGTCATCTGCCAAATCTGTCATTATGTTTGAGAAATTTGGTATGTGATTACTTCTAATTATTATCACTCAACTAAGCAGCTGCAGTAACTGCTGTAACATTATTTAACATGCTTTCTGTCTGACACAGTGTCAAGTGACTAATTTTGTCATTAGCCTGTAAAATAAACTCCAGTATTTAGTGTAATTAAAGGGAATTGATGCATCAGTAGGCTTACCACTGCCATTTCACTGATGATGTTGTCACTGGGATGCCCTGGCTGTTATTCAAGTGAGTGGGAAGGAGTTACATACTTCAAAAAGTCTGGTAAAAAAAAAAAATAAATAATATTGGTGATGCGAGGATACATTGGACATTTGTTTAGGTCTTGGCTGCAGCAGTAGAATGCTTAATTATGTTGATTCACATGCAAGTGAAAGAAGAGCTGGGATGAAATGGGACTGCTCTCAGGTCAGCTTCTTTGGGATCAGCATGACCTTCCTCGTGGCTGAGTCCTAACACTTCTTCTCTCTGTGTGTCTGCAGAGCATGTGTGGTCCTTGGCATTGTGTTTGTTCTCTCCTCCTTGTGCATCCTCGGAAAGGCCATCCATGACCTGGCTACCAGAATGCCCCCGGAAGTGGTGAGATAAGACAAATACACACATACAGCAGCACACTCTACTAAAAAATTCTGTGAACAATATCTAAGAAAAGGATGGATGTCCAATGCTGACATTAAGTGCTAACGAAAAGTCTATGATATTTATGTAGTTTGAAGAAAAGTCCTTCACATTTTTCTTCTGTGTCACACTAGAAATATTTCGGGTCTTTCCAAAACGTGTGAGGTGTTTTTTATTGCCTAACCCACTGCCCAACCACACTTGATTCAATCTATGATCCACCCATGCCCCCTTCATAAACTCCACACCTGAAGGTTATGACACAGGTTTTGTGTAATAAATTCTAAATGTCAGGCCCAAACCAAGACAATCTTCGTTGCATCCAGAACTCCAAAGTAATATGCTGGAAAGTATGCTAAGTATGCTAAAACAGTATTCAAGATTTTGTATGTCCTTGTCTTGTCTGAAACCAATCATATACTTGAAGTGAACACAACAGGGAATACAGGGAAATATTACAGAATGCAGGCATTAGACACACCAGCATTAATATCAGACAACAACAACATATCAGATAGTGAGGGGGAACAACCCAGGAAGATGTGAACTACCATCAACTTAAGGTTTAGGTTAAAACAATTATATGAAGGTTTGCCGATGTCATGTCAACAACACAACTGTTTCAAAACTTACAATGGTCTTTGTGGTATTTAGATTGTTTAATTAAAAACACATCTCTCACGCTGCTTACAGCAGTTAAAACAGTGTGTTAATGAAAAAAGTAGTATGCACATTGTGTGTGTGAGTGCTGACATACGCATACTTTGCACACATGGTCACCTGTGGGCACACCATGCACACACATTCACACAAACTGGCATGCTGAATAAAATGTTATAAAAACCTGAAGTCTGTTGAATCAATACACACACATACAGTCATATTCATACAGAGCAGCACACACATGCACACACACACACACACACACACACACACACACACACACACACACACACACACACACACACACACACACACACACACTCTCCATTCATCTCTGTGAGTGAGGTACCTTTTTTTAGCCCTTTGCTGTGACTCTTCTGACGTCAGTTTTTGTCTCCCTCCACCTGATTTTTTTTCCTTTTTTCTCTTTGACTTCGACATGCACACACACTCAGACATACTTTCTTTTAATGTCAACATCACCCCCCACCCACCTCTCTCTGCAGGTGTCAAGATTATGAATAAGATCCCAAAATAGTCTTATCCCTCTGTTGCCAAGGCACGGCCCGACCCTTCCGTCATCATACTGTTAGGGGAGCACCCATTGCATTCTTTCCAGCTCTGAACTCCCCTATTTGGTTTGTAAATGATTTAACCCTCACCATCTGCCCATTCCACTAACCAGAGAATCCAGGACAGAAAGAAAAGCTAAATTGTTACACTTCAAATACACATGGTATTCTTTAAGTTTCCTATTAAATAGTTTCAAATGTTGAAGACACACAGCAGTGCTCCTATATCCCAAAATATCCTCACATTTCACCGCTGATATTTTTAGCTCAGCACAGTTCATGCTTGAATTCTAAAACAACTGAAGAATAAATTTTAGGTTTCTGGAAGTGTGTCTTGAAGGTGCCCTGTGGATATTTCTTGTAAACAAACAAAAGTGCATTTTCTATATACTTGTTTGTTTGCATCTTTATATTGGCTGCAGTTCTGTTCTTCTTTGTCTTCTCTGGTGCATTTTCTGTGTTTCTGTTCATTTACCGAACTGCTGATTAGTATAGAAATGATGTTAGAATGTCAAATACATGCATGCTGTGCATTATTCATCCTTGTGTGTGCACGAGATATGAACAAAATGCATTCCTGCTCATAAAAGCATTGCTCAGTCATGCCACTGGTTGCCAAAACTTGGGTAATCTTAAAGGTGTAGAAAAAACAGCTTGCTTGTTGTGTTTTTGATATGCTAATATTCTTTATCTGTGTGTTTTCTAAGTCTTAATTGTAAATTATATATATTTAAAACAAAGTAATATTAGGTTTTATGAATGTTAACATTCTGCCATAGTGACAACATTCTTAGCTATTTGTGCAGTCTGTTAATTCATCCCAAAGAACTAATGTTGCTCACTGACTGCACGGATTTTAGCTCTAAGCTATCTATGATGTACTGACTCTGTCCTTTATTCTGTTTCTCCCTATTGTTTTTCCTGATATGTTCAGGAAACTGGCTCATACAGTTAAGAAATGGGGAGGATTTTTCACTTGAGTTAAACAATATCCACCTCTCAGAGACTAATCTTGATGTCAATTTGACAAAGGAACATCTTTTTGCGCCCTCTTGTGACTTTGTATGTAATAGGCATTGTCTTGAAATCACATAGCTTTATGTTTCCCCGAGCTTTGCTAGCATACTACAGTAACTTCTGATGTGAGGATGTATTTATCTGTGGCCTGTTTGAAAAACCAAGTGTGTGTCTTGGTTTTTATTAAGTGCATTTTTGAAGAAGCCCATTCCACCACAATCAAATGATAAATGAATGGCACGTAGACTGAGAAGCAGGATGAGGGCAGCAGCTCGTCTGCAGACTGTGTTTGGTGCTCCAGTGCCACTATGTTAATAGAAACTGTGGGTGTTCTGTCTCAGAGGAGCTTCCTGACACCAGCAAGAGCCTATTACCACTGTCTTTCTCTTTGACAGCTTCCCTCTTTTCTTCACTATCTCGCTCCCCTCTTTGTACCTTCAGTCTGGGTTCAGACACTCTCTGTCCCACCTACCTCTGCTTCTTTTTTTTACTTTTAAATGAATAATTTTTTTTTTCAGAAAAACATAGCCATATCTATACATAGATATTCATTCATCTTTGACCTCCGTTAAGTGATGTAATATACCAAGACAGCTACTGATTCTCTGCAGTTATGCAGTAGACTATTCTTAGCATGTACAGCTAAGCTACGTCTAATTGATTATCAGTTTATCAAGGAGTGGCTCCAGTAAGTTAGTTCCATCTCTATCTCTGTCATTTGTCCGACTGCCCTGTATGTTCTTCCTTCTCAAAAAAAAAAACAATTTTCATTGGGTTTTGCCAATCTCTCTCTGTCACCTCCATATCTCATGTCTGTCTAGTGTCTCTCTCTGCCAGTTTACCATGTCTGCCCCCCTTCATTACCTTAGCCTTATTCTTGCCATTCATTGACTCTTTCTTTTTATCCACCTTTAGGCTATTCCTATTGGCAAAAACAGGCTTGTTCATAGAAATCTCTATCAAACAGAAGTCAGAGGTGATTTGTCATACCAGCAGGAATCTGTTCATGTGCTCAGTTTGAATGTCTGCAGGGCACTGTACGTGACTATAAGGCCTGACAAAAATTATGAAAAGAACATTGAAAGTTTAAGAGGCAAAATATTATCTACAGTCTGAGTAAGATGTTTCTAAGTTGATGGTGTCATCAACTCAACTTGGGCGTCCATTCTCTTTATCTGAGAGATTTTTCTGTTCACATAAAGATAAAATGCAGCAACACAGCATGAATACTGTAAAATGATACTACCTTGAAGAATTGGGTTGTAAATCTGTAGTGAGTGGACCAAGGGCGAAGAAAATCAGGAATCCTGATTCGCGTCACATCCTGGGTTGCTGGTCTCATGGCAGGTTGCCTGTGTCTAGTGCCTGATTAAATACAGAGCGTTAAGATTGACTCTCCCTGCCTCTGTGCTGGATGTGAAGAGGGCAACATGCACTGATACAACTATACGTATATTTTAAGTACATGCATGTGGTGACACACATTGACCATATTTTTATACAGTTTATTTTCAGACTTTTATCTTAGTTAGTCTTTCTCAATGAATAAGGCCTGAAAATCCAAATAAGATTAATGCAAAATAACAAACTACAATGTATTGATCTTTCCAAATAAATCTTAGCAGTGCACTAATACAACACAGGCTATTTTTTGTTCTGCCTCAGTGCAATTCAAATAAATGGGAGTTTCAAGGATGTTAGAGATTAACAAGCTATTAGCTGACTGACAATCAAGAGCTCCAACTATAAGGACGCTAATGTTGCTTTAACAGGGTGTGTTTATACCATAGAGAGATAAATGCAAAGACTGAGTCTGTCTGAAATTTCTCCCAAAGTACTGTATACAAAAGTTTACTGTATTTACCCTGAACTCTTTTATTTAATTATCCAAACAATGAATGTGAATTAATGCAGTATAAAATTCCCACAGGTATCACAATTAAATGAAAAAAGGAGTGTACTTTCTGTTGACAATCCCACAATGCAGTGTGCCATTTTATATGTTAAAGTTAGCCCTGTGCAAAATGATGATGACTCATGAGGGTCTGAAATCTCATTTAATACCTTGGATCTATTAAGTGGAGACATTTCAATTGCAACAGTAGGAAAAACAGGTTTGAAATTAAAATAAATGATGGTTTATAATAATAATAATAATAATAATAATAATAATAATAATAATGATAAAAAAGGTGTAGGACAAAAACAATTGAGTTGAATTCTACTCAAATACATCTCATATTGTCCCAGTTTCTCCCTTCTTTTTCTCTCCTTGTCTCTGTCTCTCTGCACTGTTGGGCCAATTAAATCTGATAGACAGACACTCTGGGGTCAAGTGTTGGTTTTTGCAGTCTGTTTGAGACTTGGGTTAAAAACACGAGACCCCCACATCACTTAGAGGCGTCATCTGTATGACCTTGGGTTGATGCATCAAGTGAAGCTTGTATATGTATTATTAATGCTTGAGCTGACAGAAAGCATTGTGGGTCATTCTGTCTGACAGATAATGTTGGTGCTTTTAGTGTCTGCTGTACAGATACCTTGTGTAGCTTTCTGTCTTCTTTATCTTTTATCTGTTTCAGTCATCCAGCACACATGGTTAACCACAGGCTTCTGTACAAATAACCAGCTCCTCTGTCTTCTTTGTCCTGTCTTTGTTTAGGACGACTTCCTCTTCAGTGTGTCTATAGTGAGTGGGCTCACTTGTGCTCTGCTGGCTGTGGCCAAGTTCATGCTGGGAAGAGTGCTGACTAGCCGGGCACTTATCACTGACGGTAGGGTAAACATACACACATACACAAATACAAACTTTATATCTATATCTATCTATATATACTTTATATATATATAAAAAATTTATATCAGTATATTCCGTTTTTATAGGACTACTATTACTGACGTATTGATTTTGTGAAAGGCATTTCAGTGTTGTAGTTGGTCGTGAGGGAACCCTTACCCTATGCTGTTAGGTAGTAAAACTTTCACTATAATATCATATTTGATATATTCATCATAAGCTTTTAGGTCCAATCTGAACTAGAAGCAATAACTCAGACATATATGGTGATTAAAAATGCAACATTTCCCTCTAAAATGAAGTGATATAAAAGTATAAAGTAGCCTAAAATTGATATTTTATTTTAAATCCTCAACCAAGTGCAAAAGGCAGCTGTTGAGGGACACAGTAAACACCAAACACACATGACAAACAAAGGACACAGAGTCTGAAGCACTGAAACCAAAACTACAAATTGCACCCTATGTGTATGTGTCCCTGTGTGAGAGAAAATTGCTCATATAACTTAAATAAAAAAACTAACAGGTTAAGACCCACTGGCTGCTCATAGACACATACACATGTGCACAAAAGCAGAGGACACACGCTAACACAAAAACACACGCTTCTAACCCAGGTCTCAGAACGCACAGGGCATCAATCCAATAAACCTGAGGTTGCTGTTCTCAGAGCCTGGATTTATTTCCCAAAAGACTTAATACTTACTGCAGCTAGACAATAACCCACTGCGCTAGCTTTCACACAAGAAGAAATGTAATTGTAAAAAACATCAGCTGCTGTGCAGGGCATCTCAAATACAGTAGATATAGTAAGCATTTACTTAAGTTATATCCATTTTATTTGTGCCCTTCAAAACTGCTTATTTGTTGTCCTTGTTGTAAGTCTGTTTAAAAGGAATGCCACATTTTTGGAAATACATTTGTCACAATGTGTCGTAACGGGATCAATTTCAATCTCATGTCTGGATTATAAATGTGAACCTATACAGCCAGCAACAGGCTAGCTTAGTATAAGACTGTAAACAGCTTCATGGGCTTTATCCAGGGGTTAGAAAAATGCCCATTAGAATCTTCAAACCTACATAATGATAAAGTAGTAAGGCAAAGCACTTTTTGACAGTGTCTCCAAAATAACACTACTGGGATTACTGCTAATATTGACACTATTTTATGTGCTGGGGATTTTGTTATTGGCTAATTTTTTCTAAACTGTGGCAACAACATAAACAAATATTGTGTAGGTGATGTTACAAATGTATCTGAGTATTATGTTAATGCTGAGAGTCTGTGGTGTATTTAAGTTCAGACTACTGAAACTGAATAACTTAGACATAAAATACTGAAACAGATGTGATATTTTCTCAATGGTTGTTTTTTCAAGGGTTTAACTCTTTGGTCGGTGCTATTATGGGATTTTCCATTCTGATCAGCGCTGAAGTCTTCAAGCACCATGCTGACGTCTGGTTTCTGGATGGCACCATCGGAGTTCTCATTGGATTCATCATTTTGTCATATGGTGTCAAGTAAGACAAACCTCCTCATTTGTTTGATTTAAAATATTTCATAGTTTCTGTGAGTTCTGTTCAGGTGCCATCCATATTCTTTTAATGCCAGATTTGTTTCTGTCTCTGCAGACTCCTGAAGGACATGGTACCTCGCGTGAGACAGACGAGGCACTACGAACGTTTTGAGTGAGAGACATACGTGTTGACCAGACGAGCAAGTTTACATGCACACACACCCGCACACCTAGCTGCCTCCTGCCCTCCGCCCTCTTCTCTTTGTCCCTATAAACACCTAAACACATATTTCACCTGCACATGCAGTACATAAAGACTCAACAAGGCTCATGTTCTCATACACATGAATATATACACACACATTCTGTATATACTGTACATAGTGCTTTCATGCATTCTGACATGAGCAAACACACAAACTAAGAGGGAATATGACATCATTGAAGACCACCTCCAGGAAGGAAAACACTGAAATTAAGACTTTTCTGATCTACCACCAGTTAAGCAATTACACCTGGAATAAGGAAAAGACCCAAGAACCAAGACATCTGTCTACTAACAGGAGCTTTGGATTTGTTCATGTTATACACAGAAAAGTTGCTGCTTAGATGAAAAGTTTCTGATTATCATAACTTTCAAATTGCACAAGATATGTATATTGATTTGTCAGGGTGGACAAAAAACACTCAAACATAAAGCAAACAGCAGTGAAGAGGACAAGAGACTCTGACGACAAACGTTTGCCTTATGATGGCAATAAATCTAAGTGCACAAGCAGTTTGACCAGTAAATACTACACTGCATAGCCTATTGTACTGTACTGTAAGTAATGTCAACACAAGTGAGCAAACTTCATGCATTGATGTGTGTTGCTGATGGTTTAGCACAGCGGTACTTTCAGCACAATGTGTATTTCAAAAACAAACATTTCAAAAACGGGATTTGAGGCTATTTGCCTGTTTTGTCTTAACTGCTGCATCTGACTTTTCACAGTTTCATTACCTTATATGTTTTTTTTTAGTTATTTGTCTTTAAAAAAACACACCTGTGTGAGCAATTTACTTTGATTCATTCTGTACTTTTTGATTTTTACTTGAAACTTGGCTTGAAATGGTAAAATCATTCCAGGTAAAAACGGAATAATACTAAAATACCTGTTTTTATAATGGGAAGTTTGGAAAAACATCAATATTTATCTTTAATTTCAATTAGACAGCTTTCCATCTTAGACAGTCAGTAAAAGCACTTAATTGTGAATGTTCCCTGTACTATTTGCTATAATCCTGCTTTGTATCATTGCATCTATGGACTGTTGCACAATATCACTGCAGTATGTAGTATTACTTTTATTAATACTATTTTATTAATATTTCTTCATCTTGACTTTAAAGTTAATTTCGAAAGTTGGATAAGACAAAGTCTCCAACCCAAGATGAAAAAAACACAAAGATAAAGATGAAGTAGAAATTTGTATCTCATTTCATTTCATTATATTTGCATTTGATATTTTCTCCTGTGTCTGTTTACTTGCTTATTTCTCATTTGTTCTGCACATTTCCATCATTATCATTCATCATCATGTGCAATGAGCAGAATGTAAATAAACACCACACAGACTGTAAATATGTTTATTACACTGTTGCGGAGCATCAGTAACAAAAAGTCACAACCATAGTCATAGTACTTTATGGCCGACATAATAGGCATTTTGTAGTAGAGCATCTAGTTAAAGTACAGGATGATCAGTGTTACATATAGTTACTCCATAGTGCTTATATTGCAAATGTCCTTTTACATATTACTGTAGATTATTGGTGAAATAAAATGTCAAGTTTTACTATAAATTTTCGCACTGTAAAAGAAAATCTTAGCTTGGATGCCGGTGTGATCTGACAGTACTGTCCAAGACTTCTTAATCACTAATTAGACACATATTATGACTACGACCAAATATCTTAAATGAGTCAAACACTGTACACTGCATACTGTATGTTTATGCCTGGTATCTTGGTGAATGTGGACCCAGAGTGCTTTTGGGCCCCCTTGTGGTAGGGGGCCAAACAACAGGAGTTTTCATTAGTATTCAGCTCACTGGATCCATGGGAGAGAGTCTAAATTTATCTCAGGCTGAAGACAGTTACAAAGCCTTGGACAGTGATTCAGATAGGGCCTACATCCACTGTACACTGTACACTGTAATTATCAGCTCCGGGTGGACGCATTGGACAAGGTGCAAATTTACTGGTGTTATCCCTAGTTCTATTTATGATGAATAAGGATTAGCTGTAAACTGAAGGTGTGAGGTGTGAGGATTAGCTGTAAACTGAGGTGTGTGAGCTCACACCTCTTCGAATCACCAACAGCACACTGATTTGTAATGTATACAGCCCCTTCTCAGATGCATAGAAGACAATCTTTACAATGACTTTCACTAGCAAAGCACAGTGTTTACATGCTAATGACCACATGAGGCACAGAACAAACACAATAACTCAGTCCTAGTAATAGTACACTTTGCTAGCTCAGTTGCTCATATGTTAGCTATAGTGGTTTTGGATGAACTTGAAACTGATTTTATCTTAGCAACAAAATACTTTCTACCTCTCTTCTTTGCACTTTGTTTTAGTTTCATACCACTTCCTTATGCACATTCATTCTACTAATCAAGGCAAGACGCTGTGTGATTGTGGCTCTCACCCTCTTTCAGTCCTTTGTAATTAATGATCTATGAAGCTGCTGCTCTCAGTGAATAACGGCAGGTGAGTGCAACAGCTGTATTTCAAAAAGTATGTTAAAAATAAATTGTAATTCTGTGATCACCAGAGTTGCAATTGAAATTCATTCCTAATGTAAAGTTTTAAAGTTTTTTTTTTACTGCTCCATTAAATGTTTCAACCCTCATGCTCCATGTCACTAATAGACTGCTAGGGGTTGTGAGAAAATGACCTCTGAACATGTATTATTTGTTTGCACAAACACTAAACCCCTATTCAATGAGTAGGTTGTATTAATTTTGGATACACTTTAATGTTTTGTTGAAATAGCTCAGAAAAATGTCCCTCTTTGCAGACTGATGTCTGTGCATTCAATGGACCTGTGTGAATCATGCAATTGTACTTGAACTGCCTGCTTGACATAAAATGATTGACCCAGAGGAGACATCAAATCAATCATTTCGCTCAATTTCACAAACTTGTAATAGCAATACTAATCAGTTCTCAGTTGCTAATGGCTTTGCATGGACAAGTTAAAAAAACCTATAGCTTTAGTGGTTACAAATGACTTGCCACACACGTACACAAACAAATACACATACACATACAAACAACAAACATACAAACATACATGATAGGTGTAAATGAATTTCCAATTAATCTGAGTACAAAACAGAATTATTAATTGTCTGTACAGTAATGACTTCAGTGGTAATACAGATTATGTAAACACCATTTATATATGTAAAAGAACTATGAAGTATCTCTTTGTCAAAGAGCAAAGTTTTATTGATCAATAAAGTTTTATCCTGCTTATTCATCAGTAATGCTGAGACAGCGTCTTTGTTTTCAACCACAAAAAGGTCATGAGGTTGTCCTGCAATTTAGGCAGAGTGTGAACTCAGTTATCTGTGTGCCATGTTTGTGCTGTGGCAATCAGTAAAAGTGAAAAAGCACAAAAATTATAAAAGCATCCCATAATTTCTGTTAGTCTGAGCCCTCATACTGCTTCATCCAGAAGGAAACAATAAGAGGTTACAGTAAGTAATGTTAAAAAATTAGTGATACACAAATATAAAAATGAAAAATAAGGATATATGTTGTCTTAACTTTTTTACACACTACTTAATGAGTTCAAAAGTCATCCAGCATGAAGGCCTTATTGCCTCATCATGTCGATAACAATTATTTTTCAAGTGAACTTTGTGTGCTTATAATGACCCTATACCTAAATATATGGTTTTCCAGTTTGAGAATCATTCTTGTTTGCTTTCCAGAAGAGGAGGCTGGTACAGTTCTTATGTCTGCACTTTTAATATGAAGCTACATCCAGCACCCAGATAGCTTAGCTTAGCATAACAACTGGAAACTGGGGGAAAAGAGTTGATCTGTTTCTCTATAAATATAACAAAATCCACCCACCTTTTAAGCTAAAAAAAAACTGTTTGTGTTTTGTGGCAGTTTATAAAGCAGGATATTTTTTGTGACCACATAGAGGTACCATTGGTTACAAGGCAACCTCACGTTGACAACAAGCATCCAGGAAGTTACTGCACTTTGCCAAGAAATCAAGCATATAATCAGGCATATAAATCTCCATAAACCTAAATTATTGTTTGGATTAGCAGGTATATTCTACCACAACAATTATAGCTTTAAAGGACTGATAGGTAGGCTACATTTTCATACCTCAGGACAAAAAATGGTGAGCTGTTTACCTTTGTTAGGCCACAGTTTGGAAGATGAGCTTGTACTGTCTATTTGTATCCAGCATTCATGCCATGTCATGGAGAGTATTTTGTTGGCAACATGCAACAGAAATGGATATCAGTCACTAGCTTAGCAGACTTGCATTTTTTTTGTCTAGAGCAATTTTTTTAAACTATTAAAGACACATTATGTAATAGAAAAGGTTTTTTCACTTCGGAATGTTCTCTCACTTGCACTTATTTAATTTTACACATTTTCATTATCTTTGCAGGCTTGCACCTTTCCTGAATCAGTACTAAAATGTTCATTAAACGGACCTCAAGGCGAAGGCAAAAAATAAGAATCTTTATCTGCTTACTTACTTTTCAGATTCATGTTAGTCAGTTCATATCATTGACAGGCAGGCAGAGGCTGTTTTTTTTTTGGCTGATCAGCTAATCTTCACCCTGATTTGTTGGCAAATTAAATGTCTGGAAAGTGAATAAACATCCTATGTGTATGACAAGTTTTTAGTCTTAGTCATTCTTGCCCAAGCAGTAAGAAGAATTTTACATTGGTCAGAGCAAAAAATTCCCCTAATGTGAAAATAAAGTTACTGTTTATCTTTGGTCAAATATTTTTTAATACAGTCTAAAACTGTTTGTAGTTTGACTGGCTCTTTTGTATTAAACTGTGATGTTGCCCTATCAGATGTCATGTAATCTCATGACACCTTTGTATTAGTGCCGATAGAATGCCAGATACCTCGCTGATAATTAGAGAGAGATCAGTATGTCAGTTGTGAGTCAGGATATTGAGATAACATCCACTTAAGTACTTTTTATTAACTCTTATTACCCTTTAATTGCATAGTGACTATTGTATAAGGGTTTTTGTATTCTATCCAGCAGTAAAACACATGCTTTGTATAAGGACTGGGAGCTCAGGAGCTATTGGTTAATGCTTTCAATAGAGCAGGGTTTTCATATGGGAAAGACAAACCCAAAAATATACAATAGACAAAAGATAGACACAAAAATAGTCTATAATTTCATGAAACAGATGTGTACAATAACCACATGCAATTCCATAATATCACCACATGGGGTCAGCCTACAACAGGTTAATTCATGACTTCTCCTGCAGTTACAGCAAAAAAACATGGGGTTGAATAATTTTTATTTAGTCCAAAGACCTGAAAATTACAAACATCATCATGACATGTTAAATAACAGGAAAAAAACTGAGCCTCATGGTGATGCTTATTACTATTTGTCACCATTACAACAGCTACTTTTTCTGTGGTGCTATAACAAACATAAGTTATTCTGTAATTAAGACTATTCAAATGTATCAAAACACTATTGAGAATGTACATAGTGTACAAACAACACACACACACATATTTAAATATATGCATGTACAACAGGTGAAGCAGCACATACACTGTAATTAAAAGGCTCTTGAAAGCAAGCACCTCACAGAATACAGAACCCATTTTATTCTTGTCATAATAAACTATTTAGGTCCTGTATCTGGCAGAAAAAGCTTTGAATCGGTAGATTCATCAGGACAATGTCACAATCAGATATGCTGCTCAGTTATAAGTTATTATTAGATTACTAAAACAGCTGTTCCAGATGTGTTGAAACCAAACACTGTGCCAGGTGCTTAAATTTAAGTAAAATATTTCTTACAGAAGTTTTTTTTTTTTTTTAATTTTATGTCCAATTAACAAAATACAAGGGTTAAATTAAGAGTCCTAAAATGAACTGATTTATGTTTTTGAACCCTCACACACTCACCTTCTTCTGACTCAGCAGGGCCTGTACCTCGGTGCCTTTGTTAATGCCTTTGTTTTTTCACATAGCTTGGCATCAGGGCAACCGTCCCATTGATCTCCAAGTGCTTGTGAATAATGTCCAAATAAGCCCAGTTGCCCTGCAGTGTAATAATGTGGCAATGGGGAATAGAGGAAACAAAATGTGAAAGAGAAGTCAATGGACAAGGCACAAATTACACCTCTCCTTTGTCAAGTATGTGTTTTAAATGGAAGTCTAAATCACAAGAGGGGAGCCAACAGGCTTATTCTTAAATGCCAAAAGGTAAAATGAGATGACTTAACTATTTTCAGCTCACACAAAGGGCAATCAAAACTGTGAATATATATAAAGCAAAAAAAAAAAAAAGCTTACATCATTTTTCAACTTTTTGTTTTCATTACAGCTACCCATTACTTCACTCTGCACACTTTGTTGCACTATGAAACTTTGGTGATAATCACTTCATTGCCGTTTCAAATCATTATTGCCTGAGAGAGACATGTGCCCGAAGAAAAAAAACATTTTTCGACATACAAAGGTCCTTGGGGCTTCTATCATATTTGTCAATGTTACCTCCAAAACTTGGCATATTTGTGTATACAAGTGCCTGGTTTGTCTTTAAGTAGACTTAGGCTGCTCATTTTCCTCACTGCTCAGCTGGTGCTGCACCACTAATCCCAGGAATGTGAAGTCTGGTGTCTGAGCTGCTTACAGTGAGACGGTCAGTTTATAAAGCTAGTTGAAATACCAAAGACAGAGTTTCATTGATGTTATTTTTTATAAAACTTAAATTACAGTAACCATTTCTGTACATTTCAGATAAAGGAACATACGTCAGAATTAGCTAAGAAAAAAGCATAACTAGCATGGTGTTGAACTGCATTAGAATCAGGTTCTGTGGCCAAATGGACTCTCAATGTTGTGTTTTATGGCCAGAAGTGCAAAAATTAAGTCTGGTTTAGTACCAAAAGGATCCAACTTGAATTAAACACCTTATTTACACACAGAGGTACAAATTATGGAAAAACAATAAGCTCAAGATGCAAAAAGTTTGCAATATGAGGCAGTCTGATACCTTTTGTTTTCCAAGGAGCCTTATCAATAGACACTGAATATAAAACCTCAGGATGGAATTGGATTGACAAAAAAGTGACCTAGTGTGACAGAGCTCTGGATGATGCATGCAAGTTAAGGTGCTGCTTGGTTTGACTTCATTAACAAGATGGCTGCCATGGCCACAAACATTCCCAAATTACTGCATAACAGTACACTAAAACCTCTTTCTGACAAGATTTGAAGGTGATGCAGAGTCTTGATTCATATTTGATCAGCACTGCCGAGTTTGGGAGCTTTGTCTCATTTTTATGAGCCTGTTAAATTGCACTGAGTGGATCTGCAGACTGAACTGAAACGTGAGACAAATCTGGACTGGCAGAGCTCCCCTTTCAGTTGTAGTGATAAACAGGCCCTACATTAGATAAATGGTTGTGATTGGCCCAGTGCCGGCCCAGTGGAATTCTGTCTGAATGGAGAGGAGCCAGACTCATTCACAAACAAACCATGAGCTCGGCAGATTGGTCTATTTTCAAGGCCATGAATTTTTACTTATTGAGGCGTGAAAGCATCAGTATGATTGACACTGGAAAATACAGGTTCACAGCAGTTCATCCTACATGTGATGGTTGTTATCAAAGTTAGGACAAATTTTATGCACTTATCTATAAGGTCCTGTTAACATAACAAAACTATGCTTGAAACTGATAAGTTTTCGTGTAACTTCATATTTTAAAAAAAAGACATTGCTGTGACATCAATCCTTGAGCACAAGAATCTGTAGAAATAAATGAGAGTGCTGCAATTGGCAGTGCAACAACTACAACAAATCAATATTAGAGGATAACACAAGGCACCTGCATAAACACACTTAAGCAGCATGGCAAGTAAAAATAAAAAGGCAGATGATGGCAACTGCATGCTCAAAAACAGATTATTATGTCTGAATGGACATTTTGCTGCAGGAGTGTGAAAATATCAGCAAGGTCTGCAGGACAGTCAAAGTTTAATAGTCCACCATTTTTCTTGTCATCCTCCTATTTACAGCAGCTATCCAGCTGAAAACATAATAGTCATGTGCAAAGCTGAGCCATGTCAAATGTTTACCAGTTTGCATGGCAAAGGTAAGGAAGGCATTTTCCAGCAGTTGCACTCTGGGACCTGATCTCAAAAGTTTGTGTTTTCTGGCCCCAAAAATGCTGTTGTTGTGTGAACAAAGGGACCACACCACAACTAAAGTATACAGCTTAATGCAAAAAGCCTTGTTGTGTAACCAGACCTTAAACTAAAACCTTGCAGTTCTTCTCCTTGCTGTTCCCCATCCATGCGAACATTATTCAGTTTGCAAGAGAACACATATGTGAGATTCAGATTTTAGAGCCACATTTTACAGTCACATTATTGAAACGTTTAATATCAAAATAAAAAAGGATGATAAAAAAAATAATAAAAATGACTAGTACAACTAATGATAATATGTTCTTTGTATTACTTAGAATTCAATTTAAGGAGAACATGCTATAATTCTTAAATGTTAAATTCAGAAACCTAAACTGTTACATTTCACACTGTTCAATGTTTTTTTTTAATGATTTAAATTATGTGATATGAAACTCTTCTATTATTTCTTGATTAAATATTATTTTCAGTCTAAACTACATCACATTTTGTCCTCACTTCATCCCACTTCTTCTGTGACAAGAACATGTTCAGTAACCTTTAACTGCTTCTCTTTCTCGTCGGATACCTCATCACCTTTTTTGACATCTTTTATCTCATGACCGTCTCAGACCCATTTTGCCCTTTAAAGTCTCAGATACAGGCCAATTGTTATTCCTGTCTTTATATTAAATAATATCATTTTTATAACAACAGACACTTAAATGTAGTAATTGCACCCAATGGACTCCACCTAATCTCTCTTTTTTCTGAAAATTTTCCCTGAATGGATGCTTTCTGCATTTCTCTGCTAGTATAATTAGCATTTAACTCAAACTTTGCTCCTTTATCTGCGGCCCATCTTTCTCAGCTTCTACCTTTTTTCCTTCACTGTTTCTACCTCTTTGACTCTATCTTGCTCTCCTGAACTTGAATTAATTTGTTTGTGACAGTGAAACTGCAATGAATTTTACCCAGGTCTTGAATTATTTTTAAAAGCACTCTTGAATTTGTTCCCAAAAAGACTAAAATGTCTGTGCATAGCTTCTCTGTTGGCATGTCTCACCTTTTTGGGACATCTTGTACATTTGTACATTTGTACATTTTGTACATTTGGGACTTGCATCATTTTAGTTGTTTAGGCAGAAGTTTTTATAAAATTTATTAAGTTTTTATAAAATCACACATTTCAGCAGTCTCTCAGCACTTTTAGAAGAGGACTCTGAGCAGTCTCTCAGCACTTTTAGAAGAAGTTACAAATGGCAAAATGAATCTTCACATCTCTAGCCTCAATGACTACCGGCCAGTAGCTCTCACTCCAGTGGTGATGAAGTGCTTTGAGAAACTGGTACG
>JAQMCX010000011.1:18827082-18840650 GCA_029814765.1 Acanthurus leucopareius | reverse complement strand
GCCACCCATAGGTGGCTTCTCCTCACCTGGATCCTCAGTGCCATGCCATGTTACCAGTCTATTTACTGTGTGTGTGAGTGTGGACGTGTGTGCAGGTGTGTGTGAGTGCAAGTGTTGGCGTGTTTGTGTGTGCGTGTGTGTGGGGGGTCGGCTCTATATGTGGGGGTGGGGGGGACGGGCTTTCATTTTTTATTGTTGTATGTTTGGTCATTTTATTCTGTTTTATTTTGTAAAGCACTTTGAGTTGCATTTTCCTATATATGAAAAGTGCTATATAAATAAAGTTTGATTTGATTTGGTTTGATTTGGATAACTAATTGTAAAGTGAAAAATAGCCTTTGTAAGTTTAAAAAAGAATTTATGAAGACTAAAATAAAACTATTGTTGAATTTCGATTGGTAATAAAAAATGTATTCAGAATTCAGAAATGCAGAACAGAACAAAACAGAAAAAAGCAACTGGAATCACATATTTATTTTTTGAATAAAGACAATCACATTCTGCGGTAAATAAATATGTGATGGGATGAAACAAACTCTCTGGTTTAACGTCATAAGGCAGGTGTAGCTCTCTAACTAGACAGCTTTTCACATCCAATGACTAATTTGCATTGCTTTACTTCATTTGACCAACACAAAGCCTAAAATGTTGGAAAGGCTAAAAGGAAAATTTAAAGCACATCAAGCAGCTGTACTGGGAAAAGAAAAAGCAGCAGGGACAAAGACCATAAATGGAAGGCAAATTGCCCTTTAACATGCCTGAAAAAGAAATGCTTTATTACTATTTCTCAGACCCTTGTGATTCTTTATACTTACAGTGTGTACTAAGATGGTTTTTAAATCCTTGTGTTTATTTTCAGAGAAAGAAACACATTAGAGTGGCCAGATCTCTCCTGGGAATTGATGCAAACCCTTCAGCTTCAGTGCCCACAAATCAAGTTCTCACACTCTCCATCAACAACACATCTGCCCTGAATGACCCAAACAAACGATACGTGTGGGAATGCTGTAAGAGTTCTTTTTACAGTTTATTCTACTCAAAGATTAAGAATAATTTTATTTTTTAAGGAATAACTAACATAAGGTACAAATCTGATACATGCTTGACTATAAGGATGGTTTATAAACTAAGTATTAATGTTTTGATTTAACATGTTAGTTGTTATTGCAGTGGTATGACTTTCCTTATTGATTTGCAGCAAATCCCTGTAAATGCCAAGGAGAGTTTGAGGGACTGACTTACGTCGTTGAAAAAGACTGCATGCCAGAGCCATTTCATTTTTTTGAGTATAGTTTTAAAGTGATAAACAGAGCTAACAATGACGTGGAGCAAAAGGAATCCATATGCATCACCGTTACTGCAGAGAAGGAAGATCTTTCGCCAAGGTACTTGATGTTCTTGTAGATGATCTACTTAGATCACTAAAAGCACTGAACTTGACATTCTCATCTTTGTACTCCAGATTTTAATTTGTATTTCAGGTTTAAAAGTAATTTTCTTCTAAAATAAAATGCTAAACAGGCAAAGTGCCAGAATGCTCATTTATGACAACTACTGACTTCAGAAATTTGATGGGAACAAAAGAAACCGCTTTGCAAAAGAACCAATATTTTACTCAGTTTAAAAACACAAACCGTTTTTTCACAGTTTGAGTTTTTCTTGCTTTGTAATCAACTTTATAATAAAGATAAGACAAAGCAGAGAAGTTACAAACTGTTTATTCTACCCCTTTATAGTTTTACTAGACAGCTTCTTTGAGATGTAAACATTTTATCTGTGTTATCCTAAATATCTATATATATATATTCTGTCTTAGACTTAAATGTACTAGTGGTTGTGAGCCAGTGAAAACGAACAAGGATGCAAAAATCAAAATGTCTTGTGATAGTGCTTGTCCAAATGTTGTGTGGTACACCGTGGATCCAAGAAATTATGATGACTGGAAAGTAAGTTTGATTTAATAATTACTGATTAATAATATTAATTAATTCTGAATTATTTTGGACATAAAGTTCACACAGTGAATGTATGACGCTATGTTGCCATAATTTATTTATTTATTTGCAGACTGAACCAAAGAGCTGCTACAGAGATGCAGGAAGAAGCCCACTTGAGAAGAGACAAGATGGTGGGACTGATTATACTGTGACCTCTAACGTCTTAGAAAAGGGCAAGTCTTTAGGTCGGGATGTCACTGTGCTGATTATTTTTGGTACGTATATATTAGTCAGTGAGTTATCTTGCCCTGGTCTGTTAATAACTTTTGGGTTTCAGACAAATTATCAACGGTCTACCAATATTGCATAAAGAAGTTATTAAATGTTTATCAGTAGTTTTATGATGTTTATCCTTGGCTAATGAAAGGATAAAGTTTAATTAATGCAAGGAAATAAACTCCACACCAGTGTAGAAAAAGCAGTATTATTTAAATGAAAGAAATTATTGCAGTCCTGCTGAGTATTTACCTGTTTTTTGACATTTTGATCAATATATGATGACATGTTTTGCAATACTGACTTTTATTTTTTTTACTTCGTCCTTTTTTTTTTTTTTTTTTTACTAAAGGGGATATCATGCCTCAATATGTACCACTAGTAATAAAAACATCTACAGATAATTCATCTCATTCAACCACTGCCAGCACCACTATGGCCACAACCTCCACTACCACTGCTACTACAGCCACCACTGCTACAACTGCTACAACTGCTACCACTGAAACCACAGAAACCACTGCCTCTACTGCTACTACTCCAACTACTACTACTACAACCACTGCTACCTCTCAAAGCACCTCTACCACTGTAACCACCGATACCACTCCAACCACTACTACTTCTATTACTACTCTCACACCTGTCGCTGCAACAACAGCTACTACAGCTACTGCTGTGACCACTTCAGCTGTTTCAACCACTATGACCATGACCAATGCTCACACTGCTGACACATCTACCACCAAGAATTCTAATAGCCTGAAGTGCAGCATATCACCAAAGAGTGGAACAATCCTTGATGCTTTCAAAATAACGTGCAGTACTGAAACTCCTTGTTCTGACTGCCAGTATTGTTTCAAGCTTACTGAGGGTGAGTAACCAAAGTTGGCAAACATGCCCTAAACGCAGAATATATATTATTATATTTACTTTCAGATATACCTATTAAGCTAACTTTTTTTTACCTGTGTTGAATATTGTCAGAAAAACATCTCCTTTGCAGTGAGAACAATCAAGTGCAGTTCATCTTCCTTCCTCTTGGAGACCGAAGTTCCAACTACAACCTGATTATCAAAGCAACTGCAAAAAATGGCATCGTTGTAGCTGACACCACTGTAACCACACAGGTATGTCTAAAGCATAATATGTTAAAAAGAAAAATAGGGGTGTGACAGAAAAAGACCTGGGGATATGGTGAGTTTATGCCTTTACACCTTTATTAAAAAGTGTCTTTTTGTCCCAGGTGCTGGATTCTACAGCAAACTTCAGCTCAGTAGATGGTCTTCAGTCTGCAGTTGAGAACACTGTGGCTCAGCTTGAAGGAAACAGTCTACTGTTGGGACAAAATGTGGCACAACTCTTTAGTTCTGTGGCCGCTAAACTAAACAATGAATCTGATGATTTAGACAAAGCTGATAGGCAAAAGGTAACTGCACCCACAGACTGTAGATTTCTAGATTACTTAAACTGGTGTACACATTTACTTGGAATGCACATTTATCAGTGGATCTCAATGAGTAGGTGGCAGATTAGCTGAGTGGTTTAAATTTACCCAAGAAAATTTATCTCCAGTATGCAACAAAACATGGTCTTAATTGCCAGACACCTGTCCATAATGCATTGATGCCTCTGTTTGCTGAAGCTTCGTGAGCAGATGCTGAACATAATGATCAGGACAGTCAACAAAGTTCCAACCAAAACCCCAGAGGAAGTTCAGGTGACAGCCAGGGGACTTTCTGCTGTCATCCAGAAAGGCACCGAACTCAGCTCCTCTGCTCAGGTATTAAACAATGAACCCCACACTGATTAAATTTACATGACAAGAGGGAAAAATAAATCAGTCGTGCTTGTATGAACTCAGTAAGTGCTGTTTTCACTGAAGTTCACAGCTGGAGGTAGTGAATGTCATTGGCAGAAAAAGGCTATCAGCTCAGCCTTATAATTTGTATGTGTATTTGAGACAGAATATTAAAGGAAGAATATCAGGAGTGTTACAGTATAAAATAACAAAAAATGGTTGCCTTCAAATATACATCTGTGATTGCAAGAGTTGATTTCCACCCCCAGGAAGAGGCTTCGGTATTTTTAACAAAACTCAGCTCATCTCTCCTCAACATGGAGGTGAACGATAGCAGAGAAGTACACACTGCATGTAGCACCATTGTGGAAGGAGCAAGCCATATCCTGGACTATCCTTCCAATGTGAGTGTTTAACCATAAGGCCTAGCTGATGAGATTTACTTCTCTAGAGGGAGAGTTGCAGTATTCAAATACTGCATTTTGCTAGTCTGTGACTGTAACACTTTGAGATCACAAACAGTATTTTTGCTCATCCCAGGAATATTTACAGCCCTCAAACCCTATTAAGGACTCAAAGTCTATTTCAGCATGCATGTTGCTCCCATTCTATTCCAATTTAGATTGACAGCTTGAAGATTTAGCTTTTTTGCCCCACCGGCTGTTTTTTTGTTCATGGTTTGTCAAAATCACCTCCCCTTGATCAAAGTCTTGTTTTACCTTTACAGAAAAATGTCTCTGATGCCCTTCTAGCTGTTCTGACCAATATACAGAGTGCACTGTTAAAACTTACAAATGCTAACGCAAGACCAGCTACCATCCAACAAGGTCTTATTAAAATGTTTGTCAGTAGGTAAGTTCCTCGCAAGCTTAAAAATTTTGCAAAAGATTTTTGTTCTTGGCAAAGCACTAGATAAGATGATACCATTCTCATAATCTGAATGGTAAATATAAAATTACAGACAGCAGCTTGTTAGTGTACTTTAGCATGAAATCTGGGAGTATTTATATGTGAGCTATCTTTTATCTAAATGTAGCAAAATCTGCCTTCCAGCATCTCTAAAGCACTAAATAAATTCTAAAGTGCTTTTTGTTTTATATGTAACTGCACCTGTGGTGTTAGAAAGTTTGAATGTATTTTTTCACTTGAAGAAAAAAAGGGAAGTGTCAGATTTTAATTTGGTGCACTCCAGCAGCATTGCACCTTATGTTTACACCTATATAAAAACGGAATCCATGTGTTTGATTATTTATTAAGCTGGAGCAGAAACTTACTGAGGTCTCGACTGGTTGCTTGACAGCCACATGGTGTGAAAAGTCTTCAAGAAGTTACTGCTTCTAATCAAGAAATAGGTTTGCATGCTGCAAATTAAGTCTATAAAAATGATTGGGAAAGCTTTTAATTGAAAGTTCCTGGAAGGCAAATTTTGTTAACTTTGATCAGAGCCTCACTGATCTTAAGCTCATAACTGAGAATGTACTGGACAGTTGTGTGATGCTGTTTTCTCTCATCTATTTCCAGGCAAGAAAATGAACTACAACTGCATTTTCCTGTACTCTTAAAAATAAAAGAATTATTGATATACAAGCTTATATGTTTAAGGTTGTTTACCTAAAATTTAGTAGGTTTTATGTGTTTTGTTTCATTTTAGTCCTTTGTAGGCCTAATTCTAACAGTCAGTCACGGTTTAAAAAACCCTGCAAATTAATCCTGTTAAAATTCTCTACCATTTAGGTCAGTGCTCCAAACATTCAAATGCAATATCAATATCTCCAGAGTTTGATTCAAACTCGCCAGTTGGCCTAATGAAGAACATAAACAAATCAAAATTCAAAGACCAGTAACTAATTAACCAATATCAGTCTCTCTCTTTTTTTATCCTTTTCCTCAGAGTGACACCGACAAGTTTGCACACAAAGTCTGTAAATATTCCAAACTGTACCTGCTCCTCATTTTCTCTCCCAAAGCTACCTGCTTATTTATTTCCTTCAGAGGAACCAGTGGATGTACGTGTAAGTCTACAAACAATTCCCTGAATGGCATTTTTCAGAGGCAGCCCTTGTGCAGATTCCAGTGTTTTGCAGAGGACAGATGTGCATGTTAGATCATAGGTTTTTACACAACGGTCCAAAGTGTTTACGTCGCTAATGAGGTTTTGCTCATTTCATGCATTTACAGATGATGAGTTTGGACAAAAACCCATTCTCCTGGAATGAGAGAGGTAACATCAGTGGCCCAATTGGTGCTCTATCCCTCACAACAAAAGAGGGCTCCAGCATTCCTGTGGAGAACCTGAGTGACGATGTTGAGGTCAGTGCAGATGCTGTACAACTTCATGACTTTTTACTGTGAAATGAAAACTAGGCCTGAAAATGGCCAGTAAACATGGCTCATATGAAAATCAATTTAATTCTGATTCAAAGTTTATTCTGGAGTCAAGCCAGTTAATAGCAAAAAGATAATTAAAGACACATAAGATATAAGCAAAACCAATCATAAACCCTAATCATTTAATTTAATAAAGTATTTTGTATGTAGGCTATGTTGCCGGTGTTTTTTGTGCCTGAATGAATACCCAGAGCAAATTTCCCAGAGCTGTTTAAAGCATCTCTGAGGTTGTTCTCTGGCTCATCCTAGTGATGGGTAAATTTGCACATCAGATGCCTTAGAAGTGGCTCACATGTTGGAGCACCAGAGAAAACATACAGTTGACATGGTATTATGTCATCTGTGAACCTGAAGCAGCAACTCAAACCTAAATGTGAGCCACTATGAGTCTCTGCAAACAAGCTTTCCTGGAACTACAGCAAAGATGAGCTGGATGGTTGTGCAGAATGCTAACAGTAATCAGCAGTTTACACTGATGGCATACATACTGAACATTTGGCCTCAGCACAAAGTTTACAACAAGGTTGCTAAATATCTGTCATCATTCAAGTCTTCAGTAAGAAAATGGTCAAGGTGTTTTTATGTCTTTGTATTTCTAAAAAGGGATATTGCACAGTTTACACTGTACTGACTTAAGCACTTCATTTACTTTCCGTGTTAAACATATTTGGTTGAGATTATGTTCGAGGCTGCAGTTCAGTAAGTAACAAAATGCATGTGCACAATCTGCCCTCTCTAGGAGTAGAGTCACATAGCCAATTAACAGGATGGATTCATACCCAGAACTACTCTTGTTCACATCAGAGAAGTTATAATGAAAAAGTGGAAATTAATAATGACAAGGACTGTGATGCACTCAACCAGACATGACACAATAACACTGCTCCATGAATAATTGAAGGATTTTTTACACTCCTATCTCCATTTAATTCAGTACCTGGCATGATGGCAGCAGCTATCATTTGGCAAAAGAAGCACCTTTTTTTTTTAAACAGGTAATTGTGGCTGCAGTGACCAACGCGATAAATTAGGCAGAATCATAGGAGCAGCAACTAAGGAGCTAATGTTGGCTTTGAGTGGCGCCAGTACATTAACTCACCTGTAATGTACGAGAAGAGATTCTTACTAATTTCATTTTGTGTCTAGTGCACCCGGGCCGGCTGCACAATCATAAATATTCATTCACAAGAAAAGTGACCGAGGTATTTGTTGGACAAGTCACTGAATTCATGCTGGGACACTGAAAGCTCGCTCAAGTAAACAAATGTCAATCTGCTAATGGTACTTAGCATTTGTTTTGCTGAAATCTCATATATTCTGCCATTTTGCTTGATTCAAAGGTTCTCTTGCCCAGGCCTGCTGGGGAGCAAGTCAGTACCGCGTTTTTGGATCTGGGGAACTACAGCACAACAGCCATAGACCTTTCTTCAGCTGACACGGCGCTGGTGTTAAAGGTCTATTCAGATACTTTTACCTCCACTTATGAGACATGTTATAAAATTTTTAAAAAATGTATTTGATGTCAGCTCTGGTCTACAGTAACAACATGAACAGCTTCACTAGTTTGACTGCACTGGAAGTATAGTCTCTAAAATTGCTAACATAAATATTCCAACTGTTAATGATTATACGTTTGCCTAATTGTCATTTTTTTCCTGATATTATAAGGCTAAAAAAAATTAAAAAGTGTCTAAATAATGGTTGTTTCTTTGTTTTTCTGGATCCACATTTTGTTGCAATCATGTCAATTCACCATTTAAAGATGGAGCCTTCAAGTGATCCTTTACCTTTCAAAGTGTTCCTTGGTTATATGGACTACCCTACTGATGAAAATTATGTAGCAATGACTGAGATGCCTCATCACGGAGAAACAAAAGGTAATACAAAGGTAACACAAATACAAAGCCTTTTGAATGCGATTTTTGATACATCACTTGCTACTTGTGTGTGCGTGTCTTATGTAGAGGAGAGGTACACCTGGATAATTGAGCCTGAGACTTTGAAGGAAAGCACTGGAGTGTATTATCTTGTAGTAAGACCCATAGTGGGTCCAGGTATAAAATCCATCAATGCCAGTTTGTCAATTACCTCCATCACCACATCATGTAAGTTTTGGAATGAAACAAAATCAGATTGGAGCAACAATGGTTGCAGGGTAAGTATTACAATCCATCAATTGTGCCAATTATGTTGCTCACATTGCTTAAACTTTTATTACAGTAAATGTTGTTGTCTTCCAAGGTCGGTGTTGGGACCACACATTTAGTCACCCAGTGTCTCTGCAACCACCTCACCTTCTTTGGAAGCTCTTTCTTCGTTACTCCCAACCTTGTCGACCCGTCTCGCACTGTAGAGCTGTTTTCGACCTTTGCAGAGAATCCTGTGGTTGTCTGCTTTGTGGGGGCACTCTTTGTGGCCTATCTCTTGATGGTTGTGTGGGCGCGACGAAAGGACATTCAAGATGCAGCTAAGGTACAGTATGCAACACAGATTTTTCAATAAAAAAAGTAACATTTCACTAAATGCAGTCAAGTTTTTACTCATTAGAGGCATCTAACAAGAAGGATGCTTAATGTTGTTGGTTGGTTGACAGGTAAAATTGACTGTGGTAGAAGACAACAATCCCATGGATGAGTACTGCTACCTATTAAGCATCAGCACTGGGCATCGGAGAGGAGCCTCCACTTCCTCACAGGTTAATGTCTTAGAAATTCAGTTTGAGACACTCATGCACATATTCGCAGATTAAACTTCTACATTTCAGTCAAAAAACCCTTCTTTATTAAACTTGTATCAATCTCTGTTCTTTTAATTTATGTGCAGTTTGCTAATGAACTTTTGTTAACAGCTAAACAACCAAATGTTCTTCTCTGGTGTTAATGGAGGGCAAAATGTGGTAAACATGAGCTGTTACAGTAATAACAATGAGCCAATGCTGTATTCTAAGCTTGTTTTGATACTTTCATGGGACTTTAAAGAATAATTATTCATATTATAAGGTCTTTCATTCTTGATTTTATTGCATATATATTTATATACATATTTTGTACTCTTTTCTTTGTTTATCGTTCAAAGTGGAGGTCTGCTGATTTTTTTGTACATGTAATTAAAGAGGATTTATTTCAGTTTTGAACTTTGGGTTTCATGGCGATACTCAATTGTTTTAAGGTGACAATAACTCTGCTGGGAGCAGAAGGAAACAGTGAACCACATCACCTGTCTGATTCTAAGAAGGTTGTGTTTGAGAGAGGAGCTGTGGATCTGTTCCTGCTGACTGCACCTTTCTCCCTTGGAGATCTGCAGGGCATCAGACTGTGGCACAACAATGCAGGGAGCCATCCGGCCTGGTAGGAAACTATAGAAATGTCAGAGTCACAGAAATAAACATCCTGAAGTGTTTGTACCTTCCACCTCTTTAGAAGCCTCTATAATGAAACAGTAGTAGTGATACTTCTTAAAGGACTAACAGCTCTGTAAAGAGGGATAATAATGTGACCTTCAGTACAGCCTTTGTTTCCAATTATCTTGAACCTTAGCGAAGATGACTATCTTTCCTTTTCTTGACTTTCCTCTCTTTTCTCTTCAGCATATTCATAACAACTTTCATTTCACTGCTCAGAGCAATAACATATTTTCTCTCTTTGAAGTCTTTTTTTCGCAATTTCATCATTATAATGTAACTTCTAAAACTGTGAACATTAAGACATTGTCATATAAATTGAAGTAATTTGTCTTTCAATTTTTTTTTTTTTTGTATGTTCACACTTTCTCCCCAGGTATATAGGCAATGTCATGGTGCAGGATTTACAGACAGACCAGAAATGGCATTTTCTCTGCAATTCCTGGCTGGCCATTGACATGGGTGATTGCTGCTTAGACAAAGTTTTCCCTGTTTCAACAGAGACGGATTTGAAGCGGTTCAGGTGAGGTAAAAGAACCATGTTATAGGACAGCAAGCAGAATGGAAAAAGAATTGGAGTTTTCATTTAAATTCAAATGATGAGAGGAAAGACCAAATGCAAATGAAATGCAAAATCTTATTTGCACTACAGCTTGTTTGTGATGAACTTGTTTCTTTTGAATATTGCAAACAAATAAACAGCATCAGGACGAAACTCTCAATTTAATTTTTTTGCGTCCTTGCTCATGAGGTTAGCAACACTTGAAAAATCTACCAACATTTGCACTTCACTGCATAAGAGCAGGAACAGAATTGAATGGGGACAATGCATGTACAGCAAACCTTAAAAAACTTTGAAATCGGGCAGCCCTGAGATTTAGTTTTTAATTTATTTGTTTATTGCAATTATTTCCAAGAGCAACATCTGTTTCTGAATAGAAAAACAGTAAATAAGTTAACCTAGAGGGCTAATTTATGTTGCCCCTGGCATGAATACATTTTAAAATTCAACTATGGGCCTGACTATGACTGAACTGCTATGCTCACAGTATATATATACGGGGTTCATAAATATCCTTAATTCATCTACATTTAAGTTGAACTGAATTGAATACAGTGTATTCAAAACTTTCAATTACCTCTTATCCCTGTTTAGCCCTTTAATTTCTCTTTAGATATCTAGAAGGTAAATCATTGAGGATTTCTTATAGCATTCAGAACTGAGTTGTAGAAATTTTTTAAAAAAGTGAAAAAATGACTGAAAAGAGATTGAAAAGGTCATGTTAGTCCGTCACTGCTGCTTACCATCACACCTCTTCTTGCTTTTTTTCCCCAGTAACTTGTTTTTCATGAAGACATCCAAGGATTTCAGTGACGGACACCTCTGGTACTCTGTGATCAATCGACCGCCGGGCAGCAACTTTACTTGTGTCCAGAGAGTTTCCTGCTGTTTTTCCCTGCTGCTGTGTACAATGCTGACCAGCATCATGTTTTATGGCATCCCAGCAGATCCCTCTGAGCAGACCATGGACCTGGGTACAACACATCTTCATAACACTGCAATTTACTTAAAGAAAATGACACACCAATGCTTAATTGACTGTAGACTGTATTTTTTAATTTGTACTATTTGTATTAGGCTTTTCTGTGCTCTCAGAGCTGTGTTGTCTTTTCTATGACCTTGTGAAATTGCTTGAAGTTGTGAAAATGTTGTACTCCTGTGTTTGAAAAAAAATATTATATGATTACCAGTTACACAAGAAGTCCAAGAATCTCTTCCATCTCTTTCTCTTCTTTTCTGTGTTTCCAGGTCACTTTGAGTTTACCTGGCAGCAATTCATGATTGGAGTTCAGAGTTCGCTCATCATGTTTCCAGTAAATATACTTATAGTCACTATCTTTAGAAACACTCGTCCCTGGGAGACTTCTTGTTGCATGCAAAAAACAGATAAAACAGATGTCCTTGAACAGACTTCCTCCTCACAGACTGCAGTCACCAATGAGACAGTAACTTTAGCAACTGTCGTCAAAGTAGGTGCTTCATTTTGTTCTTAGTATTTTAGACCTGCCTAATTAGCAGCATCTAATTGATATAAAGCTATTATGGACGATAATATTCCATGCACATGTTTAAAATAATGATAGACATCTTAATTTTTAGAAAATATATTACAGTTTTATGTTATTTTCTATACAAAACTTTGTTAACTTTTTCTCCCTCAGGATATCACAAGAATTGCTCATTCACTGTCTAAGACTGTGAAAAGCAACACACCATGCAAAAAGTCTGAGTTTGGGTCCAGACAACAACCTGATGTCAATGCTTTGCTCTCTGTGGTGGAGGATGTCATTAAACAGAACAACAAAACCATTTCTAAAGCTCAGAGCTATCACAGTGACACTGAGCCTCAGTCACCAGGTGTGTACCTGCTGTGGACACTGAATACTGTGACATTTTGTAAAAGTCTGTCTTCAATGTTTTCAGTGTTTTTATGCAGTATGGGGTGACGTGAGTGTAACCTTTCCAAAAAAAGTCTGCTTAGTTGGTTCTTGCAGATTTCTCCCAATAATACTTTTAAGAAACTCAATATAGATTGTAACTCTGTCCTCAATGGACTTAAAAGAAAGCCCTTGTTGGTTAACTTACTTCCGTTTAGTTCATTTCACTTCATTGAGAAACTAACTGTTCAAACATATTTTGCCTGTAGCAAACAGAGTATTTCTCTGTCTGTGTTAAAATATAAAAACATACATGAAAAGAAAAGGGACATCATTCAAAAGTCACACATGCACTCAGGCTTGAGCTCCTACAGTCATGCATGAGATGACTGAAAGTCTGCACACTCAGATTAATGCAAACAATATTAATTAAAGCACGGGCATTAAATTTAGCATAAAGTTATACACTCTTTTGAAGTCTTATTCAATATTGTGGAAACAGGTTAAAAAGTTAAAGAGGTTTACAAAAGTGCACTAGCCAGAGTAGTAGTAGTAAAGCATACCATGTCAGCTTAGAGTGTACACATTGTTTTGTTTTTTTTTTTTCAAATTAACGGATCAAAGACTGTGTCTATATTCAGTTTTTTCAATTTTAATAAAACAGGGCTTGAGTTTGATACAACTCATTCTGGAGGAGTAATGCTTTCATGCAAAATTGAAAGAAAGGCTTGGTTAAAGGTAAATTTGCACAGGATGGCACGATTTAAACTTTGACTTGCCTCCCATGGCTTTATGAATCTTAATAAAGTCTTAATAAAGAAAAATAAAACAAAACAGTTTAAGTCCCTCTGATACAGCTGAACATATGGTCACACTTGCAACATGTGCATGAACTCTTAAGAAATGTCTTCAGTAAAACGGTTCATCAAGTCAGAAATTATGTACATTTTCAGAGCGGAGTGCTAGTTTGCATCCTGAGTCAACAGTGGAGGGAACTGAAAGGAAGGACAACAAAGCCCAATATCTTTACCGGCAGCTTTGTCACATTGACAAAAAGCTGAGTCAGCTGGAACCCTCCGCCTTCCCAACGCCACACAGCTACAGCCAGGCTCTGCAGCAGGTCGAGGGCATGAAGAGCCTTCTTGAAGATCAGCTGTTCAGTTGTATTACCCTGGAAGAACAAACCCAGAGGTGAAAATGTTACTTAAAAGAGCACATTGGTGGATTTGCATACATGAGCTCATTATATACACACTGTATATATCATCATTTCACTGTCCAGATAATGCCAGAGCATTGAAAGTAACTTTGTTAAATGAAAAATCAG
>JAQMCX010000011.1:18809319-18820419 GCA_029814765.1 Acanthurus leucopareius | reverse complement strand
GAAAGAAATGTTCTTATATTTATATTATATTCTATATTATATTTATATTATGAAGTTGTTTATTTTCTTTGGAATTTGGGATGATTTGGCAGTAACTAATCTTGTTTTCTTGTGTGTTTAAAGGTTATCAACCTAAGTGAAGCAAACAAAGTGAAGCTAAGCAAAGCTAATCTAAGCCAAGCCGAGTGTATTCTGAACCTGTGAAATAAAACAAAGAAAAGCTGAGCTGAGTTGCCCAAGGCGTCATCTGTACCCACTTTCAGGCCATTTTCAAGTTTAGGCAGTCCGATGTAAAACCCATATAACTTGACAGTTATAATAACAGACATGATATCAACAATAATTAAGTCTTGACATTGAAGTCTCTGGTGTTTAAACTTTACAAGGAAGTTTGTAATCAAGGGGCAAAGTAATAAATCCCCCATTGAGTCCAGACACTGTAGGCTAAATAATAGAGGCTGGTGCTGTGCAATTACATAGATGTTAATAGCTGATGTGAAGAGCTGATTCACCTTAATTGACAGACCCAGACAATGACAGCCAAAGAAACTCTGAGAGAACATGCATGAAAGATATGCATAGCAGAAAAAAAAGAGAAATATAACTACAGGTCTATTAAGTAAATTAAGGTCTTCCTGACTTAACATTCACCAAAAGGTATAAATACAATATTCCACTGTTCATTTATTTGACAATGAAAACTTAACAGGAAACAGCTCTTTCATGAATGAGTAGCTTTTTTAAATAGCTATTGTTCAAATTTGAAAAGGACAAGCAGCAGCATATGTGGGTTTACGGAGGAGACTTGAGCATGTCAGACTATGTTGTACTGCCAGGGCACTTTACAAGAGTCAGAGGGGCAGGCACATGTGAGTAAATAGGATTTCTTCACAACTGTATGATCACCTGCAGGTAGAGAGGTCATGAAGGGCCACTGTTGCTTTCAAAATGGCATCTTAATTTGCAGGGTTCAATCTACTCGAAAGGAATTTTCCAAACTAAAACATTCTTCTGACTCTAAAGGGGCAGTAGTTGAAGATCCTTCATGGTTGGGAGATGTTTCTTCCAGGATATGGCATCAGCAGAGTCCCTCCTATAACAAAGACAGAGATGACCATGGGGATGCTTAAGGCCTGGTTCCATTCAGGCTCAGAGTTGTACCAGAAAAGGCATGTGACATTATTGTGGCACATGTGACTTACCACAGCATTTAGAAGAAAGCAAGGTCAAATTCAACAAGGCAAGGTCTTGATAATGATCAATGACAACACTGAAGCACAGATGGAAGACCAGAGAGAGGTACAAATATGCTGCTGTCATTTCTGATGGACCCATCACTTACCTGGCATTAAATAAAGTATTACTTTAATTATATAAAGTCTATTTTTTCCTGCAAGAACAAAATCCAATGCAGTAGTTAATGATTTTTTATATTGTTCTAACAAGTGAACTCATCCATCTGTGGGTACCTCACCCTTGTTTTTAACTGATGTTCCAGCAAGTTGTATTTATTTTTTTCTTTAATGCATTTGCTGTCATCAGTGGTCTATTTCTAAAACTGAATTTTGTGTTTGTTTCTCTTAGCACACATTGTGCCTTACAGGAAACCGTAGCAACTGGAATGGTACGTGGAATTGCACAGTGCCAAGTCTACTTAGTTTTATTACATGAGCTGGTGCATTGCTCTGACAGTCAGGAGGTGTGCTGAGGAGGAAGACGATCCTGCTTCTTCTCGTAATTGCCAGCATTCCTCTGTTAATGAAAAAAAGGTGCAAAGCTTTATTTTGGTAGATGTTCATTTATTAGAAATCTCTGGAGATTTTTTCAACTGCATGAAGGTTTGTTGAGTGAAACACCCAAAATATTTTTTTCAGCCATACTTACATTTTTTGCTGCTACTGTATTGTTTTTCCCTCAAACATATACTCCTAATCTGTGTATACACTCATGAATATTTCTAACTCCACTGGGAATAAGTAGGAGGAGCCCTTTTTTCTGCCATTGGCATGATAAATCGTATTACATGCATTCCAGTCTTGGGGCTTTTATCTCCTAATGCTTAACTCAGTTTTGACTACACTATTTTTCATTGTCTGTTCTGAAACAAAAAAGTGTTGACGGCTCAGAGTAAGGGTTCAGGTTTAAACTCCTGAAACAGACCACAACCGTACTGACAAGCTTCACTTATCATACCCTCTACAGCACTAAGCTGTGATTCTTTTTCTGCAAATACCTAACAGGGATCGTATTTGTATGACTGCATATTGTATCACTATGGGTTCTCTGCTTTTCTTTTCCATGCTGGACTGCAATTAAGCAAGACTCCATTACAAACCACGAAGGTGCAGGAGTTTGTCTTTGAAATAAACAACAAAGTGTGGGGGAAGGGTCGGTCATAATTACATGCAAGTAGGGGGCTTTTAAAAAAGCATGCATATGCATCAAATCAACACAACAGCGCACACACAGTGTCAATTGTAACAAGGAAAACATACAACCAGGTCAGTCCAACCCAAACCAGGCCTCTTTCCTTAGACGCCTTTCATTCAGTAGCATCTTCAGTACTGTGCAATGCTAATAGGACATGGATAGAAGAGCCTTATAAGTCATACATACACATACCTTCCAAGTCTCTTTCTGCCACTTCATCCTAGCAAGCAACATACCACATACACTTCTGTCTTTCAGATCAACAGTTAACATGTAAATATGAGATGCAATAAAAAAAATCCTTACTGCAGCTCTGAAAAGCAAAGACTGTACTTAAATTAACTCAGGACATCATTTCCTCAAAAGCAGCCCCCTTTTTTTCTCTTGAGCTTCTACTTCATCTTTGGGAGGAGAAAGAAAGAAGTCACAGGGAGCCAAACCCAGGGTGTAGAGGAATGGGGAATAATTGCTCTGTTGCTATGAAGAAGAAACTTGTAATTTATCACAGTGGACAACAATCAACGCCATAAAAAGTTGCACTGACCAAAACTACTGAAGGCCATTAACACAGAGATTTGAGTTTGAGTCTTATGATGCACAGGTCATTTTTAATAAAATATTTTATTTTTTCAACTCAATATTGTGTTTGGTGTTTCTTTTTTATGTTCTTTTTCATATTGTTTTGTTCCAGGTACACTTAAACATAATGACCATCACATCCTTGTAATCAGACAGTTCAAAAAATCCAGGAGCAGCCCAACAGGTAGTTGTTGAAAACTTGAAACATTTATCAACAGTAGACAGTTAATAGGGGAGGGAGGAAAACTGGTGTGAAGAGGGAAAGACAGAGTAGGAAAAAAGACAAATATTACAGAGAAAAGCAGCCTAATGTCTTTTATCACATGAACAGACGAGACTTAAAATTACCCTGTTAAAGAAGATTTCTTTAGACTTCTGGTAGAGCAGAAGAGGCGCATGTGCTAAAAGATTACACCTTTGTGAGACGCACTGAAGCTAATACACCGACAAACATGCATGCAGCAAGCAGACGTCAAATGTAGCCCTTCAAAGTCAGCACAATCCATATCATTTTACGAATAAAAAGCAATTTTGCATTCCTTATTTTTTAGTTTGCATGGATAGCTAACAAGTTTCTCCTTACCAAATGCAGGAATCTCTAAACAAAAAACAAAAAACAAAACAGGGCTAATTATTCCGGCAAGCACATAAATTCAACCACAACACTCCATTTATTATTATAAAGGATATATCATACTGATGAAATTGCTATGAGGTACATTTTACATGTGACTTTGGAGCACATGAGGACAGTGATATTCAGAGGTTTACTGTAGGTTCAGATTCAGTGAGCATTTGTTGAAGAAAACGAAGGCACATTTGTCTAATATATTTTGTTTTGGGGAATTTTTTTCATACTTTGCTCCTCACTACCCTCAGTTGCGGTACACTTGTTACATGCAGTACAAACAAAGCGCTAGCAGGAAAAGAAAAATAAATGGAATTGGCCTCCTTTAAAAAATACATGTTTAATAAAAAAAAGTAGTACCTTTTAAAAATTGTAAAAGTCTGTGAAAGTTTAAATCTGTGTTGTTTTCATACTCCTGAAGGTGGTGAATGACTGTCATCAGTCAGAGATGAAGCAGACAACACAGTAAGTCCACTCTCACAACACTCACACTGCCTACACTGAAATATAATTTTAGATCTTTTTTTTCCCATTTCACCTTTTGGCTCCACAGCCCTTCTGCCTCCTACATACATATATATATGCAAACAATTTTTATCAGACATACATAATATTGACATATAGAAGGGAAAGTGTCTGGAGGCTGTGGAGGTTGAAGAGGTCAACAGACATATTAAACATTTGCTCTTAAAGCCAGGAGGTCAGGGTTCACAGCCTGCATATGTCAAACTTTCGGTTGCATTGATTTTATCTTTCAATATATTTTTTTTTGAGTGCTTGTGTTTACTTGAAAATTTCACATTTTGGCGACTCACAGTGGTCATATCTAACGAGACACCATGGCATGTGCCAACTGGCTCTCAGTGTAACTGTCCAAGGTTTCAAAATGACATTTGTTTTGTAGTTCTTGTTGTTTTTGCTTTGGATACCCTTCTCAGCACTGGGTCTCATGAGATTGGAATGTTGCCATACAAACTTCTGCCTTATGCATTAAAATCAGGTGACTGCTACAGTGTTTCCTCCTCATCCTCAGCTGTTGCACTGGGACTGACGACAGGCAGGTTCTCCTTCAGCGAGATATCGTCCACCTGCTTGGGGGCACTATCCTCAGGTTCTTCGGGTATGGACGGGTCTGAGTTACTGATCACATATCCAGGGAGGGTGGCATGCATGCTGATCACAGGGGGACCTGTACCCCGATAAACTCGACTTGAAACAAGAGTGGTGGAGCGTGTGGAGGGGCCACCCCCCGCCAGGTGGGAATGGCTGCCGGTGCTGTTGTTGTTAAGGCCGACTACAACAGAGCCGTAACGGTAGGGGCCACAGACCACCGGACCCTCCAAATCAAAGGCCAGGTTCCAACGTGTCCAAGTTTTCTTTATCTCTGTCTGGACCTGTGGGCATAGGAGGAATGAAGCCTACAAATGACATACATGCCTTTTTTTTTTTTTTTTTTAAAACTAGTACAGAGTGCACAATAGGATTCTTATTTTATTTTATAATTTATTGAAAATATGTTGTCCTGTTTTGATGCAAAAACTTACAGGACCGTTTCTGTTCAGGAATAAAATTTGCATTGCTCAATCATCATGAGCTTCTGAGTTACAAGTGTGTTTTGTGAACATTAGTGATTTGCATTTTTACTATAGACCTGAAACTTGGATCTACTTTTACAATCCACAGACCAAACTTAATTTTGAAAAGGCAATTTCATTTTGAAGAGCTCACTTGCTGTTCTGCTACATATCAGGTCATCTGAGCCTCAGACATCTGAATATCACAGTAGTACAACATGTTAACAGTCTGACCCTGAGGGATGAATTCATGTTGCACAACCCTTCAAATGTCAAACTGCCATCACACTCTTGAGGGTGAGTTCCTGACCTGACGCATCTTCTTCAATCTTGGAGACTGCAGGCTCTTTTAATTGTACAATTGCTGCTTGGTCTTTGGGTCATAGCCATAGATACAACTCTCATTGTCAGTGATGATCCTCCACATGAAGTGTGGGTCAAGTGTGGCTCAAGCCTGTTAACATGGATCCTCGTAGGGTGCTGCCTCTGCTCAGGGGTCAGGGACTCATAAATGCACACACACCATTGGCCATAAATGGGTGCTGTTGATGATCAAGTAATGTGACTTGGAATAATTACTGATTAAGTTACTTCATGCACCTGTTATTCTGCACCAATCAATCTGTGTGCAGTTTTTAAAAACATGTTGTTTAAAGAAGAAATCTCTGAGCAGTGTGAGTTTTGATTTTAGGTTTTGTAAATGCTGTTCCAGCATAGTTTATTTGTTTTAATTTGTCTTGTGTGATTGTTACCTGAACTTTTAAGGTTTAAAAAACTCCCACATTTTGACAAAATGTGAATATATAAACAAACCATTTCATTGTAGTTAAATTCAAAGTTTTCAAAGCAGTCTCAGTGTGTTGCACTTGTTGTTTGTCGCCACCAAAATTGTATATTTTGCATTACTTAATGCTTTAACGAGGAGAGAACACTCAAGCTGTCTGAGCCTGTTTGCTGGATGCAGCTGCCTACTGTTTTCAAATGACAGGCTGACATGGTGAGATTAAATAAAACTCTTTACGTTTGGGCAAATTGACTGGAGCAGTGCAGCTTAAAGCCATGCAGAGCTCTGGAGTAGGGGTTTATTTGTTGGATTACACCCTTTTTACATAACATGAGTCACTTGGTTTGGTGTTAATGACAAAATTATGCTTTTTGGAGCTCAATTTCAACAACATAAAAATCCTTAATTTTGAATTTTTTTAATTGCAGCAACTTGGTGGTTGAAAGGAGTGCTCAACATGGTGCCAGAGGGATGAGAGAAGAGGATAAAGAACAGAGAGGCTTTTATATTTTTGTGAAGATAAAAGTGGCAGATGAGGAAATTCTGCTTGCCACTAGAGAGTGTTTGGTAAGAGGTGTAATGAGATAATGAAAAGAGACAGAGAGAGAACAATCTGTAAGAGGGAAACAGTTGGATTGAAAAAGCAGAGAAATAGCTGAAGTTTGTCAGTGATTAACGTTTTCTCTGTATCACTTTCGTTAAATTATACCTTTTTTACAGTAGCTATGATTAGTCTATTACTGCCAAACTACTTTCAACTTTAAGTTTGTTTGAGTACTTTGTTTGTGGCTTTTTGTATTTGCTTTAGTTTTGTTTTTTTCATTTCTGCTTTTTCTGTGTGACAGAAAATAATTTACTTACCTCTCCATTGCAATAGCAATAAATGATGGACACAAAGAAACCCTGAAAGGAAGAGATCGATATGTACTTTGAGTGCTCAGATGACAGTTGGAGCAAAGTTAAGTGTACAAACAGCTCATACAGCCTGATGTTCAAAATCTTTAATCAAATTTAGCTATGCTTCGTTTCTGCAAGTACAGTGTCTTTATTGTCATTTTCTAACAAAGCAAAGAAACTTCTCTCAAACTGAAAATTACAGAAAAAAAAGTAGTTATCAGATTAATCAAAACTGAGATCCTTGCAAATGATAAAAAAATTCATATAAAATAGCTTTTCATCTCTTCTGTAAGTTCAAAGTTAAAACTGGTATAAAACAGTATAAACAGGATACATTTACAACCAGACATTCTAATGTCTGGTAAATTGTGCAGGGACGAGGTAGTGCTTGTAAAATGCAAACAAAGTTCCAGGTCTTGTATTTGGTTTTGCTGGAAGTGAAATACTGACTGAGTGACTGCAGAAGTTAGTTCAGCAGCACGAAGGGAAAAACTGCTCATGCACCATTCAGGTACATTGTGTTTGTATGGATCCATATCTGACACCTGAGGGCAGGAGGTCGAGCAAATGATGGGCTCGGACATGTTTTCTGAGTACAGTACATATACTACCTATTTTCAAATTAAGAAGAGGAAAAAATGCTCCTAAAGCAAATAATACATATCTCATTAAAAATGGACATAAATCTCTCTGGCTGGTTCTGTTCTGACCCATTTCCTCATCCGTTCCCTCTGAGATAGAACATTTTTCACATGCTGTCTTCATGAAGGCAATTAATTTGATGTATGATGTGTATTCATGTATGCATGTATGTATGTGTGTGTGTGTGTGTGTGCGTGAGCGACTCCCTGTTAGTGAGAAACAATCAGGCAGAAACTCTGTGAGACGTCAAAATAAACACAGTGTTCTCTCAAAGAAAGAACAGCCTCCAGAAAAGTTCAGTTCTTTAATGAGAGTGTTGATACATAAAGTTGCTTTAAAAGCCCAAATGGTCTTTATTTGAGATCCAGTTAAGTATGAAATCTATCAAACAACCAAATGTCCATATGAAAGACGTTATAAATAACTTGTAAAAAAAAATATCTTGATGTATCTGTTACTTATTTTAAAATGATATTTGGCTAACTAATACATTAAACACCGTCCCTGTGATGAAACTTTGGTACCAAATAATGAAAGAAGCAATAATATCATTCACACATGAGCACATAATCAGCAGGAGTTTTTGGGTTTTCTGATGGAAACTGATGGGGACATAGATATCAGATATGTGAATTACTTAGCCGCAAGAACATTTGATGTGCTTCTGTTTGCTAAAATCTGGAACAAGAGAATGATTTGAAGGAAAATATCAAAGCCTTGTGGAACTAATCAACTCAGAATTGTTGTCAGACCTCAGTTTTTTGTCATACTGCCATCTGAACACATTGAACAGCAGGATGTGATTAACACGTGGCCTTGGGTTACATATGAATACACACTTGAAGTCATTGTTTGTGATGCATGGACTTTTTGAGAAGCAAATCACTGAGGGCCCTGCTGCAGTCTTACAAATCTCCACTTTGCCCCCATACCACTGTTATGTGAATTTGGACATTACTCATAACATCCATACTGTGCTTTTAAGATTTACTGCTATTGAAAATGACATGATCACCAGCACAAAGCCAGTTTTTGTCAGGAAAATGCTTTTGTTGCTAATAATGTGGCTTCAACAGATGTGCTCATGCTGAGGAGGACAGAGTGATGCAGCTGATGGCTTATGTTTGCACAGCAGGTGCTGCAGTGCAAAATTAAAAGCACACTGAATAATTTTTGGATTTAGATGGCAATGGCACCCAAAGACCAAACAGCTTTCATACGAGTAAATTTGCCTTTTTCACTTTGATATAACTTATTTAAATTAGTCTCACAGTGCTGTGTCAGTAGTGCAGAAAAGTCAGGTTGCACCCAGTTGATCTCTGCACTGAGAAAATACACTGTTGCTTGGTTGTATTTCCTTAAACCAATCAAAACTCTATTTTTTAAAGATGACTGTGAGAAGGTGGCTCTTTTTGAGACTATGACTTCAATTTCAGCTCAGAGTTCAGAAGGTCACTGTCATACATGCTGTGATGAACAATGCCGGCATTTTAAAATGACTGAACACTGAACTCTGCATGATGATCTTTGAATGCCTTTGCAGTTTTGTCCACTTTTATCATGGGCACTGATGCTTTCTGCAAATAAAAATGGTGGTTGGTGTTACTTGAGTTTAATTGTATACTCGAAAACAATTAAAAAAATTGACAGTAAGCAGTTTGCTAATAAATTTGTTGTAATGTTGTGTAATTTGTGTAGAGTTCAGAGTTTTTGTGATGTAATGTAAAGTAACATGTGATCTAGGCAATGGTAAGTGGTAAGTGTCCTACAAAATGAATTTGCTAATGTAGATTAGTTTCATTTGAGGACTTTGATTTGTAAAAGTGAATTGGAGGTTAGAAGCTCCTTCATTTGAGCAATGTGATTTTACTCTTCTTTTTATCCTCGATTAACAATGTGCCCTTGAACAAGAAGTTGACGTTTTTGGTGGAAACTTTTATCACAAATTAAAAGCTCATTTTTGGAGGATTCATTATATTGACAGCATTAAAGGTCAAAAACTGAGAATTATTTTATTACAATAGCCCATGAATTCAAGAAAAAAACATGCTATTTAACACTTTTAACAAGGTTTGTATGCCTGAAATTTAAAAGTAAGCTGTTATCTGTTAACATACAGGAAAGGTCGATCCCATGCTTACACACAGTGTGAAATTGCTCATTTAGGCAGAGTCAAATTATAATGCGGAGTCAATCTCATTATCAAGCTGCTTTACTAAATATTAAACTGCAGTGTTAACAGTGACACTGACAGTCACTGGGAGTCATTTACAGAGGATAATTGTGGTTAATCCCACAGTGTGGAATGTAAATGTTAAGAGGTTACAATCAGCCAGCTCACAGTCTGTGAGTCATTGAATTTTTGTGTCATTTTTGTCTATAAAACTTAAAGTTCATCTGTTTTCTATGTGTGACTGAAATATTGAGTGTGTAACACTGACTTAATTACATCACACTGCTTTAAATTATACATAACTCAACCACTGCAGTGAAAAGGACAAAGATAGTCACCAAACTATCCACTGGCCTTTGATTGTGTGACTGATGTCTGTTGAGGGCAAACAGTGAGTGAGGTTTCAGGGCAGATTTTACAGTTTTTTATATAGTTAAATTCTGTAACATATGATGTGAGTCAAAGTACCTGAAACGAGTTGAAGAACAGCTCACAGTACATGCGGACCTCCCAGCTTGGCCCCTCGAATGTGTGAGGCATCCCAACAAAGACGATGTAATGGATACCAAACACTAGCACCAACACAAGGGTGGATTTTGCAAGTTTTCTATGAGGCACACACACACATGTCAACACATATACAGAGCACAGTCCTGCTGTAAATTATTTCAATATCAACATTTGAGAATTTTAAAGAATCAAAGCACAATTAAAAAGCCTTCTTTTAAGCCAAAATATACTAAAACAGAACTTAAGCCAAATATGTGTAATTCAGAGCCAATTTAGTACAAGTGACTCTGCCGTGTACTGCACTGAACCAGAGACTACAGAATAAGAAGAGACAGACCTATGGGAGCAATTCGTAACACTAAAGATGGCGGTTATATGTACAAACCTTGCCCCTCCCCACTTGAAACAAATCATTTGCTCTATAATGGTTGAATTAACAACCTAATAAGCCGATTGTTAATCTGCACTTATGCATGTACAGAGAAGAGCTTTGATAGTTTGGTTCAACTAATGGCCTTATCATCCTTTTGTAGCCACATTAAACAGTATTGACTTAGCAACATAGCATTTAGGTCAGCAAAAGCATTCTCACATATATGTTGATGATGGCACACAGTCCCTGTTAACAGCCCTTTGTGGATTTAACAGTAAGACGTTTATATCTTGAAATCACAGGCATGTATAGGTATAACTTATGGAAAAGAATGTGTTTTAAATTTCATTTTGGGGCAAAGACACAAAACTTTTTCAGCTGTTTATATAAGATTTCACTGGAGAATCTATATATACAGTTTTTACAGTTTTTTTTTGTTAAAGAGGGAGAGAAAGTTAGTAAGACAGCAAGGAGGCAAGGCAGCTTAGAGGATGCTTGTGATTGGGAAAT
>JAQMCX010000011.1:18787421-18802980 GCA_029814765.1 Acanthurus leucopareius | reverse complement strand
GATCTGGAGATGCCGAGAGCAGAGATCATCTCAAGGTCCGCTGCACTTAATCCAATCATTGCACTTCCTCTACTAATATTGACGAGTGCATTACTGTCACAAGTAATAAAAACGAGAGGATTGCTCCTTTTTGGTGTTGTTATGCTAAAGTTGAGGGAGCCACCAGCTGCTGCACGTGTATGCGCCGCCGTTGCCATGGTGCCACAGAGGCTGATAAGAAATGCAGATGATGGGGGTGTAACAGCGGAAACTGCAGTCCTTGTGGGTCTCAAGAGCTTTCAAAAACCTGAATCAACAGGTCACAAAAAAGAATGGCTGCAGACACAGAAGAGAAGAGGTTGCCAAACTTTTTGGCTAAAGTAAGGTCTGTCTGCGACCCTTCAACGCAAATTCAGCTGTCTTCTACAAGTTTTGAAGAGTTCTTGGTGAGTTATTTTTATTCTGTCAATCAAAACTCAGACTGAAGCACTTGACAAATGGTTTGAGCCCAGAGAGGGTAGAGTATTTAATATTCTAAAAGAATCAAGATCAAAAGTTAAAAAAAGCAGTGCAGACTTTTGAAGTGACCTCCCTGGTTTATGTCATTAGTCATTCAGTGGGTGGAAATCACAGCAGTAGATAATGACCTCCTGCAGTTGATTCATCAAAGCGTTCACTGCAGTTATTACAGTTTTTACAACAGATACTGCCGACCAAGTAATTTGATTGGACAGGACGTATTCTATGAGTGCTGATTTACAGTAGAACATAACTGGGACGTTAAACTTATATATCATCGTGCTTAATGTATAAAGTTAGCTAAACTAGTGTGCTGGAATATGGTCATTGCTTGTGCTGCCTAGCAGCAGTGAAGTCCCAGTCCAGTTGTGGAACTATTTGTTTTGGTGGAGCCAAATAAATATTTAAATAAACAAACAAATCCCAATCTGTTGTCACTTTTTACTGTTAACTAATAAATTTGTAAATCTTTTGTATAAAAACAATATCACAGACAGCACAGCTGTGATACTACAGCACTCGGCCTGTGGCCTTGTGCCGACGACAGCATCACAGCTGTGCTGATATTCAGCACAACATCACTCCCTCTCATGTGATATTGCTTTAACATCACATCACTGAAGTGTTAGTGATTCGTTTCATACCTGAAGTATCCGATGATGAAGATTGCCACCAGCAGAGAGCTCAAGGACACAGCATAGCCTATAGTATACATGACATACAGCCGCTCAAAGAAGTCTTGCTGTGAACATAAAAAAAAATATTTTCAGCAAATTGCTTTTCAGCATCTTGAAACAGATGTACACAGACTGTGTAGCTTTTTTGCTGACTGTCATCAACATTGTGTTTGTGAAAAAGTCACAAAATATAAGCTGTGTGACTTATGCAAAGTCTCCATTTGAAATTTGTTGATTTTCACAAAAATGTCCTTTAAAATGAATCCTAGTTACTAAATTTCATGGCTATTTCACAAACTGCCATTACATTGTATTAGATTTTTTAGTGGGTTTAAATACATTATTTTCATTTTTTGCAGAATGCAACTAAGTATCACTATTAAAACAGACACTTCTGCTGCTATGTACGTTTAAATATGCCATATTAAAGACTGAACCTGTAATCCATTCCCAGAGCTTTTACAAAGTCAGTGTGAGGTCTTTCTGAACTTAATCAGAAAAGAAAAGAGTAATTCTCTAAAGTACTAGCATGTTTCTCTTTAAATCCTTCACCTCTGACGGATGAAAGATTTTCTGAAGGCTTACTTGCTTGAGACAATATTAGAAAAAACATCAGGACAACCAAAGGCCCTTCTTGCCTGGAATCTAAAATCAAGACATCTTTTCAAGCCTTGGTCAGAATCAAAGGAGCCAGAAGATTCAGCTGATACCATGAACAAAAAACAGCTTTAGATCCATTTCTTATTTCTTTTTCCCACAACAGATGGCAAAAAGTCGCTCTGCTGATGTAGTGGCTTGGATAAATGTGTTCATTTTTTTGAAGTTTTTAGGATTAAGCCTTTTATGTCAGACAGTCTTTTCAGTTTCCAAAGACTGAGCATGCCAAGAATTACACAACAGCCAAAATCTCACCAAGAACATTTTTTAATAAAACAACTTGTAAAGGCCTCTGTTTGATTAAAATAACTAAGTGAAAAAATTTCAAGCTAAGGTTCTTATGTATGTTTGTATATATGTGTGCAGTACAGTGTGATATGTTTCAAGATACACAGATTCTCATGGTGAGTTTCTGTCCGTCTGGAACTTTGGACCCTTTCTATATTTTACTAAAAGGGAGATTTTATCTCAAAGCATCACTCTATTCTTTTTCATAGTCACATACAGAGGCTTATTACGTGTACCAGAAAAGTCACTTTATCACCTCTCAGATCAAATTTAAAGACTGCACACAGAGAATGCTTATCCACTTACATAAATCCCTCCACAATATTTGGAGTTTTATGTCTAAAGTCTCATAGAAATAGATACAAAGACAAGTCACATTCTGATAGACAACACTGAAATGACCATCCTCCCGCAGGCAGTTAATTTTGATAAAAACAGCTCTCATAACCCTCTGATGTGTCCTTTCTGCACAACACCAAATGACAGGCAAAGTTTGCAATTAGCTGATAAACATAATGTCATGGTAAAGACATAAAAAACAGCTTCAAAACTCCATGTTAGCTCTAATGTTCCTCTCAGGTGTGTAAACAGGCATCTGTTTGCAGCACACATCATGCTAATGATAATGTGTCAGCGTGTTCTACTGCATTTACATTGTCCATCACTGCTGTGTGAAATCGTGTCTCCAAAAGTCTGAACAGCACACAGTTCATCATGTCTCCATGGCTAACAGAGCATTAATGAGTGTTTACTCTTCTTGATACAGACTCTCTATGTGAACACTTATTTTTACCTCATGCTTTTGCTTGTTAATCAAAGCAAAGCTTTCCCGAAAATGGATGCTGCTACATGATTAGTGTCAGTCTATATAGTACATTTAAGTTGTGCCTTCATGTACTATGTAAGGGGGAAAAGGGGCACATTTCTCTTAGAGCAGTATTTATTTAAATGTGGAAGATAATAACAGGTGTAAGAAGAAAGACAAGACACATTCTGCCAGACAAAATTATTGCTGCTTTTCTCTAACTCTTAAATAGATTTTATAATTATAAGGAGCCGCACTGTAGTTTAACTGCCAAGTACTCCCCTGCTGATTCTCTCCCTCTTCCACTTTCTCTCTTAAATCTCTTTCTTCATTTCTACAACTTCCCCTTCTTGATCCTCTCCTGCTGCTTCAACTGCCACAGAAGCACTTGTTGGACCTGGAAATATTTGAAACAAATTAACTGGATAGCTAATTAAACCGATTGCAAACTGTGCAGCTTTCTTTGTGTTTTCCTTGGTTCATAGGTATCTGTCAGTGGTGCAGATTGTCATAGCGCCTCTCAAGGAAAATCCCTTTTTTAGTCCTCTGATATATTTTTTGTATAATCAGGCTTAGGTTTAGTCAAATTTTTGGGAAAAACCAGACAGGGTTTGAGAGTGTGGGACAACTGCTCATAATTCAGGAATGCTTCATCAGACAGACAGTCACTGTATATGTGAATGAAATTGAATTAACCAAATCAGCTGCAGGTTTAATTTTTTCAATCATACTTACTCTTCCCTCCTCACCACTGGGCTGAAGGAAACGCAGACACTCTGAGTAGTTGGCCCACGTTTTGTTCCAGTGGTCCACAAACACCCAGGAGCCATTGACATCACATTTCCTGTAAGCATGTCCTGGAAACAAATACTTCAGTGTGACTTTGGGTATTTCCAACAACTGAAGCAATTCATGCAGATGGGCAAGAGCTATTTCCGTCACTGCTAACCCTCATCTTTACCTGCAGAGTCTGATCAGCAAGAATGACAGGACACACCTCTGTGAGAGAGTGAGACCTTTACAGTTTTTATCAATCTTTCTGGCTCATTTTTGAAACAGTCCTAACTTTTTCTTAACTGTTAACTGCACAATTGTCACAGCAGTTATTTTTTCATCAAAACTTCACTGCATGTTTGCAAAAGGTATTAAGTCAGCCAAAACATTTCATCTGTGTTGTAAAACCTAGTCTGTGTGTCAGTTACAATAATTGGCAAGCACCATCAAAATGAAAAGTTGTTTTGTTATTGTTTGAGTCATTCTGATCAAAATGCAAAGATGCATTTTTACCGTGATAGTCACAAATTATAGTACGATTATGACTGCCAGAAAATGACATCCTTTGGAAAAGGCAAAATTGAAAACAAAGAAAACAAAGGAAATAACAATGAAAATCCTGTGGCAGTTTAGTAAAAAACACAAAACAAAACAAAAACCACTGTATCTCTTTACAGTTGGCTGCATGGTTCCTCCATGTTGAAAATGTTTTTGGATGTGAAATACACACACACTCACACACATATATACATATATATATATATATTATTCCCAAGTGTGATTGATTGTGATTCCTGGTCCATTACTCTCACCTGGCAGATCTTTAGCCAATTCACTATAGCAGACATCACAAACACGGCATGTCATAGATATTTAAAGTATATACTGTACATGTGTCTGACAGATTTTGATAACTTAATGGATCATTTTGCATATGATGCTCAAGCAATGAAAGAATGTTTAAAAGCTGTGAAGAGTTAAATCATTTCACTGTGAATCAACTAATTAGTTTGATCAAAGAGCCATATACGAGTTATTTTTAGTGCAGATTCATAGAGAAATGTACTTATTTTTGTACACGCAAAAACAATGCAACTTGCTTGAGAAATTCTAATCTGTTGTGAATATTAAACTAATTGTTCAGAGATTTGAGATTAATTGTTTTGAAAAATGCTTTTCTCATTTGGGAATTGAGCCAAAACGATTGAAAAAAGATGTTGTAATTTTAAGAAAAAACAGTTAAAAAAATACTGCACAGAATACACAGAGCTGCAAATAAGTCTACTTTTAAATACTTTACATGTTTTAGAATAAGTCAATCTAAAGGTATATCAACAGCAGAGACAGCCTGCATTTATCTTTACATCAAAGTTTCTATCTTCTAACTTCAAGTGTTTCTGATGGTTCATCTACAGAAAAAAAAAAGTTTACCCTTGTGGTTGAAATCATAGATGTACAATGGGCAGGGGACTTTGGTAACCAGCCCAGGGGAGCCATGGGGCCAACAAATAAGACCATCCCAGTCTGGACGACACATCTCATCTACAGTGAGAAGAGGAAGAGTCAGTGTAAACCTACTGTCACCTGGTGTCTGAACACTGGTCATTTTTTAAGCTTTTCACTGCTAAAAAACTGTATTGTTACTATATAATTGGACATACAGCCTATTTATACTGTACTGGGACAAGAAGTCTAACAGATTATTCTTGGTTATAGAGTTAATAAACTCTAATTTAAATCTTAACTCAGCAAGTATAACACTGAATTATTGTGTCTACGTAAAATACATTTTACCATTAAAACTCTTCACCTTCCCACCTCAATTGTAATTTTTCTTTCCATGAAATTTCCTTCTAATGACAAACTAACCCTCTGTGACTTACTCTGATACACAGTATTGCCTTTACGCTGACTGGCCACAAATGATGCAAGGTCCTGCAATGTATAATTGACAGCTACGAGTTACGCTATAAAAAGAATCCTTTCATATAAGATGCTGTTTGAAAAACAAGCATATATTTCTCGTGGTTTTACCCCTGGAAGGTTTTTTTTTAAATAATGTTGCGCTTGTTTGTAAACACCAAAAGTGACAGAATAATGTGCAGAGAATGAAAAGAGGGAGCTTAAAAGTTTAAACCCTGTGTACTTCCTCAACTCACAGCTTTACATGCTTTTGAAGGTCAGATTTTCAGGAAGTTTCAGGAAAGTGTAGGTGTTTTTTGTTGTTTTGTAAAAGTGTCAGTGACTGTTTGGGTGGGGGTTAATGCTGTTCAACATCCAGCACATGAAGTGTAAGACCCTCTTAACTCCCCTGTGTTTTCTCACTTCAAAGGTTTGTTTTGAGGGTTTTGTTTGTTATTGTGTTGATGCTTCATAAAAGTAACAGCCTGTTGAGGCTACTGTGGACCTGTTACAAAACTGTGTTACAATTTTGTCTTTTTCATAGTCATAAAATAAATTTAAATTTTGGTAACAATCATGATGACACATAATAACTCTTCATAGCCCCTCTGTTATTGCTTCAATGCTTAAATATTTTTCTTAAAAATATCTCTCCACCTGTCCTCTGCTGTATGAAAGGACCCTTGTTACAATGAACAGAGGTGAGCAGATTGAGGCTGTCATCGGCTGAATATTACACAAATATAAAGACATAAACTACATGTCAGTTTAATCATCAAATTGTAATATATTGTTTAAATCATTAGGAAGAGCAGGGGAGGACAGAAAAAAAGGTTTTTCTTCTTGAAAAAAAACAGGTTATCCAGGCTGAGTCCATTCCACAAATACACAAGTTTATGTGATTCTGTCACATTTTTATTCAGTATAATAATATGTTGCGTTAAATCTTTGTCAGGCTAATAAACCAAAGGGGCTGAAAGCTGTGAAGAATTGCTTTTGTGGATGAAATTCCTAGATAACAAATTGAGTTATTATAATGCTCTTAATTAGTAAACAATGGCTTACATTGTCTCTATTCTGAATCTCCACAAAAGACCATTTATCTCCTCAGAACACAGTTTACTCTGTAGTTAGCTCTGTAAACTTGTCAGATGTTTTTTAACTCAAATTATTAGATTCAGAAAGTTTCGGACTGTCTTTAAGATTTTATTTTTTGTCTCTAATTGCATGGAGCAGCTTACACCATGTTAAATGTTAAACCGAACCAATTCCACAGTGTAATTTTAAAACATACTGAGAGATGATGTTTTAAGTCTACACTCATTTTCTTGGAACTCATATGCAGCTAAGACAAAAAAATGGATGTCTTTTGTGCAGGCTGTAAACAAAATTAAAAAAACATGAAGTCTGCACCTCTGCTGACTCATTCTGTCTGTTCTGAGCACAAAGTGCCTGTGCATGTATTATTTTAAACTTTCATGTGCAAAGCTCTTTCTCTTCTATAATCAGGTCACAAAATTCACCCTAAATAACAACCACAAAATTCATCCAAAGACATACATATTAATCAGTCTAAAGGCGACATTTGAAAGGACTAATTGCTCAGCTTCTGGCTGCCACTGTGATAATTTTATGTTGTGTTGTAAAGGTTTAAATTCTAAAACGTTAAACAGTTTCAGGCTAACAGAGTTCTCACAGAGCAGTGACTGCAGCTTCAATCTGAAGTGCCTGAATAGAAAATGGCACATTTTCACACACTGCTTTTTTTGTTGACTATCTTTTAAACCCTTTTTTTTCTCAAGGTGACTGTCCAATGACAGTTAAGCGTTTTTAAGGGGAAGTACCTGGGCCTTACTTTTAAATGTTTTGGTGTGCAACAGACTAATACTTACCTAAAGTTTTGTAATTGTTTGCCTCATGTGGAAAGCAATGACATGGCTGCAGCTGTTATTCTCAGTGTCTGACAGCATTACCACAAAGATCTGTAGAGAGATTGACCTTTTTTGTCCCAGAGTAAAATCCTGTCTTTTTAAACTAGAAGACTTGTCTGAAGCTTCTCAAGATTCAGAACAACACTCTTCCTTGTACAAGATGTGTGTTTCTGGATAACACTGCAGTCAAAGCAGCCATGTTGCAATTCCCCTCCCCTCTTGTAGACGAACTACAAGAACAATCACTAAATTTTTGTTAAGACCCAAATATGTAAAAATAGAGCCTAGGGTTGAAAATACCAGAATTCCCCTTTGACAAAGCAGAACAAGCAAGCTTGGAGTTTAATCAGTATTTCAACAGCACATGGAGATGAAGAGTAGGGCGAAGTTGTGTACCTGTGGATCCAACATCACTGTTGGAGAGGTTCTGGTAGCACTGCAGTTTAATTTCATAGAGGATGTACATCTGCTCCTGTGCAGAGAGAGGACCATCAAACCCCATCTGTGAAGCATCACAAACAAGGTCAGACCTTGGACTCTGTGTCGTCATGTGTGTAAATCAACCATCTTGCCACAAAACATCCTCTGTGGGGCACACTAACAGTTGAGTGAAGGACACAAACACAACAAACAGGAAAGAGAAACAAATTTTTATTACACATTTTCTGTTTTATTGAGTTTTTCATCCCTGATATTAATGAATTCAGTACTAACAATCAAATTCTGTTTACTAAACAGAGTGGATTATTTATGTGTTTATATAATCTTTGCTCAAACTTACATAATCTTTGTCATCAAATTTATTTGTAACTTTCAAAGCACTGCAATGACTGTCACTTAGGTACATTTCTACAATTGTCAATCAATCAGGAAGCACCTAATTACTTAGGCAGATAAAGTGCAGGGCAGTTACAGCACCATATTCTTTGTCTGCTGACACAGGTTCTCATTGAACTAACAATATTTTTCACACCATCAGCAAGAGACACTCTCTGACTCATATATAATCTTCAAATCCTTAGATATTAAACTCCAGTGAAAGCTCAGTCAAGAGGACAATACCTTTTGCATGCTTACACTTGTAATTTGTCTAACCATCTGCATCTCACACCTCACAGGTATTCTCACTTATAATTTCTTCACCATTATGATCTGAAGTTGTAAATTAAGATATCATCTATTCTCCTTTGCTGGTCACATCTGTTCAATTCCACAGCGGCACACCTATGCTGCCAGTCTACCTTCAGTTTACTCATGTTAGGGCTGTGTGCACCCCACACCTTCCCATCACCTCCAGGCTTTGTGGATTCATAAGTTTCATCATGTCATCAGCCTTTAAGTCTCAGGAAGTTTTAAGTCCCAGCAGGATCATCAGCCACCACAACCACCAGTGTCTGAACTCCATGGGGGGATTTGTCCTGCTGATGCTCAGGGCAGACACCCCACGACTTCAGAATCTGCCTGTTGAGTTTAAGTGGCAAACATTTTCTGACGATACTTGATCATCACATATCATCTGTCAAAATAAATAAAAATCTTGCATCTCTTCAAAGTGACAACTGGTCATCTCCTCAACTTTTTAGTAGGATTTGCATCACTCCCAAACTATTAAGTTATGCTGATGACGTTCCCTTCAGTTCAGTGATATCGTTTTGTTAGTTTGAAGAAATATAGCTGGTTTTCTACAGCGGGGGAATGATGTTAAATGTGAACTGGACCTGCCATTTTACTGACAAACACAGACATTTTGTATGCTTTAATGTACAAGAGTCATTTCTGTCACCATGCAGTCATGACAGGGAGCTATAAATAGTCATGAAACTGGCTCAGAAGGACATCTGAACTCAAAACATTTTTCAAACCAACTGACAGAAGGTCTGAAAGGACTGAGGAAAAAGCTTCTGATTTAACTTATTTTAAATCCAGCTGGGAGAAAACAAGGTGCTGCAGCTCTGTGTGAAACACAGTGAACCAACAGAATCCATAAAGCCCCGATGGGTGACAATATTTGATGTGGAAACAAAGCTGTTGTCCTGGTTAAACTTTGGTAGGCTGTATAGAACTGTGCTTAAAAATATAAACATAGCCTGAAAAGAATTTGTCAGCAAAGTAAATAACATGTTTATTTCAAAGTTTCAAAGATTGAAAACAACAATGCTGTTCTAAAGGAAGTATTGACATTTTGTTTCCATCCTACTTCCAGTCTCAGTAATCAAAGCTCAGTTTAAAAAGAAGGATTTGCAAATATTTTTTTAAGAAAACAGTTTAAAAAAAATGGATATACAACTTTCTGTTTTTTTTCGTCTGTCCCTGAACCTCCGTCTAGAATGGCATCTTCAATTTGAGGACTCAAGTTTCTTTATCTCATGAAGGACACTTTAAACATTACAAACTGTTCACATAATTCATTCTTTATATCCAAACTTTTGAAAACCTACGCTTACAAATTCCTGCACTTAGAGTTTTATCTCAATTGAAAGTTGAAAGCATTTTTGTTCTAAAACAAAAACATATTTGACTGAATAAAGCAAGTTTTCATACACTGCTGCTAAGGTTTTCCACTTACACTTAATCGAGACCAGAGGCAGGAACATTATATGTGCATTGCAAGACCTCTAACTTTTCATTTAAACACCTCACAGATTTAAACAGGCACACAGCTCATCTGAGCTGCACAGATAAAGAAGTCCCTCTCCTGAAGATCTGCAGTCTCGCCTGTTTTTCAGACATTGTAAAAGTTTTGAAGGCGCAGCCTCGGAGTTTAGACCATCTGTGCTTAGAGACAGCAATTATTCTGGTTATTTCACTTTCATACATGTTCTGAAAATTTGAATAGGGACCCTGTTATAGATTCATGCTGCCTGATAACCTGTCCGTTTGTCAAGGAAAATTACATTTTACTTATGGTGAAGAGTCGGGTTCACAAAACCGTGATAAATCAGATTTCTGATACACCATTAAGCAGTCAAATCAAGCATACCAATGTCTCAGAGTCTTTTTTTAAGATAAATGTTTGCAGGAGACACAGTGAAAGATGGTTTTACTGAAGCGTCTGTCAATTCCAAGTAGTGTTTATTAGAGTAAATGACTTCCATTCATTTGTTCCTGTTCCTTGAAGGCTGCAGCTATTGTAGCCAAAACAACAACAAAAAAACTTGGACCTACACAGGACTAATACCTGAATATGTTTGAGATATCAAAAAGAGCCACTCTTGGTTAAATACTGAAAATTTTCACTGTTGACTTGAAGCACAACTCAAGATGTGTTTTCCTTTCAATATTTAGAACTAAAGCAAATCTTTAACTAACTTCGGTCTTTCCTTGACCCTTTTTGTAGCCTTAGCTTAACCACACTTGGGACACATTTCGCAAAGCCCTGTCTCCAGAATCAAAGTCTGTGCTTTGTTCACCCACCATCCAACTAAAGCATCTTCCTGTTGCTCCTGTGCAGCAAAGGAAGGCAACACTCAATTGACTGGAGAAAATATTGCTGGCAAAAGTAATCCAGGCAGTAGCAAGTGAAATAATTTTACCTCAATTTTTAGCAGCCATGGTGGAAGATAGAGATAAGGAGAAAAGGGAGGGGGAGGGAAAAGAGAGTGAGAGTAACAACAACGATTAATGGTAGCAGGTGACAGACAGCAAGAGTGCATTTCAGCAGCAACTCACCAGCCTCGTCTTTGCATCATGAAAATGTGTTTGATAATTTAGCCGTCTAAATTACATATTAATATTCTACATTCAAACTCACTGCGCAAATAAGTTTTGCCTTTCAATAAAAAACTGATTGCATACTGCCAACAGAATGTGTGTATTGAATGAGTGATACCAAGGTAATATTATTATCAATATTACAAAATTATTACCAAGGTAATAATTTATCTTAACTTCAGGGTCAAACTGCAGCGGTTCAATGCATATATTGGCCTCTACCACTATTAACGATACCCTCTGGGCAAATCAATCCCGTATTCAAATGGTATGCAATATACCTTTTTTTGTACAAAAACTGAAAATGGGAAAACTTAAACGCACAACTTCTTCCTCACTGAGAATTCGAGTATCAATTTGTATGCAAATACAAAGACGCCTGCAAATCACAGGTATCATTAAATGGAAGGTGCTGCTGCTGACCATATGTGTTTCATGTCACTGTCAAATTCAAAGAGGTGGCAAGCGTATGTCTAGTTTTCAAAGATTACCTTCCAGGGACGACTCTTTTTCACACACTGTCAGGTATGAGCCTTTTATCTGCAGCACATCAAAAGTCCTCTGAATTGCTCTTCACATCAATTTGTTCAACAAGTCAAACGGGTCTGCTGTTTTGCCATTCAACCACATCTCATGAGAGCATAGTAAGTGGAAGTGCAACGGGAATAAATTCTAAAATGAGTTGGCATAGAGTGCCTAAGTCTTGCCCCCTTCAAATGACCCATGGGACCTCATATCTAAATCAGTAAGGTCACAGTTTATAGTAAAAATAATAAAGGACCCCTTACATTTTTGAAAACAGCTCATTTCCCACCTCACACATTCCATGTCACCAAAAACAACAACATAACTACAGCTCCAAAACTGGCCAGACACCTCTTTCATAATGTTTACTGTTGTTCCTGAAGAAAAAAGTGAAATGTGTGTCATGTACAAAACAAAGGAGTAACCAAATGCAAACAACAGACATAGTAAGAACTAACAAAAAGCTTTATTTGTAAATGCTTATAGCAAAACAAAACTGAAAGAGCCAAAAGGTGTGCATAGAAAAATACAAACACTAGACATGACAAAAACATAAAAACAACAAACTAGTAAGAAACAAGGAGCACAGGGAACAATGACAGGATCAGGGATGAACAACAGCAGAACCAGGGGATGGCAACACACAACCTGACAAAAGCTGCCTTTACATGCACAGTTTGTGTCATTCTGATTCATTTTGTTCTGATTGAAGATTTTGTATCAACTGTATACATGTGATGTGATTTATTAAGGTCTGGTGTTTACATGCACAGATGAATTTAATCAGGAAAGTGGTCTGACAAGCGTAAAATGATGAATGAATCACATGATTGATTGGCGGTAGAGATGGAGATTTATTGTCTTTTCCAAATGGTAGTTGCCATTATATTGATTTTCCTAATAGAGCTGTACATACTGTACATACAAACATATTTTTTACAGAAATGGGATCCAATGGGGTCCACCAGTAAAGGGCATGGCTTAGGAACTCAGGTGGCTGATTGGCATGAAGCCAAAGTCATGTGACCAGGGCATAATTTGTGCTGGGGCACACCAGACTGGGACCAGCACCTCACTAAGTTATTGGCTCCGCCAATTTTTCTGAATGAACTTATTCATAAATCACTTCCTGTAATTTTTAAATGCTGTTTCAATCTGATTTAAAGAAAGCAAAAAGAGATGAAAAAGAGCTAATTTTAGTAACTGCAATTCAAATTAGGACATGTGAATGATTGTTTGCAACAAATCTTTGCCAACAAAATGCAAAATGTTTGTTACAATTATTGTAAGCATCGCAGGTAATCAGAGGGAGTGTACAGGCAAGATTACTGTGTTAGTGACTTTTGTTGAGTCTAAAGCCAGAGTTTTATGTATCACAAAGACAGCTTTCCTTTAACCTGGCTAGATAACCATGGTAACTTATGCAGCAAACCTAAACTGCTCCACACCAGGTTATGTTAAGAGTTTCAGCATCAAATCGGTTGTTAAAAGCACCGCAATTTCACTGGTAAGCTCTTTGGAAATGGTGTCACCATGTTTGGAAATTCCTGTTGACTCAGGGGCCAGAATTTTAAGTGCTTTTCTTAAAGAGATGACATTTTTCTGACAACATTCTGTATGAGCAATACAGGTTATAAGCAGAGGAAATACAGTATATATTTAACCTTGTAGAGCAATGCCACCAAACAAAGCCATGCAATCACAGTTGTGCAAAATATATGGATCACACTGCTTTTTTTTGTTTGTTTTTTTGTTTTTTTGCTTTTTTTTTTTTTTGTAACTGTAACGTACATACATTTAGTTGATGATGCAGAAAATTTGAGCAAGAACGGTTAGCTGCTCTATTTTCAAAATTGTTCTTCCTCTCACTGAACTGTTGAATGTGTTTACAGTGTTTCCTGGTCATTTGCCCATGCTGACTAAAAAAGAAGGCCTCTATAAAATCATATATATCATTGTATATTTTCTCTATAAGTATCAAGTAGCATATCAATAGTTCATTATATTAATAATCTGTGTGACATTCACTTGCATATATAAAAATAGTACATAACCTAATTTTTCATAGGATTCTCAGGGGTCATGGGTGCAGTAACCTGCACTCACATACTAGTTGCTGAACCCTTGGGAGAACACAAGGTGATTTTGTGAATAAAAAGTCCTTCCACAGCATCAGCGTTCAGTAAAATATTTGTAACTCATGTCTGCAGAGTGATTGGTGGCACGTGTTGTTTGGTACACTAATAGTGGTGCACAGTGACTTAGCATATTAGTCAAATGTTCCTGTACAGCAGAGTCTCAGTTCCATTTAAAAAGCTTTTACTGGCATCTTTGCTTCAGTGCTGTTATTAGCAAATTACCCTAGACTGCCTTCGCAGATGGTTTGCAATCGCAAATTGCTGGTTACAAATTTGGATGCATGATGGCCTGGCTCAGTTCACAACTCTCCCATTTTCAGAGCGTCTTTATTGGGTCACCAGTCTGAGCAAGGTAAAGATAATATAGCCTACACAGCTTTTTTATTCTTGCTTAATTGTAACTCTGATAAAGAAACTGCCTCTCCCTGATAAAGTAACTGCCTCTCCCTTTTATTAGGGTTTTTTGATGGACTTTAAGTCAGGGACAGAGACCCCTGCACCTGGTACCTAATGATCCCCTATTCTGACCCACAGACAGCAGCACATAGTTGTTTTAATGCAGCACTGAGTATGTGTAGGGTCAGGATAGAGATGACCTTTGGGGTCATCACATCTTGCTTGAACTGCCTCAGTGGCCTGAGAGTCTCTCTTAAGAGAGATTGAGAGGTAGCAATAGCATGTGTAGTGCTTCTCAACATCGTAATTTGACAAGAGAGCCCCTCATGAGCCAGCGATGGCATCTGATGTAGTACACCACCAGTCACTGCCACCACTATGCAGATCAGACTCAACACCCTCTGCTAGACCCCCCATGGCTGGGGGGCCTTGATTGTTGGAAAGGGTCGGCTCCTCTGAAACTGTATTTTCAGTTCGAGTGCCCCCCGTGCACACACACACACAAACACAAAGAGACGCACTATCTCCATACCCCCAGGCTTCTTTCTTTCATTTTTTTGTCCTGTTTGCTGCAGGTAATTGGTCTATTAACCCTTTAAATTTTACACTATACTTGATCCACAAAAATCCAAGTACAATTGGCCAAAGCAACTGCAAAAATCTCTGGAGGAGATTTCCATGCCTTGTACTTATTTGCTGCCAGGTCCGTTCGCCAGTTAAAAATCACACATAATATAAAATTTTTAAACTTGATATTGACAAAAACTACAGTGATTTACACATATCCTTTGTTATAAGATAGTGTAATTCCCGTGTGTTATGTTTAATTAATAGAAATTACCTGGAGGCATAACTTACAAATTTACACAATCGGCAATTTTGTGCAAACATTGTTCTCTAGCCTTGTTTGCAAAAACAGTGTTTCTTTTTCATGTAATATTTGTTTGATTCCTCGTAGTTCTCCATGATAGCAACTTGTTTCTCCTGAGTGAAGTAGGCGGCACGCGATCGGTTCATCATGTGCAGAGGAAAAGTCACATGACGGACCAAAAGCTGGAAACGCGCACAGACCCCAAGGAGCAAACTCCCCACTTCCACATTGAAGCCAACCAGGAAGTACAAAAACTTGCAATTCCTCGACTCACCGCTTGAGGCTGGCTCCAAAAGGGAGATAATTCCTATTGGAGCCCATGTTAAAATGACCAACTTTAGAGCAGAAATAAACATATTTACAGCCTGGTTCAAAAAACGGTTTTT
>JAQMCX010000011.1:18772241-18783545 GCA_029814765.1 Acanthurus leucopareius | reverse complement strand
TATAAGGCGCACTGTCGGTTTTTGAGAAAATTAAAGGCTTTTAGGTGCGCCTTATAGTGCGGAAAATACGGTAGTTCTCTATGTTCTCTATCACAGACAAAAAATGAGAATTATTACAGATTCTGCTTGCTGAGGAAAAGTCAGCTATTTTCTTCTCTTACCTTCACCAGCGAGGTTTGCAGCAGATCATGATGTAACTGAACAAAAAGGAATTAAAAGTTTGTAAGGTTTATCTTAATCTTTTTCAGACAAAATGAAAGTCTCTCTGCATGGATAGCATCTTAAACAATTATGAATGTCCTTCTGTAATATTCTTTGGATGACTTTGACTTGAAATAACAAAAACAAAAAATTCTGAGTTAAGGATCTCTCTTTCTTACGGAGGCCCTAAGCAGACATGGTTTAATTGTTTTTTTTACAAGCCGTTTTCTCGAGATAACGAGATTGTTATCTCGAGAAAATGAACTTTGTTTTCTCGAGATAACGAGATATTATCTTGAGAAAACGGCTTGTAAAAAAAAAATTAAACCATGTCCGCTTAGGGCTTCTGTACTTTCTCACAATCACTTCATAAAATCTACTGATTGACAAATACAAATATGTGCACATTCCTACTTGGCAAAACAGAAAGGTCATCCCAATTAGAAAATACCAGAAAATGCTTACTTTTTGCTTATCATGAATGAATGTAAACATTTCAACAGTTGCCTGCATATTAAGTTGATTACATATTAGCTCTGATTACACATAGGCCTTCATCAGTTTGGAGGAGATGGAGTCAGGCCAATAGTTTCAACAAAGTTGTTTAATGACCATCAGCATGTTTTCATTATGAAAAAACAAGTGTTTTTGCATGAGACAACAGATCTTTAACTGAGTCTCTGGTGACACTGAATGTTTTTTTAAGGAGATAATTGGAGAATTTCCAGCCCTGTTTTTACAATCAAAACCAGGTGTTTGAAAGGAAGCATTTCACAGCTGTTTTTTTTGGCCCAATTAAGCCCACTTTCCAGTCATGGGCCTGTTGTCACTTTGTATGCAACCTCATTGATTTACTGACGGGGAATAACTGATCCCACGAACAAGTGTTGCATTTCTAACTTAATCAGGTGGTTTAAAAGCATCATTTTGTTAGCTTGCTCGCAAAATATTATATTATCATAATTATTCGTCAATAGGCTTATCAATCAAATGCCAGTGAGAAATAGATTACTGCAGGTGGGAGACATTGTAATTTTCATCAAATATCTTTTCTTGCATGTTAAGTAGAGCAAAAAGCACACCTTAAAATGTATCAATGAATAATTCTAATTGAGTTAGAGAAAAAGATGTCTCCACTGTCTCATTTAAGAGCTTCGCTCACCTCCACAGTTCAATCTCACTTCAGCACACCAGAAAATGAGGCGGCTGAGACCAGTTTCACCTCATCCAAAATAAAGATTACACTGACTGGTTCACAAACTTGTTGTCTTGTAACCCTTTTATTTAACCTGCAGCTCAAGCTTCTTGTCATGTCTCAGATGTTTTTGAGTCGTCAGCAGTTCCATTAGAGAGACATGTACTCCATAATTTCATTTCTCTGTGGTAGTTATGTTTTTGGTGTGTGTTTTTGGACTGTGGAGCCGTAGAGCGTTTGTTGTCTCTGTGTTGTTGACAGAGGCTGGGCATGGCTTCCTCTGTTTATCTCTAGTGTGTGTATTTAGCCTTTGATGCCTTTGCTTACCTGTGCTTCTGTTGACAACCTCTGGTAAGTTTCAGCATGAAGGCTTAGCACCAGAGCCGCCACGCCATCCAGCCTCAGCCTCTGCCTGCCCTGTGCTGTAAGCCTCATCTCCTCTCTGCCACCAATTCTTCTGCCACTCTACAGCCCCCTCCCCCCCACACACACATGTGCTACCATCACACCACTTCTCACCACCACCTCTCTCACCTCACCCTCCTCAGCTCCTCTGCTGCACTGCAACCACTGTCTTTCCAGCCACGTTCACAAATGCCACACCACCCTTGTGCCAGCCTCTCCTCAATACCACAGATTCAAGATTCCCTTTTCTCCTTCTTTCCCCTGAATTTGCACAATAAATCATTTAAGTCTTGCCCTGGTGTCTGCTCTGGGTCCTGTTGCAAACAAAATCCATCACATTCCTCCTGTTTTTATAACTGCTTTCAATTTATCATCCAAAAATTCATAGTAAATCATAGATAAAAGTTTCAAAAGAATACGGACTTGTAGGGTATTGATTTTTTCTCTTCTTTACATTTTAATCTTCTCACATTGACTTTGTGTCCCTCTGGAGCCCAATCCCTGGTTCCACCAAGAGCAGCTTTAACAGCAAAATTCTGCTACTATGAGAACACACTTACATCAATATGTCATTGGGTTGTAAATTATCACAATTGCTGTTTTACTGCAAAATTAGCACTTTTAAATTTTCAATTTTGATTGAAACAACTACTGGATCCATTACTACACAATTGTGCTTAAAGCTAGCAATAAAAGTTTGCATGCTGACACACCAAATAAAGAGATGAACATTCTTAGCAGCAGCATTTTAGAATTACCACTCAGAGCACACAACTAGTATTTAGATCAATAAATACTTGATGTGCCTAATTAGAACTGCACAGAATCACTAGCATTATTGTTCAGGATCGACTTGCAAGCACAAAAAACACCAAACATGCTTACATTAACTACAGACTCCCAGTGCAAAAATAACACAGGTCAAAGGGAAACCTGCACATCACATTTGCATTTCACTCTACTCAATGATTTTTAGGATAAGAATTTAAAGTTTGATTACAGCTAAATCATTCAGCAGCTAATAAAGGTTTAACAATTTTCCACCCTTTTTCTTGGGTACAGAAAAATAGAAGAAACCTTATTTCTCACAGGTATTTTTAATGCAGTGATACATTTACACCTCCGTTCTGCCTGATTGCTTGTTCTAATTCCGAAGCAGCTGTGATCATACTTTGCATACTTACCCTTGTCAGATCTTTGTTTATAAACAGCCAAATAAACAGCTGTTGAATATGAACCAAACCTTTGAAGACAAGGTTTAGACTTGTCTTTCCCTTTGTTTTGGATCACCTTCAAAACAACCTCCTTCCACCTCAGAACATTTTTCATCAATACTGGTGCACCTCCAAACCTCCATATTTAGCATGGAGGCTGATGAATCCACTGTTGTACTGCATGACCCCTCTATCAAAAGACCCTGTTATTCGGTGAAAACTGAAGCTGCTTGGAAATGCTATTCAAAGAAAGCCAGAGTGGCTGCAGCAAAAAAAAAAATTTAAAAAATACAGTTGTACTAATTGGCGAGGTTCTGCTCCTGAAAATGCTGCACAAATGAATCTAGGCAGGCTGTAAGAGATTGTGAAAAAGAGCAATATACCCATATGTGAGGTAAATTAAATGTGGCAGTTTTATTATCAAAGGGAAGTCACAGGTAGGTTTAAAATAAGTTTGAGTAATGACAAAACTAATCTGGATTGCTTTTCATATAATGAGAGATGAGAACAGGATGTATCTGCATAGCAGAAAGAGAAACTGAATGCAATCTATCAGGTGTGCAGCATGTGTGAGGTGACTTAGATGTATCTACTATATAAATACTATGAGAACCATTTCATTGATATGCAGGGGTGCTTTACAAGCACATAGTGGGGGCATGAGCTTTTCAAGGCAAGATCCACTGACTTAACAGTTAAGTGATGAGTGTTGGCAGCAAGGTGGTCAAGGATGACAGCTGAGGAACATGAGCATGCCGGAGCTCCGTGTGTGGCAGAGACTGTCAGTTAGTCTATGCTGGGTGTCCTGTTAAACACACCTCATTTCTTTAATTTCATTTCTTTCTGTTGTACTGTGCATTTACATTCAAATAAGGTGTTTGTATTACAAAACAAAGACAAAATGTTGCCTAACCCCCTTAAACATTTTTCAGTTTTATTCTGTTTAACATGCAGTTCAGCTTTTTTTTCCTCAGGCAGCAAGTTTTGTGCAATAAAATAAAAAAAATAGTTTTATTTGTATGAACTTGTCGATTTTTAATCAATTCTAATAAATTTCTGTTGAAGTAGTAGCATGAAGGAACTAAAATTGATTATCATAAACTAATTTTGTGTTTGAAAATAATTGTTTTCGACATTAAATTTGTTATACAGAAAATTATTTTTTTAAGCATTATTTTGTGTTTTGAAAGAGTCCTTAGCACATCTCTTGTGAGTTTGATTTGCAAGTGCAAACACTTGTTTTTACTACCCAGTTTAGGACAAAGAAAAGGACATCAGTTAAGTGCTGACCCCTGGTGTTAAGACCCTTGAATAGAACAAAGATTTTTTGTATAAGCAAACTGCATTTTGTCTTTGTCCTGTTCCGTGTTTTGATAAAAAATCTACCGTTTTTTAAAAGGACTCTTGTTTCTCTCTGTTGGCTTTCAACTGCTTCAGTAATGCTTTCCTAGCACATCTTCACACTAATGATTATATCAGTGTTAAAGCAACTTCCTTGATTACTGTAAAATCAAAGCACTGGCTATTTTTACAAGCTGCGGAACATATCCACATATGAAATATTTAACTTCAGACAATCAGGTGCTCTGCCTTCACCATGAGAGAGTAGAAATGATATCTTTCTTCTTAATTATCCTGAGCACCATCTTGCAGCTCTGTCTGCCTCTCATGTCATGTTGAGCACCTCTCGTTACTAGTTTCACCCTGAAGAGAACATGAATATAAATCAATAGCAGAGTTGTGATGCCTCTTCTCCTTGGTGCTGGCCTACACTTTCCCAAAGGGACTGAAATCAATGAGGCAAAATGGAGCTTTGAGCAGCCTCTGTGTTGAACTCAGTGGACCTTGACAGCTCTGAAGATTAATGAGGTAAGTGTCTGCTGAACAAGCAGGTATACACTCAGAACCCATGCAGCCATGTTCGCTGCTGTGTGGTACATGGCTCTGATCACAGGCCATTTACCAGTGACTTAGTGTGCAGCTCTGGATTTTAATGTCACGGACGTAAAGCAGTAAAGCAGAAAGTAAAGCAGTCAAACATCTAAAGTCACAATACTTGTATTTCTTTATTGAAATATAATCAACCCCTGAGGCTAGATAAAAAGGCCGCAGTTTGTTTGTGCCTCGTCTAGCTCCTCAGTCTGACACATCCAGTTAAAACACAACAGAACTATCCAAAAAAAACACATTACACAACGGTGGGACACCTCCATATTTTTGTTTTTTTCGTAATCCAAACTTAAAGTTTACACAGCCCTTTACATACTGACAAAGTTTCAGGACATACACAACTCAAATCAACTGCATAACGTCAACAATACTTGGTTTTCTATTTGAAAAAAGAATGCTACCTCTCCAAATAAGGAAAACAAAAAGTGCTAAATTTAGCTCACATATAATTCAGGGTCAAATAACTGATACTTCATACTCACTTTCAGCATTTGTATTTGGTCTGTCTGAAATGTGGAGATGGCGCAATAATCAGCAGGTTTATTTGTACCAGCCATGACGATTTATTCAAGAAAGGTAACTTTCTAATTTCAAACTGTATTTTGGACCTCAAACAAAAAAAGTTAAATAGTCAACTAGAAGACAACGGGCTGGTACATGAGCTCAGCCTGCTTAAAGGAACTGTGCAACATTTTTGGACATGAACTTGTTCACTTTCTTGAGAGTTAGATGAAGATTGACACCACTGTTTGCAACAAATGCTAAATATTAAGCTAGGCAGCATGGCTATTAGTTTAGCTGAGCATGAGGACTGAAAAAAAGCTAACCTGGCCCTGTCCAAAGGTCAGAATTAGTCCAGAGGATAAACCATGACTCATACAGTTTACTTATACACTCATCGCTGCTGTGATTACTTGCCATATTTCTGTTATTCTTACAATAAGACAAGGTTTTGTTAAAGGTTTCTGTCTGTTAAAATTAAGTTTTCCCTTGCTTTTCCCACCAGGTGCTTTCACATGAGGAGACTGCTGGGTCTCTAAACAAGATAACTGACCTTCTCCTTATGAAGTGTTTAGAGACAACCTCTGAAGTGGCACTATAAAAAATAAAATAGCTTGAATTGAATTACAAATATTGAAAATACCCACTAAGTGAGCTATAAAATTGATTGTTTGCTAATTTTGTTACCATTGGCTCCAGACAGGGCCAGGCTTGTTCCTGTTTCCATCCTTTACACTGAGATAAACACCTGCTGTCTGTAGCCTTATATTTAGTGTGCAGACATGACAGTGGCATCAATCTTCTTATCAAGCCCCTACCAAGACTGTGACAAAGCAAATTTTACCAAATGTTTAAGTATTCCTCCAAGAAATTTCACATTGAACAAACACACATACTTAAAATTAAAAGTTGGACAACAAATCTTCCTAGTTTTGACCCTTGTGTGAATCCATCCTCTTGAGCTTCAGTAAAGCAGAAGTCCTTACACTTTTATTAGTTCAGGACCAAAGTCCATTTCTTCATCTTGGTCCCAACACGTTACAAGTCTCCTCATACGGGGACTCAAAGGCAAAAGGCCCATGACCCACTGAGAGTCCCAAGTAAAAGGGGGGAGTTTAGCTTTTTGTCCAGGTCTGGGACACGCTGAGGTAACATAGACAGTAATAAATTATTCAGCTGGTTATAAAACACTTTGCAAGAATCATATCAATAATTCATATCGATAATACAAAATGGTATCAAACATACATGATGCAACATTTTCGTCAAACACATCCAGTATTTTTTTTTTCTTTTTTGCTCCCCCATGATCCAGAGTCTGTTGCTTCATTGCTTAATGATCAAAAATTCCATGTTTTCTGTCCTCTGTGAAGTCCCTTTTAACAGTAGATGTGGATTAATACTGTGATCCTTTTGCTGAGGCTGATTTTCCACTTTCATGCTGAGGTGAATTTGTATGCCATTCAGTAAATGAAGTATTTATTCTCAAGCTTCTCATTTCAAAACAGAGTAATACATATCTTATTGTTGAATACCTTTCAAATGATAAAATTCCGACTTATTTGATTGCTCTTACAATCAGCACCGAGGCACCAAGCATACACAGGCACACAGGGCTACAATGCTAATTGCCTATTTGCTTGTTTTGTCACTCAATTTACATTCAGATCATTTTTTGACCATGCCTTTCATTTCATTTGCAGATTTGAACAGAAAACAAGATTTCAATAGGAAAGTCAGAAATTGTATTAAAAGTGCAAAAATGTATTCTTTCAAGAGACGGTATTCATCCAGACAAAAAAGTTGTCCACTCAGACTTTAGTGCGTTAACAGTACAAGCCATTTCATGGTTATTATATTTTACATTCCTACCCACCTCACAGCTACAAACATGAATACACTGAATGTCTTGTTGCTTTGTGTGTACGTGTGTGTACGTGTGCGTGATGTTCCTGCAAATAAACTGAGTCTGTAGCTAGGTTTAATGGCTTTAAGCGCTATGAGCATCACACTGCCGGCTTCAGACAGGCTCTCCAGCTTTGACATATTCACAGGGCTACAGCATGTATCCCCAAACTAAAGGAGTGTTTTCCTTCTTTGAGCATGTTTCATCTTGTTACATTGTCTTGTTTTCAGTGGCACAGTCTGTAAAGCCCCAAGATTGAAATAAAGTGACATCACATTATTTTGGTTAGTGGCCAGTGCAAATCAGCTTCTCCAGCTTGTTTCACATCTGAAACATGAAGCTCTTACTATCCCTTATCTATTCTATTTCATTAAGAAATTTCCTTGAGTTAACCAGCAATGAATCATTTGACGTTGCCACTAATAATTAGATTTTTTATGTAACAAATATAATTGAAATTTCTAAATTTTTTTAGATCCAAAAAAATGGAAAGTAACTTGAAACTGTTAAGACTGCAGAGACAAAAAAAATTATCAGGGATACTGTTCATACAGTACTGATAAAGAAGACTGCACTCATCAGGCCATTGACAATGAGGCAACCTAAACTAACCGAGTTTTTTCAGATACTTGACAATTAGAGGCTCTGATCTTTTTTGATGGGAAAATAATCCACAAGTGCTAAAATGGCTGCTCACAAGTCAGTGTAGCATAAATCCCATTAAATTAACATTAAAATGTTACCACATACAATGACCAATCAAATTCTCCTTTACAATTACAATGTTTAAATACTTATTCAACCTACTGATTCGACCATAATGTTCACCTTTCACCTGATGACATTTTCTCAGCATCATGTCACATTTCTTTTCCCTTGCTCTGACACATCCTTCCATCCTCCCTGAACTGACATTTCAAAAACCAGAGCATCATATGACCACAAGGTACATGCTCACAGTTCACTTGACAACGCCACACAAGATCTATTTTCACCACCTAAATTACTGTCATATCCTTTCATTGTGCTCAAGAAGTCCCCTCTACAAAGAGAGAACACATACAGCATATCCAAAGATCACAAAGGGGCTTTTCTTCCAGAAACTGTAGGACTGCGAGGATAGAAAGGTGATAACCAGCAGGTTGTTGGTGTCGCAGAACACACAGAGCCATTTTGACCTCATTCCTCCCTATCTTTTCCCTTTCTCAGTAAGATAAAAGTTCCAACATCAGGGTGAAGGTGAGTTCTTTGCTTTTCTTCACTGAGTCTGTTGTCTTGTGCCAAATTTGATATTAAATTCAAAAATTTCACTTGACTGAAGAAATGGTTCAGTGATACCATAGTTCCATGCTGAATACAGATGGGAGGAATCGAAAGACCTTTGGAAGGGACCATTAGTTGAGGAGAGATGGCATAGCACTCATTCCAAGGCATTGTGAAGGATTGAGGGGAAATAAGTTCAACATTGCAGATATCCTCCTCACTTTTGTGCTCCAGTGGTTGACCACTGCTGAGAGTTCCTTTGAGACATCCAAAGGTATGTGGGTGTGCATGTGGGTGTGATACAAATGATAAACAGGATGAGGGAGGTCACAATATGGCACAGTGGAACCTGTGGGAACCTGCGGACCGTTCTGCCCTCCATTTCATCTTCTTTTTTTTCTTCTGGTTTCGTTCTGGAACCTGTTGTCTGTGGAAAAAAAATTAGAGGAAAAGTCTGACAAAATCATTTTAACTCAGGATTATTTATATATGTGTTTTTGACATCCAACAATACAATTAGACAGCCAGAGTTATAATTTAACTCATAATGTTGTCTCCCTTGTATAAGAGGTATTTGTTCATGGTTATTTTTTAAGTCAAGGTTGAATTTCTTGCTGAGAGTTAGACAAGTAGATCAGTTCCACTGTTTGTAAAGTAAGCTAAAGATTACCCACTGGCTCTAGGTCCCGTCATTTAAATTCATTTTTCCTTTGTTTTGGTGTTGTTTTTGCTATGTTTTCATTTATTCACATCAAATATTTTCTGTGATTCTGTGATTAATAAGGCAGTTATTTAAGCCGCTAATGGCAGCCATACAAGTGAGTCACAAATACAAAAGGAGCACAAAAAGGATAAGCAGCCCCTGCATGAACTGCTTATGAATCAGTCACAAAAAAATTAACAATCAGTATTTTCTTAATCCAACCCATTTAGGACTGACTTTATACAGTCTAGCCACAAGAGGGCAATGTTGATCTATGAATCAAAACTGCTCAGTTTTAAAAAAAGACAAATGTTTTCTCAAGAGTCAGTGTCGTGCCTACTTGTTGCATATTGGTTCTTGTAACATGAGAAGGCCTTTCAACAGGATATGACCACATGGTCACAAACCAAGTTCTTCTAAAATTGCATGTATGTCAAGACAGGAAATAGCTCTGGGATTTTTCTTTTCTTTCTTACTCTTCTAAAACATTTTCACTGTCTTCACATACCAGCCTGAGACTAAATGCCACTAACCTCTAAAGACGTAAAACACTAAATGGAAAAAAGATTTACAGGGTGATAGGCTTTGAGTTGAGAGTTTTATTACACACATCAGCTGTATTTTTGGTTTTTAGAGCTTGAGGTCAAATTACTGAGGTCTAAGAGCTGTTACTAAAAGTCAATGTAACATTATTTTTTATGCACAGATCTCAGAGACACGAAATTTAGAGAAACCAAAACTGAACTTGGTATTACCTTATAACACGAACCAGCTCATGAAAAGCTTTATCCACATTCATTGGAGGATCCTTGGCACTAGTTTCGATATAAGTTATCTGAGGAAACAAGCAGAAATATTCCACATCAAAACATAACTGTTACATGACTGGTAGTTGCAACTGACATACTGACAATAGAAAAGAGAAAAAAAGCAGGACATAAAAAGTCCCAAGGCAGAATTAGAGGATACTGTATGTGTGTGTGGCAGAGTGACCTGTCATTTTCCCTAAATTCCACAAGACCAAACTCACTCAACACCACAGACTTCAAGAAAATACAGCAACTCAGAGACCTCTCTGTCAGCCTCGAAGTTGAGGTTTCATTATTACAGACATTAAAGTTACACAGTATTAAATGTAAAAAACATGCAAACTCTTTGTAAGAATACACAAAATTAGGATAAATAAAACAAAACAAAACCCAAAAAATCTCCCATATCCAAAATCATGCAAAGACTTTCAGGATACTCTCTGGGCTTAGAGTTGATATTCTTGGGTTATAAAGAGTTGTCTTGCCTTTTTTTCCCTTAATTTTTTAAAGATTGTGCAATCTCTGATACAGGTCTTAGCTATAAGTAGTTTCTTTAGGTCAGTAACATCAGTGCATCTTGGTGCATTCTAAATGAAAGTGGAGCTTTCTGCAGGTCACAGTGGGCACAGTTTTCTGGCTTCATTTGACGGTCATATTTGCCTTCTTCTGCCCATTTCAATGGTCATGCAGTCACTGAGAGTATACATTAAACTGGTTACAATTGTAAACATGTCTTTTTTTCTCTTGGTTTAGGCTCCTTCCAGACTAAAACGGCAGTTTTGTTGTTTTAAGAACAGATTTGACCTTTTTATATGATGTTCAGGCGTTTCATGGTAGAAACAGGCCCCTACAAAAATGACATGGAAACGCTCAAACAGACACGAGTCAGCTTCAAATTAAGGTGGTATTTATATGGGCAAAGATCTTTCCTTTTCTTGCTGTTCCAGAAATGCTTTCATTAACCTGTAGTGTACTCACATTATGTTTTGCAGCCATCTCTTGGCCCTGGTCAGTGGTGACCTTTCTCAGATGGACCAAATCCACTTTGTTTGCCACCAACACCATGGGGAAGGCCTCCCTGAGATCACATGCGCCCGCCCGCCCGCCCGCATGCACGCACACACACACACACACACACACACCAACACACATACACA
>JAQMCX010000011.1:18749157-18772141 GCA_029814765.1 Acanthurus leucopareius | reverse complement strand
ACACACACACACACACACACACACACACACACACACACACACACACACACACACACACACACACACACACAGAGTTTTTACTTTTAAACCACTTACAGTGGCTTCAAGATGTGCTAACATGTGTCTCATGACTTAAGACTTGATAGGTTGACATTGAGATAAGAAAAGCATTGCATGCTGCACAAATTGTCTGGGAGGTGTTTCTTTCTGCAGATTTCTGCAACATTCAAATCTGGTAGAAAAGTGAGCTTCAGTAGTGCTCCTCTAAATATGAACAGACAGAAAGTTGCTCTGTTCCAGTTTCTATTTTTGTTAATCTCAAGCTGTTTTATTGGCGACAGGTTTACTTGCCACTGTCAGTCACAGTCAGAGAACAGATACAGTCTCTTTTCTCACATCAACCATTCATGAGAAAACTGATAAGAGAGGTTGAAATGAATCTGATGTTCTGTCTAACTGATCTGCAGCTTTAGGGAAGTGAAGCAAGGCCCTGAGCCTTAACAGTTCTAATCATGAAACACATGAAAACACTACCCGATGGCACTGACTGTACCATGAATGACTGAGGCAGGTTGAGTTAGACCTTAAGTAAGGAGAAATATCTTTTAAAGACTAAGTTTTACCCAAAATATCTAAAAGATTTAATGGCAGCACAATAGCCACACAAACAAGATTCAGAAGCAACATTAGAAATCAGAAGATTGTAAATAATTTCTAGTTTTACAATATCGTATTTGCCCCTAGATTACACTGCACAGAGCTGCTTCCTCTTTTGACAACTTTTGCTTCCAGCTTTACTAACTTTAGCCACTGTGTTTACCATAGTTATGCCCACACAGATTTTCAGTGCAACTTGTGGTTGTACTGGACATTTTGGCCCTACTCTCTTTGTATTCACCTCCAAATAAACTGTGTGTCTTGTGAAGAAGTTCAGGGCAAACTTTGGGTTTTTTAGCTACAACCAGTCTGATGACTCACTTGAGTCATGCTGCATTGTTCCTTAATCACAGCAATTACTTTGGTGAGTAAAATTTTATCTTGGGTATTAGATGTGAAAAGCAGACAAAAAAAGAAGACAGGTTATAAAAAAGGCATGTTCCTTAAACAGAAAAGGTAAGCAGATGTCATAACATTTTGTGTTAAAAGACATCAAATCACAGACTGTATGGCCGGACTGGACTGTTGTTTCATGTCATGCACATATAAGAAATTCCCAGTGGTGTTTTTTTTTTTTCATGCATGGCATCAAACAAAATGCCTCAAACTGTTTCTCTCAGTTTTTGTATAACTGTTGACCTGAACTGTTGTAACCTACCTGTCTTTGACCCGTAGGATGAGTTGATGGAATCGGTCGACATGTTCAAAGCTCGCCTTGTCTGTCACAGAAAAGACAATGAGGAAGCCATCTCCTGTCCTCATATACTGTTCCCTCATCGCACTGAACTCCTCCTGGCCGGCTGTGTCCAGCACTGTGAAGATGGAGGCACCCCAATGATTTTCTTTCAAAACACATTAAGATTATTTACATGTCTTACATATGCTTTGGGTGTACTTAAAAATACTTATAAATACTTTATATCTCAAAGCAAATTTTAAAAATACTTTTCCTCACAAATATTAAACAAATTACCTTATATCTTTAAAATTGCTCTCCAGTGAGAGGGGCAAATTGCCCATTCAGACATTTGTAATATTTCTCCTTGATTTTATTTCTTATTTCACCACTTTATTCAACTCAACAATTTATAGGGTTCTTATTAGACTGCCAAAACCTTAAAAATGCAATGAAGAGTCAGTTACTTTTAAATTTTATTCATTGAAATCCTTCTAATCAAAGGCATTGTCATATTTATTTACTAATAAATATAAACTGACCCAGTCTGCAATGAGCATTCTACAATCAAGGTTGTGCAATTTTGTTAGTGTGACCTGTTTTAATTTCTTGTAAGTTCATGACCAAAAATAGAGTTTGTTTCCTTCATGCCTTGTGTGATCACCTCCACTTTTATAATCTTAAGAGGAAAACACTTGCAGATTCTGATGACCCTCTGACATCAGAAGCTATAAAAGGAAATATGAATATATATGGTCATTCTTTAGTTCATGATGGACATGTTTAAAAGTGACATATCGAACATTCATTGCTGCACAATAATGTAGTACCACACCAGTATTTCAGATCACTTTAAATGTGCTTTTTGTCCATAAAATTCAGTTGGAGAAAAAAATTGGTGAATCTCAACAGAGCTTGATCATGAAACTCAGATCGAGCTGTTAAAATAAACAGTGCTGATCACATATGGATCAAGATTCTGTTACTCCACTGCCTGTTTCTTTCTTCAAATGTTTTCAGAAACATATTTTAGTGTTCTGTCTAGTGGACCCTGCATCTTCGTGCCCTGACCGCCATGTTTGACATAGAAGTCAAAACATGCTAATTACACACCATGTGGGGCCAAAAATACTTTTTTTACATAAGCTAACATAGAAAAAGAGGCAGCTGTAACACAAGGGATACATTTTTCTTAATGTCACAAATTTCAAAGGAATGAATGGAGTCTATATTGTCTCTAGTTCTCCTTATACATCAATGGAAGGGACATGTGTACACTAACATGTACACGCAGACTGGCTACAAGCTAAGAAGAGAAAGGGTCAGAGGAGCAGAGTGGATGTGTAGCTTTATTCTCTGTTCAAGATGCCATTAATTAATCATATCTTTAGAAGCAAATAGTCATTTTTTGCTGTTACATTTTTGGCAAAACATCATTCCAAAATCTTTAGTTGCAAAGGATAAACGAAAAAGATAATAAAATAGATGGTTAGCACTGAGAGTCAGGGTCATTCCCACATGAACATACATATGTACTTACCATCCAGTATTGCCCACTGTCCATCTATCTCTGTGTGTTTCAGATATGAGTCCTCTATTGTGGGATCATAGTCTGGCACAAAGATCTTCTGGAAAAATTGGATGGTGAGGGCACTCTTCCCAACACCACCATCCCCCACCACCACCAGCTTGTACGTTGGCAGGTTGTCGCTTGGCACAGCACTGGTCGCCATGGCTACCTCGACAGTAGTGGTAAAGGTGGGAAGTAGGCTAGTAGGTGGCTGATGAGACACACCTGACTGAAATGGAGGACCAAAAGAGAAAGCGAGAAAGAACGAGAAAGTGATTGAAAACAGAGAGGGGAGGGAACACCAGAAAGACAGGTAGAGAGAACAAGGGAAAGAGGTGTTAAGGTTTTTTTTGTTGCAGCCGCTATTTCATCACCATGGACACAAAAGACCATTGCTAGGAGTTGTGGAACAAAGTAGAGAGATGGAAAAAATGTACAAAAAAGCAGAAGGACTGGCCAAAAGAAAAAATACAGCCTCCCTTTCACCTAACTACAACAAAAATATTACTAGGTGGCTAACAATAATTTACATTTACCCACCAGAGAAAGACAACAACCTGAATGACAGCTCTATATGGCTTTATAATATGTATAAAAGGTAAAAAAGTTGCTCCCAGTGTGTATATAGTCTCTGTGTTTCTCCTTTGTCTTTGTCAGTTCATCTGTGTTGTTCCCTGGTTCTGTTGTAGTTCCCAGATGCTGTCTCTGTTCTGCAGTCCTACGTTCACTTGCTAGTTCTAGTGACCTCTTCATCCTGCCTGTTCACCTTGTGTTTCCTGGTTTGTTGTTATTTTAAAATTTTTTTGTTATTTTTTGATTTTTGGAGTATTTTATTCAGCCTTTTTGCTCTCATGTTTTTGTTTTTGTTTTATGTTATCAGCCTTTTTTCATAGAAGCTTGCTTTTTGTTAGCTATTCCTTTATTTATTGTTCTGCTTTCGTTTCACATTGTGACAATGAACAGATCATATGTTTTGAGAACAAATACCCGACTGGTTTGAGATCAAGTGCTCACTGCCCAGTGTCATAAGGGCATGCCAAAGTTTAAGGCTCAATGTTTTATATATTTGACATTGTACAATATAGTATTACATATTCTTTCAAAAGTGGCCCCCTGTTTTGTTTGCAACTTGCACTGGCATTAGGGCACACACACACTTGCAGGTGCACACAGTAGGTATTTCTTGCCAATGAGTTAACACTAATCTGCTCATCTACAGGTGGCCTTAAGTTACCCTTGCTGCAACTTGTTATAGCTTAAGGCATACATACAATGTATTTTGGTAAGAAACACTGAATCTAAACACAGCTTTTGTTTGTTTACAAAAATTCTCCACAGAGCACCTTTATGATACTGCAAATTTAGAGTAAACATAGCTCCTGCTTCATATCAAGAGTTTCCCACTTGAAAACCACAAAATGGTTTTATTGTGAAGCAGCAACAGGAAATGTAGCCACTTTTGCCACTAAGGTAAGTGCCTCATGACTATAATGATGCAGAGTGGTCTACCAAGATAAAAGCATTCTTATATCTTTTATAAACTTATGTGATTTAAATGAATTCAAAAGGAAGTAACAAAAAAACCAGCAGCCACAATAAAGCCAGTTGGATGAAGGATCAATAGTAATCCGTCTTAAAAGTCCATTCTGGAAAAGCAGCAACAGCAAGCCTTTGTGAGCCAGGCTTAGCCTACACTAGTAGAGGAAACTAAGCTAATGATGTCTACTGTCAGTAGCTCATCAGAAATACAGAACACATACAAATATATGATGACTTAAAGAGGATATTCACAACTCAGTATGTGAATTCCCAATCAGTGCTGATGATAAATGGAGTCAGCTAAAGCAATGAAATCCACACTTTTTGCTTTACTGACCAAGAAAACAAAGTTCTGCAATCTCAGTTCATCCTTTAACACTGGTGGCATAGAGTTAATCATGAACCATGGCCTATTTCAGCTTGGATAGCTAAAGGGGCATGTTGCCACCCCAAAACCAAAATTTTTCTCTTTGCTTTTGCTATGCTCAGGGGGGCTGGGCACTTGAAGCTTTGGCAATGCATCTTGGTACATGTAGGCATAGTTGCCATGGATCCCCAAGCACAAGACCTCATATGTCTTGGTCAATATAGCACATAAAGAGTAATTTATCGCCTTAATGGACTACATGGGATAGCTGAATACATTTCAATGTTTTTTTAATCCAACCACCTCTCTATCCCCTTTACACAACCAAGTCGAGTATCAATACCTACACTGACAATGAATTCATATTCACATTGAAGATGTTTAATGTTTCACATGACATTAATACACATTAAAATTGTGTTTGGTCATGTATTATTGACTCTTGCTGATGACAGTTCAAGGTATGAAATGTCAAAAGTGTTCAAAAGCCAGTAAATACTTGATACATCATGAAGAGGTTCCCAGCTACGTATAGTTTCAAGTCAAGTCATCTACATTATTAAAACAAATATGCCAGTTTGAAATACAACTAAATCACTCTGTCTCACTGTGAAACCATTAGATTTTACGTTCTCTTTAAACCATAGAAACAATCAAAAGCAGACAAAAAGCACATTCACTTACTACTAGCATAACACCCTTACTATCCACCCACCTACCCACCCACGCACCCATTCCTCCTTCATCCACGAGGAAACAGCTGTCAGCTGGCCGTGGTCCATCCTTTCCTGCCAAGCACAATGAGGGGAAGGAAGATGTTTCCTTCCTTTCCAAAGTCCAACCAGCAATTCAGCCAGCCAGGTTGGGCAAAGAATTTTCAAGCCAAATTCCTAATGTCAAAAAGCCTCTTCAGTCAGTCAGCTGACTGGCTTTCATAAAGTCACAAAGGAAATGTGTATGCCACTATATCATTTCACAAGACAACGCCTTTAACAGATTTCCAGTGCTGTGCAGAAAAAAAAACACAAAAGCTTGAGAAGAACCAAGAAATCACAGTACCTGCCACCAGTTGTGGTTTTAAAACCATCATGCCTGGTTAGCTGAAGCCAAATCAGGTCACAACCTTGTACAGTGTATAAGCATTTCCCTTTGAGAGTTTACTCAGTGGGGTGCACAACTCTCTGAAACACACCCTTCTGTGAGACTAAAATAATACACAGGCACCTGTCAAAACCAAATTCCTTTGGGAGTTGAAGGTTTCTAGGCTAAATTTTACTTTGTGTCCAACCAACATTAGTCATCTGACCAATGGCTACATACATGGCTTTAGAAACCATGATATTTCTGAGGGCCTGCACAGGACATTAAGTATTGTGCACAACACTTAGGCTTTGTCCATACCAATGCCAATGGATCTGAATCCTTTCCTCTTAGATTTGGTCTGTCATTCTCACTAAGCTGTTATTGTCCACTATGGAAAATGGAGCTTTTCTAAAATTCTCTCCAGAGGGGTGACTTTGAAAATACCTTTCTTGTATAGTGTTATTGTTATAAACAACAGAAATGAGCTGTCTGATGCAATCACATATAGCTATCAACCCCAAGGCCTCATTCAGACCAAATCAAGCACTGCAGCAAACAGACAAGTTCTAACATTCATTTTTATGTGGGCTGACTGTTAAGGCTCCAGCGGTGAGGACCACAGGGATTTTTAGAAAAAAAAACAAGGCAGCAGCTTTGTGGCGGAAAGTTAAAAAAGGGTCAACTTTTGGAAAAAGACAACCCGAAGTCACACTGCAGTAGGGAACCCTGCCCTAAGGGCACACAAACACATTAATAAGTATTTGCAAATGAGCTGACACTCCCACGCGGCCACACAAACCTCCAGTAATCTCTATAATGTGCAATTCAGTCTGAAACAGTCCTTAACACTATCAAGTACCTCCATGAAAGAGTAATTTTAGTATGACAATTTTCTATTACAACATCTTTCTACAAATTCCCATTTTGTGTGATATTAACTAAACTTGGAATATGTTGTGATAACAGTGTGTTAGAGTGCTGTCATTAACGTATTTATGCTTAAGTCACTCACCTCTCAGTAAAAAGTAGCAGGTAACAATATAATAATACAGAATATAATGTTATCCTTAATTGACAAAAAAAGAAGAATTAATTTACTGTTATCCTTAACTGACATGAAACAATGTAATCACAATGATTTTTAACATTTGTGTACGTGATGGACAAAAGACAAAATATGTGAACAGAACAAAACCTGCTGACAAGTTTGTCTGTGAAAAATGGTCAAGCCATTCACCCAAAATTCCAACTATCATTATTTAAAAGATCTTTACTTCAAAGCACATTTTTCCTCATTCTTTTAGTCTTTCCATGTGAAAGGCACATTTTTTACGATCCGTCTGCAAATGATAATACTACCTTTTGAATTTCTTTCTTGTTTCAGACCTCATGTTTATGTTTAGGAGACATCTTTATTTTAAATCTAACAAACTGCTTTACATCAAACCTAAATCTGAATGCAGCCATTATAGCACAGCAGATATACAAGTTACTGAATGCCATATGAATCTGCAACAGTGTGTTGCAACAACAGCAACAGAGTCTAAATAGTTATAGAAAAGTTTTTTTTACTTAATTCCTCACATGATGAGCAAATCTAGACATTTGTGTCTAACAAGGAAATATAATAAGTACCCCCTATGTAACAGCTAGAAGACGAAAGAAGAAAATAATCTAGTGACATATTCTATCAAGTCGCAGTTGTTTCTCGTGTGTTTTGGACTATACATTTGTCCTCACTGTGACTCCATAAAACCTCTCTGGGTTCTTGAGAAGTAGCTAGTTGCTGCCTTGGGAAAGGATAAAGGGACTTCCCTCTTCACATGGGAACAAAGCGGAAACAGAAAAAGAATACGGAGAAACACAGTGGTGCACTTCCTAGCCGATACTGTAACATTGATATCAACACATCAATCATTTAGAAGAGTTGTTAAGACATTATCATTTTTAGAATATTTGAAAGTTGTTAAGCTGCTTTCAAATGACAAACAATTGCCAAACTCCAACCTTGTTTTCTTGGAATGAGTGTTTTTTTTTTTATTTAATCTTTGATTACAAAACACTTTAAAGACATTAAAAAGTTTAATTTTATGGTTAGACATGGTCAGCCAGAAAATACATTTTCCTAGGTATTGAAATGCTGACTTTTTGAAGGAACTGGGGGTTTTTTTAACCTTGAAGAAGCAGGTTGCTGGTTCTTGTCAGCAAGACAGCTGAAGTGAAAGCAGTAATTCACTTATGGGCTATTTCTGTCTGTGAGCAGGAGCAAATACAAAAGGACGATTACATTTTTGTTTTTACTATCATTAATTCTTCAATTTTTACTGTGGTCAAAGGTTAGATGTCCTCCTTTTTACCCATCCACCACGCTTGCCAACATGGCAACAAATTTTCTTAAAAGATGTTTCATTCACAAATAAAAATATTTGCTGGATAAGCAGCACATCCTCAGCATCTGGCTCACACAAGTACAACTACAGTGCACAGTGACATGGAATCTGAACCACTGTCTCATTGTACAGGGTCATCTACTTCCTCATACAGTGTTTCAAACTTATACTAATTCAAATAAAAATAGGCTATGCTAATGACACTGCGTATTCAGATCTTGGAGATGTATTCAACATATTTTTAAAATACTGTTTAAGTAATTTATACTATACTGAATGCCTGGAAAAGGTACACCTACACAGAAAATTGGTTATTTAATGCATTAAATTTTGTTACTTTGTTTTGTTTTCAGAAAATTAGGTAAGGTAAGTTTGGTAATAAGATGTGAGAGTTTTATACCCAGATTTTTAACACCCTGTGCAACATTTGGCTGAAAGGACAAAGTGCAAATAGCCTGACAGAGGACAGCAGAGCACATCACATGATTGCGGGTCATCCCTAATGACTTACTTCACAGTCTCTGCTCTCACAATATTAAAACACATATAGCCACGAATTGCATTGATGTCTTTCTCTATAAAACCACCATTTTTAGAAATTTTGTGCACATACAGCTGCCATTCACACACAATTCAGGCAAACAATTCAAAGACATCTCACTGATGTACTGTGATTTGCTGGGGTCATTTCCTACTCTGACCTTTCCATTCATTCTTTCTAATCATTTCACATTTTTCCAGTTATTTGGGAATTTCAACCAGGAAACAGGATGTTATTAGTGAACCACTACCAGACATAAGTGACAGTGAATGAAGAGTACTTTTTACTAAATATAAAACTCATTTTCAATCACATTTGGGAGAAAGGCAACAGTAGTTTGGAATAACATTCAATAAACATTAAGTGAGAAACCCAGGATAAACCTAAGGGTCAAGAATTGAGTGAAAGTCTTCTGCCTGAAAACAAAAACCATGGCCTCAAACCTTAATAGCTGTATGAGGACCAGAGTCAAGACACTAATTTGGCTCATTTTCTTTACACCAACAGCTGTGAACGCATGACCTGGCAGGTGGTTGGTAAAAATATTGTATGTTTAAAAATTTGGCTAAAATGAAAAAAAAACAACAAAGAAATCAAACACAGTCATGAGAGTTTGTTTAACACTGTTTTGTGTGATAGGTGTAAATGTTAAGAAGTGCGCTGGTGTTATGTAATCCAGCATGTTTACTTGAATACTGTACTAAAGTAACAATTTGAGGTACTTTACTTTACTGTTTACTTTGTATGTCACTTTCTACCTCTACTTCCTCTTCTACTTCTACATTTTAGAGGGAAAATCTGCACTTTTTTTGTCCAAAAGCTACTTAAAGATTATAGCTGAAATGATTAGCTGATAAACCAATTATTCAATTACCAGAAAATTCTTTGGTCACTCTTAAGATAAGTGTTAACCCCTTTTTAATACAAAAACATTTTATGATTCCAGCTTCACAATTTTAAGGGTTTAATGCTTTTCCTTTGAATTATTCTAATAATTCTATTAGATTTTCAATAATCTTAAATTTTAGATTGTTGGTTGGACCAGCAAGCATTAGGAACAATTAATTGTTTGTTTTAGAGAACTATTAGCATTATTTTAATAGTGAAAATAATCACTGCAGTATTTTAGTTCAAAATAGGCTCTACTTCACCCAATTACAACATAAAATGCTGCTTTTACATTAAAGCATTTGCACCAAAATGCGCTTATGTAGTAGTAAAACTATCACAGGAGCTCCTCTTCTTTAAGTACTTTTACTTTTAAGACATTATATAATTTCACTTGGATCACGTTTACAAAGCATGCTTTCAACTAAAATTGAGTATTTTACAGTGTTGTATTGGTATTTTTTCTGAAGATCCAATACTCCCACCATTGTATTTAAAAGAATTCATTTTTTAATTACAAATGAATACCAAGGCCTAGTTTCTATAAGACAGATCATATACCGGGGTGGGAAAACCAATGTCTACCCATCAACAAGAGGGTACTTTCCCCTACCGTCAAAGGTCAGAGTGAAGTTTTTGGGTAATGAGACAACAATTAAAAGTCAGCTAACCATGAATCTCACAAAGCAACGTGATCATCAGTAGCAAGGTTTGACAAATCCATTAAGTTATGACGGAGGGACAAAGGGGGATCTGTCTCCAGACAGTCAAATTATTTGGTGATTTCAGTTGGCTATTAATAGTGATTAGAGTGTGTATTGTGTGCGAGTAGATCTCTGTCCCTCTCTCTCTGCAGACGGGTGCTTCTGAATGATCTCATCCTATGATTTGATACATGAAGAATCCCTCTGTTCCTCGTGTACAGCGGCTAAATCTGTTCACCAGGGATGGACACCACCGTATATACTGTACACAGCTTTAAAAATGACGATGAAACAGTATACAGATATATTTCTGACAAACGCTAAAGGACAAGCACCGTGTTTTCGTTTTGTCCCCACAGAAATATTCTTGACACACAGAGGCAAGGCCCGTCTGTGTGTCTGCGAGCGGCCGTATGGAAAACCGACAGTAGCCGCCCCGGAATAACGGATTTCGGTTGCTTCATCTTTCTCTTGAAGTTTTGCAGCAAAAAGAATTTCCGCAAACGAGACACAGTCGTTACTAATCAAAAACCAAACACGCTCACCTCACTTGACAGGATACCGCGGTGTCATTAGTGGAAATTGACAGTTAGCTAGGTTGCAGTAAGTTGTTGTTATAGCGCTAACGTTACTGAGAGTAGTTGATTTTACATCAACGGTAGGTGTTGCCTTCACTGTCCGTGACTACAGACGCCCGCTTTCACGACCTCTTCTCTGACAACGGGAAAGCTACTTACCGATTTGAACTTCGCTGTCGTGAACACAAAGAAACGTCCTCACACCAACATATTCCTCCTCATCTCTCTTTCTCGGCTTCAAACCACCGCCGCCCTTTCGCCACGGACGGGAGTGTGCTCCCCACATCAGCGAAACAATTCGTTGAGTAGCTAATCTTTGTATTGCAACAGCTGATGCTATAAATAGAAAAGCCCCAAAGGGGTGAACGCCGTTATTTATGAAGGCATTAAACCACAAAATGCTAGTTCTCAGTATAATATGATGCCTATGTTTACGAGCAATTTTAAAGTTATGTGTTCGTTTTCCCTCATAATGTGTTTTTGGGCGAAATTTTGAAAATCTCACGAAGCAGCGACAGGGTTCCCCTTTTTAGTGAAATGGACTGTTCTTATGCTCTGTTGATATAGCTGAATTCTTTAAAGTGGTAGTCCAGTGAAATTAGCCGTAACTAATTTAAGGGGAGTCAAGAGCAGTTGTATTCATATATGTTTATGCTCTTGCCTTTTCAGTAACTATGCCCAGCAAAAGAAATAATATAGGTCTGCAGCTTTGGTTTGTTTTACTTAGAGGTCAGAGAGACAGATAAGGATCTAATCAATCAAGAGGAGAGAGTGTTTGTGAGTGTGTTTGTGTGTGTGTGCGTGTGTGTGCGCGCGCGCGCGCGCGCGCGTGTGTGTGTGTGTAAGACAAAACAATTGAGAGTAAAAAGGGTAAAGAGACTGAGAGAGGGGTGTATTAATACTGAGAACGGATTAAGGCAGATGCTGTATGCGCCAAACATCTGTCTGATCTGTGCAAACGAAGTAAAGAGCGCAGATGTACATTGTATCTTTTGCAGATAAAAAAAAAAAGTTAATCATCTCTGAGAAATAGCTTTTCTAATGTCGTTACTAATTTAGTAGCAAGATAGTGAATGCAAACAGGTCCATAAATACAAAAAACAGGTGTCATGAACAAGATAAATCCACTTATTAATTTATCACACTAACGAGTAGCTACTCAAAATAGCCAATTCCCAGGAACTTTGGTAACTAAGATGTTGTTTGAGAGCAGATGAGTACATCCTTGATATCAGCTGAAAAAGGGACATGATGCAGAATGCTGATACCCCACGAGATATGTCTTACTGATATATTATTTAAAATAAATATAATAATATAACATTGTAGTGTATATAATAAGTGCACACAGTGTTAGTATATGCACAAAAAGACAAATCATATATGCACACATTCTCCACATTACTGGCAAGACTGTGTGTGATGTAGCAGTCCATTAAAAGTTATCATCAGAGATGTGTGTGTGTGAATGTATGTGTGAAAGAGAGAGAGAAATAGAGAAGGCGTGAAAGATGTAAATAATTTAGTTGAAATAAGGATGATGGAGACTGATATGAGTTTTTCCTCTGTTATTTATGGAGGCATTAAGCATTTTAGAACTCCCATTACAGTAACTGTGTGATGAAAAATAGAACTTACATAAAAGAATATGTTTGTCCGGGGTTTCCATGAAAATCTATTGTATTTAAAAGCATATGCCCATACACACTATGAGATATGGCAAGCACACACAAACAAGGTGACATCTTTTATTGAAAATGCTTTTATCAAACGGATGTGGATAAAGAGAAAAATAAAGAGATAAAAGATGTCCAATTCAGTCCTGTATAGTCCACACACTGTATTTTTTAAAAACTGACAGTGCCACAATAGCCTTAGACTTTTTTACCAGTTGATGGAAAAACACTTGAACAGATGAATGAAAAAATTAAATGTTGGCAGGATATTTTTAAGATTAATTCTTGTTGTCCTTTTGTTATGTCCGGTAGGGAGTCCAAAGCTTGCTATGTTTGACATGAGGATCTATTGATTTAGGCTTTAGAAGACTTGCAGGAAGCAATCAAGAGGTGGTGAACTGATTGACTGAGTTATTGATGTATTCATTCATTGAGAGATCACTCCACTGGATTGAGTAGAAGTTAATGGGATCTTAATTTGAGAATTGATTGCTTTAGTTCTCCTGCATACTCCTCATTTTTTCTCAGATGCTGTGAGGTAAGAGTGAGCTATGTTGTTGACAGTGCCTACAGCACCTACAGTCACTGAGGGACTAATCTGCATTAGCATCATTATGCTGAACTAAATAGTTTTCAAAAATGTATACTCTTATAGCCCATCCTCTGGTCCCACTCTGTACCTCAAAATGCCACAGTGAGTCACTGCAGCATCCATTCCGCCCTAATAACAAAACACTTGGTGGTTTTCTTGTTGAGTTTGGCTATTGGCAACCCTGGACAACCCTCACTCAGGCTGCCAAAAGTGGTTGCCAACTGAAGCCTGATCCCCATTACTCACCTCCATCTTCATGACTCTCCTGTTCCCATCTGAACCCACCATGTTTTCCTTGCTCCAGGTGTCAGTAACCTAATCGGAGCCATTGTATATCACCTCTGCACTGAATTCCCTGACTAGCCCCCATTGTTCTCAGAGGCTACGTTCAGCCCTGGTCTGGCTGTGTTTACTGTTAAGCTGCTCACCCAGCTCCTGTCCTGATACTGCTTGCCCAACACATTCCTCCTTGTCCTAGACTGAAAACCTTTTCCTCCTAGAGGACTGGCTAGCAGTGTAAACACCAGTACTCCCCTGCTTGGTGCGCTGAGTCTCCAGTCCAAGCAAATTCAGCTAATGAGAACCAAACCACCAGCTGGACAGCCCACTGAGCCAACTATCTATCAGCACTTTCACTCAGCATCAGATAGCAGTTACTTTGGTGATATGCTGCTCCAATTTGTTTGAAATATAGTCAAAAGGTGGCCAGTTATGAGTATTTGTACCTTTGAGGAACATCGTAAGGCCATTGTCCTTCATATTGAAGTTGAAAATTGCAATTGACATTCACTGTCATGGCTCATTAAGCACCAGTGATGACTGTGTGTGTCAGTATTGATGCACTGACACACAGAATGCATAAGTCCATATGTGCACATGCATTCATGTGAGAAAAACACACTGAAGTCAAAGCACATCAATGTCCAGCAAATAACCTACTTGACCACTATGTATAAATTGCTGTCCTCATATTGGACTCCTTCACCACTTGACTTTACACATGAGCACAAACACATATCTAAGATCCTACAAAGAAATCAGCTTGTTTAAGTTTAGCTTTGGTTTATTACATGAAATGAATGGTGTTAACGTTGATCTGACAAGACCCTGAGTTAATAAAGTCCCTTCAAGCTGGTTTAAAATACCAAGGACCAAAGAGTGCCAGTGCAAGAGGTCACTGATATCAAAATCATTGTTTAAAAAAATGCTCATGCAATTTGGTACAGTTTAGGAGGGAGAGAGAAACCCCATGCAATGCTTTCAGTCCATCACAGGACTGTCATCTCTGTGTAAAGTTAATTATGATAATTAACTAGAAAGTATCAAAATATCAATAATACACAAACTGACATTATTCTCTTGCATGTGTGTACCCATATTTTGAAAGTTTAGAATAGAATAGAATAGAATAGAATAGAATAGAATAGAATAATAGAATAGAATAGGGGATTCTCTCTTCTCCTTCCCTCCAAACACACATATTACACATATACACAGAAGCACACACACTTCCATAGTTTATTGCCTGTTTCCACGGAGACAGCAGAGAGCTGTTTCTTTCCACTAGGATCAGACCATCTGTCTTGATCACAGTACATATGCACATACACATGCATGCACACACATACACTGCAAAGTGATGATTTTTTCAGTCTTACCAAATTAGTCTGTGTTGCAATGATTATGTGATGCTGTCCCACATGCAGTAGGACTTATTCCTATATTTAAGGTTTTAATAATTAAGAATCATCACTCTACAGGTGTTATTTATGACTATTATAATCTATTTCTCTCTGTGTAAGTGTCATTGCAAATTTATCCAATAGTGACCCATTTCCTTTTCCCTTTTTTTGTGAAGATTTATTTTCATGTGTTGAAAGGAAGGACTACAGGCCCTGTGAGGATAAAAAGTGCTTTGCATAACCTACTTTAAGTAACGAAGCAGCCTCTATTCCAAATTTTTATAAGCCTGATTCCTAAGGGCAAGTGTTATTTCCTCTTACCACTGCATGTCATGAAAGATACAGCTGGAGATCTTTTTTTAATTGAGAATCTTTAAGTAAAAATATGTATTCTACTAAGAAATTTTGGCACAGTCAACAGCCATTTAGAGTACAGTGTGTGGTTTCTTCAGCAGTCTGTGGTTATTACATAAAAAGCACTTAAAGCGATAAATCATCTTGTTAATAGGGAACTGGCTTTGGTCAAATAGTTGACCAAGTGCTCCTCCCCCACTCTGATCTGCTGTAGATTTTGGAGTAGGAGATTAGTTTTGAACTAAACACTAAAACACTAAAAATCAAGTGATCAATGTGTTGCTGAGCTGTACACTACAAGTACACCCATTCTTTTAAAAGGTTGTTTTCAGCTGCCCCACCCCAGTATACTTCCACCTCACCACTGGTACCACAATAATTTGACATGAGAAAACCATGGTTTATCCAAGGTTCCATGTTACTGAAAACCCTGAATACGAAACACTTCTTCTGCTCTGGCACACAGTGGCACATTGTGATCTTAAATATTGTAAGTTGAGGTCATCAGATGATCATGCAGCAGGACAGTCTAAAATAATGAAGGTGTTTGTTTTTACTACTGTCTTTTAAGAAACAGTGCAACTGTCACTTCCTCCTCTGCCATGACACCAGTGCCATGTGCAGCCAGCGACTGCATGGATTACGGCTGCAGTCTTCCTGATTCCACCTTTCATTTGCATCCTTTGCATGAGCACCAAGCTCAGCCACGCAATTAAAATTAAACAACAGCTCACAGGTACATAGCCACATCCCAGGCTTTTCTTTATGAACATCCATCATTTTAGATCAGCAGAAACTGCACATATAAATTCCTTCCCTTTTTTCTAATCAAAACACAAATGCATACATGTTTGACAGTCAAAAGAAATATAGAACATGGAACATATGCATGGGAGGCATCATGCAGTAATTGTAATAGCCAGAGTCTGAAATAATGAAAAACAAAAAAACAATAGTGTTTAACCATTCCTGTCTATTCATAACACCCACAGATGACAGCACATCTTAAAAAAAAAGATGTGGGGGAGATCAGTGTTATTTTTACTCCAGGGAGTTCTATCTGCTCTGTTCCTCATTTCGCTGTTCTAATCATTCTGATTTTTTTTTTTTCTGTTGACCGATTCTGCTTGATCTGTTTGTCTTACAATGACACAAAATAACAAGGAATACAATAACTGGTAAAAGTTAAACATCTGTCCTCAATTGACCTTTAGTGACCTCTTTTAACCCAGAGTCATCTTGCCTGTACTGTTTCTGTGTGATAAAAGGCTTCATTGGACTTTAATGTCAGATGTGTGTAGAAAATAACTGCAGTGAATCTATTTGTACACTATGCTAAAAGCAATGTACAGATATGTAATATACAGGTAACATCTGATGAAGAAACCCACACACTCACTGGGAACCCCAAAAAGACCCTAGCTGTCCAGAGGTCTGTTATGGGGAATGATTTTAAACATGACTCAAGATACAGATATGACATTTATTGTGTTTAGCAATGTGAACTCTTTAATTTAATCAGTAATGAGTGAGGGTCTGCTCCACATTCACACATTTCTCAACTGGCAGAATGAGCACTATTATGTTACTATTCCAGCAGATATCAGGCCAAATTGATAAGACACAAGGCAGTTCCTGTTAAGTGTATGTCATCTACTAAGTGGCAAATAACAAACCACTTAATAATAATAGAGGAGGAGACAACAAGGACAAGGAGAGATGTCTTTAAGTGCAATCCTGGTCAACAAAGCTTATGTTCTCAACTTTAGAGCCTACTTTGGCCAGACATAGAAGGCAAATGTACAACAGTGGTCTATGGGGAACATACTTTTTCAGCCACTGGGGAATCCTCGTGGCAGTAATGTCAGTTATTGAAATTGCTGTACGGCCATAGTATCCAGCTCTTGAAATGCATTAAAGGTCCTGGCTCAGTAAAGCTTGTGCTCCACAACAGGCTACAATCTTGTACCGTTACTTAATACAACTGTCAGAAAGAGGGCGCCATTGAACTAGTCTTCAAGAGTGTTATATGCGGAAGACGGCGAAGAAGACTGCATAAACAACGTGGCTTCCGCTTGGTCAGTCCCGAGTCATGAGCCCTCCTGTATGGTTTGCCAGGATATTTTTAAAGATCCTGTTCTTCTTCCTTGTAGTCACAGTTTCTGTAAAGTCTGTGTGCTACAATGGTGGAAAACGAAACGAACACGTGAATGTCCCGTTTGCAGGACGATGTCTCTAAATGGCAGACCACCTCGCAACCTGGTGCTGAAGAACCTGTCCGAGACTTTTCGGCTGGAGATGGAGTCTGGGGTCATCTGTAGTCTGCACTCCGAGAAACTGAAGCACTTCTGTCAGGACGACCGGACACCTGTTTGTGTTGTTTGTAGGTTTTCTCATAACCATAGCAATCACAAATTAACACCCGTCGACGAAGCTGCAGAGCTGTACAGAAAGGATTTACGGGAAAGCCTGGCGCCTCTGCGAAAGAAAGTGAAACTCTTGAACAAAGTAAAAGTAAACTTGAGAAAAACAGGTATGGAAATCATGAATCAAACTCAAGATGCAGATAAGAAAATAAGAGACGAGTTTAAGTTGTTGCAGGAGTTTTTGCAAAAGGAGGAAAATGTCAAGATAACAGCACTTAAAGAAGAAGAGGCGCGTAAAAGAAAGCTGGTGAGGGATAACATTACAGCTTTGGACAGAGAGATCAACACCATGGAACGTACCATTAACACCATAGAAGGCGGTTGACAGGTGACGACACGTCATTGTTGTTAAAAGTCAATGTTTTAACTATAGAAGCCCAGCGACCCCTGCCGGATGACTCAAAGCCGGTTCCAGGAGCTTTGATAGACATTGGAAATTACGTGGGTAATATGAGCTCTACCGTCTGGTGCAAAATGAAGGAGGTGGTTACGTACACTCCCGTAATCCTGAACCCCAACACTGCCCATCGAGAGTTGAACTTGTCTAAATGTTTGACCAGTGTAAACCGTTTTGATCCACAGCCAGCCAGAGAGGATGGACCAGCATCGCTGCGTCCTGGGCTCTCAAGGCTTCAGCTCGGGGAGTCACAGCTGGGATGTGGAGATCGGAGACAATCAAGTATGGGCTCTGGGTGTGATAGCAGAGAATGCCAGGTGGAAGGGAGACATTCTTTTTGGGTTGTGGATGGTAAGATTTTTTAACGGTAAATTCACCGCATTCTCCTCGTCACGTCCGGTGTCTGGCCCCCCACTGAAGAACAGGTTCCAGAGAGTCAGAGTGCAACTGGACTGGGACAAAGGAAAGCTGGTCTTCTTTGATTAAGATACTTATGCAGCCATACATACATTCACACACACATTCACAGACAGGCTGTTTCCATACATCAACACATGGGACGACCTCCCACTGAAGATATTACCACTGAAACTATCTGTAACAGTAGGATAACACTGTTTCTGGAGAAATACACGAAGATCAGTATAACTTGTGATATACATAAATGCTGTAAAACTGATAAGAATAAATAAAGATTTATTTCTCTATTCTTTTTTATCAAGCAATATATGTAATTTAAAAAATGAAAGACATGAATACTGTTGATGCAACCCGAGTAATAAGAGAGAGTACTTGAAAATTGTTGGAAAAAAAAAACGCTTGCCTACACTGCTGTAGCATTTGGATTATTGAAAATATTAAATTTACATTCAGATTTGTATGCAATGTAAAATACTCCAAAAACAGTAGTATAATAAGTTATCATTTTCAAAAAAAGTCCTCATCCCTATATAAATTCTGCCAAAGCCAGAATGTCCTTATTATAGTTCTTCTTTACAACTTTTTTTGCACAGTTAAGAAGAAGCTTCTTGGATGAGAAGTGAAACGTCTTCCCAACAAATTTCAACAGAGTCCAGTTGCCTTGTCTTAATGACTCTTCAAGATAATCATGACCTGGATGAATGAGAATCTCCACAGACTTAGACAATACTAATTTGAGAAGGTTAAGGTGGGGCTGTCCCCAGGTCCTTTTCCCTGTTTTGTAGCAAGGAGTTACTTTGAACTATAAAGTAACTGTCAACTTTGTTATTTTTTGTATTTTTCTTTAATTTGCTCTTGGGTACCATTGTGGTAGTCATACCTTGGTGGAAACATACTGAAGCAAAGAATTTTGTTGTACATATATATTTGTATTTTTCTATTCTTTGACACTCCACTATTCTTTGGAGTGTCTTTTTCTTTTTTTGAAACTAATTCACACATATGTATAACTTTGAATGGATCAATTTTTATATCATATGCCATTCTTTGTTTAAACTTTGGAAATATTTTTAAAGTTTATTGTATCAACACAAAAATAAATACTTTGTTTTAAGAGACCACTGAGATATATAACAATACTATATTGTGTAATGGGTAAATTCTGAACAAATGTGTTCTGCTATTCTATAGCAATTACCGTAATTACAAGATTATTGAAAGTTATGCTTTATAATCATGATAGTTTATACGTGTTTCAAATGCTTAATTACATACAGCCAAATTATTGATAAAAAAGTACTCATGTTTTACCATTCACTTCGTTTATTTTCGTTTTTTAATTCCACAATTAGCATTTGATATTCAAACATACAAATAATAATTTTAAGGATAGCATTGGCAGTGTAAATGAGCACTATTTATCTGAAGAATTCTGCCTTTCATTTTCAATGTGTGCACTCAAATTAATCTCGAATAAACAATTTTCGTTGTATGAGTGTACAAAACACCCTGAAATAGATACTTTGCTTTTGAAGCCTGTTGTCGTAAAACTGTCGTGCAACACTATGACGACAGTTAAGTTGCTTTACGTACGTGATTTTCTGTCATGATATAACAGTTTCGGACTGAACGTCTGCCCTTGTAAAGATGAGAGAAGCGTGTGAACGTATTAAAAAGTTAGTCTACATTGAAGACACTAAATTCACTTGTTCTTTGCCTCATTGTGTTTAACGTTACATTTAGTGAGGGGACGCTAATACGAAGGTCTCCTCATCGGGTAAGTTAGCTAAGGTCACTGTTACACTGTAGATAAACGTGTAACGTAAGTAAAATAACGTTACTAGCGTTATCCGTGTGTTAGTTTGCAGCGGTAGAGTGGTTACCAGTACTTTGGGGGTTAACTGATATTTTCTGTAAATGCCGGTGTCAAGTATCTTCCTTTAGTAGTTTGGTGATGTTTAGTGCCACGAGGTAATGATTAGCATGTATGTGCTGATTGGCTAATTTAAATTCGGCAATTCTGTGAAAATCATGTGACATCATTCTTGAACCCCAAGTTTCAGTCAGACTAAAGTAAACTGTCTACAAAGCAAATTGTATGGCTTTCGGTATTCGTTAAATGAATCTTTGCCCTGCTTGGTCATTGTTGATATAAAGTTAATTTCCTGGAGGTAGCCCCATGTAAAATTACGGACAGTTACGTTGATGTTTCTCCTAGCAGTAACATTACCTGCATACCACCCTCCCTTGTAGCCGTCTTACAGAAATACTTGATGTTTTACTATATATTAGCTCCGTCTATGGACTGGAACTTGCAGCAATGTAATGCATTATTTGTGTCAGCTTTTATCTTTTCATCTAGTCCCTTCTTCAACCCTATAATGACCAGGGGCTGTTTTGTACACCTGAAGCCAACAAAATATGGTCTATAATGAAAGAGATGTCATAGAGGCCTAGTAGTCAAAGGGAGTATCCCCTCAAACGGGGCAAGAAGTTTGAAATCCCTGCCTGAAGTGTATGTTAGAAAGAGACTTAAACTTGACCTAACCTCTATTTGAAGCAAGGAAATCAACAAAATGTAATTTTTCCATTTATTTTCTCTCAACACAGATCTATAATATGCTTACTTATTCTTAGAAATATATTGTTTTCCTCTTTCACAGATCGTTCCTGCTGAAGTCCGAGGCACCTGTCACAACATTTAAAAACACAACATGGCATCTCGCTTCCTCAAATACTCTGTGCTTCTGCAGAAGTATCGAACTCCTCTGCTTATTGCAAGCTGTGGCGGAGTCTTTGCAGCCAACTTGTTTTACCATGTTTTCCCCGATGTGTCTTATCGTCCACTCTATCAGGCCTGGTACAAAGGAGAGCCAGTCATGCTGTCTGAGAGGCTTGAGGGTGTTTTCCAGCAGGTAGTGTCTGTTCTCCTTGCTTTCTTTATTTAAAGTTACATCAAATATCTTTTTTTTTAAGATTATTATATTTGTATTTTTGCTTGCAAGAAATGCAGGTGAGCTATAACAATCTAAGGACATTACACCTAGAAATTTACTTTACTGCCTAATAATAATCAACCGAAAATTATTATACTTTAATTAATGTAATATCAGGGTGTTATATTATATATATTTATACATACATTATATTACATGTACAATCCTTTAAGCTAATGATAAAAGTATAGTTAAGAAAATATAAAGACCTTTTAATTTTTAATTTAATGGCACTCACATAGCATAGATTCAGTTCAAAAAACAATTAATGCTATTCATAGACCATAAGATTATCACAATACACAAGAGTGAAGTAAAATCCAAATTTTAATGATGTCATTATTTGTAGGTGATCAAGGACTATGGCATCAACTCACCCAAAAATTTCTCAGCCTTCGCCTCCTTTGGGTTCCACCCTGTGGGTGCTGGTGTCCCTTGGCTTCCTGCAGGGGCTCAAATTGGCATCCCAGCAAACTTTAACAGCACTGCAGAAGACCCCAGTGGAATCACTAACCGCACCATATTCATCAACGGCAAAACGGTGGACTGGAGCAGTGATACTGGCTCTGCTCTAAAGAAGTCACTGGTGTTTTCTCCCGAAGCACAGAAATTTTCCATAGCAAGAGAAGTGGCTCGTTTGCAGTCTGGAGGACCTGTTTTGAGTGCTGCTGTTGCCCCACTCTGTTTGGGTGGGGTTTGGGTTTACAGTGTCGTGCTGAAGCAGATGTTTGGGCTCCATGCTGGGCCTGCACTTTTTCGTGGGGCTGTGAACGTTGTGGCACTGGGGCTCGGTGCTGTGTCCTACTTTCTCACCTCAGATGCTCTCAACCAGTGTATTGACTTTAGCTCAGACCGGCGTGCAGCGGGACTGTCTCGTGACTATGCCCGAGGAGGAGTAGAGTTTTACGATAAGATTCTGTCCAGAAACAGGACACTGCGCTCCCTAATGGGGCAGAAAGGAGAAGATATGTATGCTCCCAGTGGGAACTTGTTTCCTGCTCACCTACTTCAGCTAAAACACACACCCTACACGTCCAGGAAGGAAGGGATTCTCAATCTGCTAAAAAATGAGAAAGTTTGAAAGCATATAGGAGGAGGGCAATTGTGTTGAGGATAAAGATAGATGTCACTGGGCCACACCCAAACCTGTTATGATGTACAATAAGTTTTGCTTATCTCTAAGTACACTATAACCTGGCCAAAAGAATCACAGAAATCCGTCATCCCATCTGTACTGTATGTAATATTTATACAATATTTGATCAGTCCTGAGGTGAAGAAAATTTTAAATTGCAAAACAGTCTTGTAAGGAAGAGTTCTGGACCCAAAGCACGAATAAACATTTTTTTGAAGCCTGCTGAGATTATGTGATTAAATTAGGGCCGGGACTTTAACGCGTTAATTTCGATCAATTAATTATAAAGATTTTAACGCGATAAAGATTTTAA